>OX388322.1:12671047-13271047 GCA_947579605.1 Athripsodes cinereus | reverse complement strand
TAATATAGGTATATGAACAGGTATGTCGTATATAATTTTATCTTTGCCTGGCAGGCATCTCAGATAATAATGTCTCTGGACTTGTTTTGATAATAATTATAATCTAAGAATACTTTTAAAAATCTTACTTTTGCGAAGTTAGTCAAATCACAATAAGAAGATATAACTATTCTAAAAATAAATAAAAACAAAATATTATTTATAATTAAGAGAGAAAATACAAAATTATTATTTTTTTGATTATTGTATGTAACACGGTCTGTTGTGTTGAAAACTGGATTTTCACTTACTCAGAAGTGTGGATGTCAATCAAATTAAGTTTTGAACTACTCTAGATGACTCGTACACATTGAATTGCTCAGAAAAATGGCTGGGCAAAAATATTAATGTCCATTTTTCTGAGCAATTCAATGTGTACGAGTCATCTAGAGTAGTTCAAAACTTAATTTGATTGACAAAATTATTATTTTTTTACGCGGCGGCAGAATTGCCATCCACACTTCTCAGCATTATACAACCAGATAAGTCTCCATATGATCAGTGATGGTCACACAAAAACTTAACAGTCTAATGCCGGGAAAAATTCACCTATCCAGATATACAGGATATCAAAGGATTAGGCTCAGAACGCGGGTTCAAAATACCAGCATTGTGCCTGAAATATCTGTGTTCAAAAACTTTTTTTACAATTTTACAAGTGTTTATTATAATAGATTTTTGAATTTTAATGTACAAATTAACCGGTAAATCTAATTTTTGTAAATTATTTATTATACAAAATGATTATTATTTATAATGAAGACAGAAAACACAAAAAAAAAACAAAAACTTAATCAACATTTATTTAAAATTATAGGTAAGTAAATTTCAATTAATAAGTTGATTTTATATTAAATTTTAGAAACATACGTAAATTATATTTTCTTTGTAAAAATTGTTAAAATAATATACATATGTAATGGGCACATAATATTCTACGTCTTTAAATTACTTGTTAGTTTTTCATTTCTGGTATTAACCGCAATCATTTCTTAAATGTAGTATTCATAAGAAAAACTATACACAGATTAATGTTATAGGTTTTAATGCAACATTTTTTGCCATAAAAATTCTTAATATATATTTTTATCTTGCAAATATTTCAAGCAAAGTAGTCAATTATACACCCGGTAGGAGACAGATGTCCTGGCTACGAAACATAAGGGAGTGGACCGGCATCCGAAGTGTGGAGGAGCTGTTCCGAGCGGCGCAGGACAGGGTCAAGTTCGCTGAGGTGATCGCCAACGTTGGGGGGATCCGACAGGGCACTTAAAGAAGATGTGAATTATAAAAGATAGTATATGATTCCGAAATAAATTAATAATTTAACGTTGTTCATCAAAGATACTAATTGCGTAAATATAAATGAAAGTTTTTAAAACAAACTAATTAATACTTCTCTTTCATCCAAGAATGGATATTGAAATAACATCAATAATACTAATTCAGATCTCATAAAAGTACTAAAATAATAAAACAGTAAATAAATTAATGAACAATCTCTCTCTGATTTTCTTTCGAGATGTTTTATATTCCAGTGTTCAACTTAACGGTGGGGGGGAGAGATAGAGAGAGACAGAAAGCACGTACATATTCTTAATACTACAAAACCCACACAAGACAAAAAACTGATTTACATACTTAGCTGTTCTTAGGAAGAAAATCCTTATTTGTTTTAGTCTAACAATCTCATAGAGATAACAATGATAATATTACCAACTTTCCCTTCTTAATGAACCTTTACAGGGATTCCACAGCTACAACTTAGTTACTTTAATTCCATTAATCTTTATGTGTAGATACATTACTTTATAACATTATACACTCTACCTTACTTATGAATTCAAAACTTCACTTACACCCTACATACCTACTCTTGCTTTAAAAAAATCTCATGAAAAGAAATTTCTAAGTATAATTTTTGCATTTAGGTATATCTAATCTTTGAGCTTACTTAGCAACTTTCTTTAATCCGTAGGTTCTTAAACTTTGATGAGTTTACAAAGTCGATGGAGTTATCATATTATTAATTTATTATTATCATAATTAGTATCTGCTAATTTTAATATATTCATTCGTCAATCTAACTCGAAGAAAAGTTTTGGAAAACTTCTTTGTTTAACTTCTATCCTTGAAAAACACGAGGAAGATCTATTCATGGCATATTAGTACTTAGTATTGTAAATAAAATTGTAATTTATTACACGTTCTCGCACAAGTTCTGAATTAATTATTTTGATAATATGTGTTATTGGTTAACGAATGTAAAGAGATAACCATGAAAGCATCTTGAATTTATTGTCATCGATTAGCGACTTAAATTTAAAAATTGCAAGGCGGAGATGCAGCTCCCTTTTTTCTTTTCAATAATAAAATAGGTAGGTACCTATTGATAAACTCATATCTGGGTACTATTTTTTTGCTATACTTTTGCAACTTCTTTCATATGTTATGAACAATATAAATCCATTAAAATATATTACGAAAATGATGAAAATGTTTTTCCTTACTGTGCCAATAATGCCACGTATTTCAAAAGGCAAGTACATTTCAATTTATGTGACATATAGGTATATATGTAAATTCTAAAATTGCTGTGTTTTGCTTAAAATTGCTTCACTCAAATGGTAAATTTGAGAATCATTTGCAAATTAAGTAAATTCCTATTTGAGATGTAGCATCCAAATATATTACTAAATTTCTCCATCGAATTTCCCTCACGCTTGTCTTTAGGATGCACAAATTAACGTTATTTAAATAAGCATACATTATTACGCATATAAGTCATATTTTCAAGTTTTCCAGTAATTAGAGGATCCCTCTCTCTCTCGCCTCGCACCCCTTGTTGATATTCGTCACCCTCCGCACAATATTCGCATCACGTTTGGCCTCACGTACGTGATAATTTCTCGTACAAGCGATAGGTAGCGCACTCCTAACATTGCTGTTTATAATATTATTATAGTATAAGTATTATTTTATATAATGTTATTGCCAGATACAAATATAGCATCATATGTAATATATCATCTTGACGATATAAGTATACATTATATTTATATAATACAACTGTGATACATAGGCAGGTACTTACTACATACAATATATTATATCTCTAATAGCAATAAGAGCACACTCCGTAATAATATCAAATATCTTACAAATAAAAAACGCATCAACGCTTAATAAATGACCTTCTTTTCTTTATTCTAAGTATTCTTAGTTTATCTTTATTACACATTTTTAAGATTTTATTTTGGAACTTTCTGATGTGTTAAATGATAATTATTTTTATTATGCGCTCATCAAACCAATGTAACTAAAAATAAATGTTTTACATTTTTATGAGCATTGAACTGACTGCTAAAACGGTGAGATAATTTTAATGATTTATTGTAATTAACTGTCACATATTTTTTTCTCGTTATGAAAGAATGAATAAATAAAAATATTATTATAAAATAATGTCTGTATGTTTTTATTTACTGAACATTTATAACAAGTATTTCAAGCATTTGTTTATCGAAAATATTTTACATTATTAATTCATAGATACATTAATAAATTATAGGAACAATGACTCGATTTTACATAAAAATACATTTACATTGGATACAATCGTAACACACAGGACGAGTTTATTACAAAGGTATATTTAAGGTAAGAGTATATTTCAACTAACCTAACCCAACTGGCTTTATAAAAAGTACTACTACTACTACTACTATATCATCACGGCATATCCCACAAGTGGGGTAGCCAGCAGATCAGCTACATGTTAGAAACATGCAAGCTGTCCTCTTCGTGCCAATATAAAATCAAGACATTCAGGATGGGTAAAAAATTATAAAAAGTAGCATTAAGATATTTAATAATATAAAAAAAATGTCATTTGCTCTCTCTATCATCATCGGTGCTCAACCCACGGTCCGCGGAAGAACCATTAAGTTTAGTTTTTTTTCGCGTCCTACTTTTCAATATTTGAAACCAAGCAAAACCGAGGAGATCATGAAATATTTCAAATTCCTTTTCGGAAATCTGGTGATGAAGGCGGGGAGAGATTTTTTGGATGATACGTGTCAGGATTATAACAATAGTTAAGTTATGTGTTTTTTGTAGACAAATCTTATTGAAGATTTTCAAGCCCCTTATACCAGCTCTTATTTTTTTATTTATTTATTTATTTATTCTTTACTCTTAGATGCTGACTGGGGGACAAAATTTTATTTTTGGAATCTTAAATGTTGTATTAATGATTTATATTTGATTTGTTGAAAACTTTGACCAATCCGCAGCGATAAAATGATTTAGGACATCTGATTCAACAAGGAATGTCCAATTATGAAATATTTATCATAAACCAAATTAAGAATAATTGACACAACATTGTATGAAGGGTATTTACTTATATTGTAACGAACTGTAACTTGATGAACTTATTCAAACTTTACAAATTGTTAATGTCTATCTGTGGTGTTGGAGAAATTTGCTACGCATACCATGGACGGCCCACAAAACGAATGTGTTAATCTTGACTGAGCTTCAGATAAAGACTCGACTGTCTGTAATATAGTCAGATCATGTGAGAGATGCTACAGGGGGTACAGTGCATGAGGCGTTTAGGCAGGCGGAGGACAGGGCGCGGTGGAGGAGCTTGTCGCTTGGTTGGGGTCATAGTGGTCACGATCCTCAGCATTGAGAACCGCCTTGGAAGAAGAGATCTAAGATAAAAATATTTGGTAGCAAGAGTACAAACTGTATCAGAGAATACATTATTATTTGCTCACCTACATTTTCAAGTGAATATAACTAAGTACCTGCTTTGCTTACAATGAAAATGTTGTACTACAGTTACTGAAGTGGTCAAATATTTACACACGCATACACTTGGGTCCGGCCAAGTACCGCCCGCCTACAAATAATATAATAATACATACATACTACCTAATTGTTACAGGAGCTAGGTGGGTATCTCCGCTCTGTTGCTCTGTCCCAAATGTTTTAATTAGTAAGGATTTTGTGTTATTATTTATTTGTAAAGGGCTCAGCGTTGATATTTATACTAGGAGTGTTCATACTAATAATTATAATATAATGAGACGTAATTTCATTACACCTCTAAATTCTTAATTATTACCGTCGTATATAAAGCTGTTGGCTACTTTCATTATTTAAAAAAATATAAACATTTCTCTACTCAGAACTTTCTCATTTTCATTACATTCTGTAAAATAGAATAACATAAAAAATGAATAAAATTATTTCACAATTGCCAGGATGTAATATAAAAGAAAGTATAAAACAGTCTTCGGAAAAATAATATCTCCCACACTTTTCTATAAGTTTTTTGGGTGTCTTATATTTGAACTGGCACAGAGAGTATGATCCGCATGTTTTTTTTACGTAAAGCTTTTCTACTAGCTGCCCCACTAATAGGCATATCCGCCATTAGTGTGCTAGCCATAAGACCAGCTGCATATAATAAACATACAAGTTGTTCTCTCTGTACCTTAAAAATTAATACGTTTAGGATGGGTGGCAAACCTCATCGCTGAAATATAATGGAAAATGTTTTTTTTTTCAAACAACTCACCTTTTTCAGGACATTCAACAATTTACAGAAATGATTGGGAGACTAGTGCTCCTCCGAAAAGAGGGATATTTCCTCCTTGAAGAAGAATTAGCTAATTATTTTGGTTTGGAGTATCAAGGTCGATAATAAAAGTCCAACAATACAAAAAAAACTAAAAAATATATAAGGTGGAAATATCGGTTTATCGAGATGTTTATGAAACAGATTGCATAAATATGTTAGAAAATATCATGAAAATAATACTTTAAAGATGAATATTCTTATGGATCAAAAAACCCACCCGGCTTTATGGCCTTTAACAGCAAAACTTTGGACATTTATATTATAAACCCGTAACGTTTCTTTGTTGTTTGGGTATTACAGATATATTATTATGTTTTATAGAAATATATATTCAATATAATATATAGTACGAGTACAAAGTTCTAACCAGAAATCGATATCAGCCGATTAACCCACTAAACAAAAAACGAGGAATTACAGAGATTTCTGAAAGTGTTTCGGGATCGTACACCGCCATTTATATCATCCCCCAGATGATTAATGTCTACCGGTGCTTATTTTCGTTACCTGAAATGTTATTTTTCTGTTGCAAAGTAAAAGAGAGAATTTTCTCAATTTAGAGTTAAAGTATTTTTCGACGTGGGATGAAAATTTCAACATAAAAAAATTAGTGAATTCCCAAATCGAGCGTTCATAGTGACGCAACACTCTTACTGAGAAGTACGATAGGTGTTAATACTTTTTTACTTGAATAATTTCTTGGTAGAACATTTATGAATGCAAATTATCTTACCTACTGAGAGAAAAAGTTTTCTTTCTCTACACAGATTGGTAATTTCCCAAGAAATAAACATAAAAGGTAATATACACAAAAGTTTAAATTTCAGAAGAATTTTTTAGGTTGTTTTTGTCGCTTTGGCATCTCTGTTAGTATTTTTTTTAAATAATATTTTATCTATTTAGTTTTTTCTTATTTAAATATGAAAAGTCACTGATTTAAACGTTTTTTTGCTAAAATAATCATTTTAGATTTGAGGAATTCATTATATTGGTAGAAGATATACCTACAATTTATGAATTTCGCTTTTATGTATCAGTTGAAAAATATATTTAATCTAAACACTTTGTGTTGTTATGGTTGTCCATTTTTCGTTTTTTTTTTTAATAATATTGTTTATCAATAAAACAGAAAATAAATGCAAGCATATTATTGATTGGAGAATTACTCCTGACGGAAAATTGACAAGCGTTTTAAAAAAAATCTTACAATTGGATTTTCAACTACCTTGCATTTATAATTATTTAATTTATTTTCATATTTACATAATTAATAAGCTGTTGTAAAGAAAATTTGTAATTTACGATGTTGCATCGCTCTCAAAACCACACAAGACGCAAGACGCAAGGAAAAAACAAACCTATTCAAAATACTAAATACCTCTCCACACCACTAAATCATCAGCTAGCACATACACTATTATTTCTTATTATTTAGCTTTCTCATTCACTAACTCATTTACTGACTCATTCACCAGTAACATTCATAGCTCATTGCGTAACTCAGCGAACAAACTCAAGCCTTAACTCATCATCAACTCATTCACTAACTCATCTACAATTTAATCTACTGACTCAACATACTAACACATTTAAACACCTTCTCACTTACATTTACCAATTTATCCAATGATCCATTTTTTTTATTCTGTTTGTTAATTTTATATTTGTTAATTTTCTTGAGATATATTTGTTAATACAATCAAATCAAATTGTTTGACTGATTCATCTGCTGGAATTTTAGTATTTTTAGTCTTCAAATTTATATAATTTTATTGTTAGGTATCACAACTATGCCCCTACCACAAAACAGCCTCATGGCTAGTCTGGCTGATATTTTTTTGATAATGTTTATATTAATATGCGAATGTATAGAAGATTATAATTTGATCAAGATTTCAATACCTAAAAGTAAAGCTTAAAATCTGAAACTACCATTTAGGTATACATAAAAAAACGAACATAACAGTTTCATTCGTGACAAGCTTTTATTTTTTATATGACTAATTTCATTTCATTCTATATAATATATTATTCCTTTTCATTCACAAGACAAAAGCTCTTATTGCATAGAAAAAGAGTGTCAAAAGGACTTTCAAAATCATCGACGACATTAAAAAAGTCCTTATTTTATCTGACTGTAAAAATTGTTAGAAAATATGAGTTATGAAATTTTAAACAGAATGATTCTCCCACAAATGAATTATCATATTCCAGTATCTTACCTTTGTAAGGTAAAAATTTCTCTAATGAGCAAGATCAAATGAAATAATAAAAAAACATTAAATATGCAGCTGTGAAGATGGTCAGGTCTGGACTGGGGAACTGTATGAGCTTAACAAAGTATCTTTTTAAAATTCCCAATGCCACCAAAGTGTGGGAGAACAGGATTATTGTTGGAACAAAAGAATTATCAAGTTTTCAGCACGCGCGAAGATGATAAATTAGTTGGGAAAGGGTTAATTACGGAGCAAACATTAGTATTACCTCTAAATCCTTTAACTAGATGACCTTTGTGTGCTGTGTTTTTTTTTCATTCCAACTTTATTTTATTCTTTGTTTCCTTTATACAGGAAATTCTTTGTAATGAAGTAAATTGTATAATTTATGTGAACGTATAAAAACTCCCAGAACTTTCGTTGAAGCTGAACGGGTTAAATGTTTGTAATTGTTTCCACGTACCATTATGGAATAGGGAGCTCTTAACTTTTTTTAAGTACATACTACGTAGGTACTTCTACAACTACTAATGCTGTAGATAATATATCTATATTTACCTACTGCCCATGTAAATATATGTAGATATTTTTTCTCTTTTTCTCGTGTTCAGTTATGATGTTTGAATTAGTTCATAAGTCATAAACAGTATTTATTACTTTCTACTAGTCTTCATATCTCCGCTTCTGCACTAAGAAAAATACTCACAACGAATCATTGGTACGTACTATCAGATTAGGACCAGAGATTGTACAAACGAGTCGTTAATACGAATCTATAATATTAGCTTTCGCAAACAGACAATTGGTAAATTTACCAACAATTTGTTTGCGTAATTTGGTCGTAATCTGATAGTACGTACCAATGATTCGTTGTGAAATTTCGTTAGTATTTTTCTCAGTGTGCGCATTAGCCTCTTTAAAATATTTTCATGATTTCTTATATCGTCAGTCGTAAGATGTCTTAATTTTAATTTAAATCATTCTTTATTTTTTCTATCCTCTCTTGGTTTTCTTTCTAGAATATTCCAACCATCTTCTCTTTTATATGATACCAGCAGTTGTCACAACAACGAGTTTCACTTGTGCATTATGTCATGATTGAAAAGATAGACATTAAGGAGATGGATCATATAATCAACAAGGAGAGGACAACACAACATGTATGTAAATTTACTCTCTACCCCACTTGTGGGATGTACTGTGATGAAACAGACCTATGGATACCTATATTATGTATAAACGTAATCTCCAAAACTGAATTTCTGTGAAAAGTTATTTAAAATAGAAAAAATAGGTTTTGTAATGGGCACCAAACATACCCGAAATATTTTAAAAATAGGCCGTTTGTTTTGTACTTTATATAATATAATTATATTTTTATGCATTAATCTTAAATATATGAAAGGATTAAGATCAAATTTTAATAATATAACACAACAAAAAATGTATGGACAATTCACACAGATCGAACAAGTCCCAAATTAAGATACAAATCATGAATTATGGGTACTAACGCGAAGATCAAATACATACAATGCACTGAACTTTAAAACTTCATACAAATGGTAACATTTCTTTGTCAAATTGTTCTGGGTCCAGGTGTTAGGCAATTTGAAAAGGTAAGTTTTTCATTTTGGCCTAACCGTGAATCAAACCTGGGATCTCGTGATTCAAAAGCAAGAACATTAGATCCGCGCTACGCCGGCAGCCAATAAGGGTACATATTTGAAATATTCTGATGTATACCTACTAACATTGTAATATATATATATACATAGATTCAAGTAAAATGCTACCAAAAAAATTGCACAATATACTCGTATATTGTAAAACTGAACAAGTTCAATAATTGGTTATCAAATTCCTTTCCTCAGACGCCTATATTACAGATAACTTGTTTCTATGTTTAACTATTTGTGTAGTCGTGTATCTGTAATAATAATTATTATTATTTTACTGGCAAATAAGCTGAAAACTCGAACTAGAATGTGTTGTGGCGTACATTGTTATACAGTAATTGTGGATTACATCTCTTGTTGTGTAAACATCTCTTAAGGTATTTTCTCAACAAACGCAAACATTTACCAATCAAATAGAACAATGGTAGATAGATACATATTTAATGTATTCATTTTAATGTACTTGTTAATTTCTTTGTATGTATATCCATGAAATAAGAACTTGATCCTTAGAACTTTCATTTAGAGGCACGTGTGTCTCTACTGTCAAGCTACAAGCCACCTCAATAAGCAAAACAGAATAAATTATTTAAGCATATATGCGTCCGTATAAAATTCGATCGGGATTATACTTACATTAGTTGTGATAGCTAAAAATAGAGATGTTTTTGTTTCATTTAGAGCATTTTTTATTAGAAATTATATTCTTTCTCATCCCTGGATGAGTCAGTAATCTCAGTTCCTATCTTTTCCATACTCGACATGCAAGTTTTTCACTGTCAAAATGTTCTTCTTACTAACTTCACAATGGAAATTTCTGATGAATTCTGGTTGCCTAGGTTGCCAAAAAATGCCCTAGGTTGATCTAACTAAATAAAACAAATGTTTTATTCTACTTCTTTTTCTTCTTCCTGTGCCATGTCAGGTCGCCCCGACGTTGGCGATCATACCGGCGAAAACCTCCCTGTCCTGTGCTGCCCTGAACAGGTCATCCACCGTCCTCATTCCGGTCCACTCTCTAAAGTTGCGCGGCCAGGACAGCCAACTCCTCGTCTTCCCTCTATCATGCCCTCCAATATAAGTCGGAGGACACAGTACTTTTCCCCACGCAGAAAGTCTTTACAAAACGAAGGACGTTTCTCTCGTAAGTAAATCGAATAGTAGAATAAAACAACAAAACATTGTTTTATTTATTTCGCTATGGATTTCTTCTACATTAACACCGACAAAGTGAAATAAAATATGTCTTTTGCAATACTGGATGTTAATATTCAAAAGTATGTCGGTATTTTAATTACCAATAACGCCGAGTATGAAATCTAGTGTAATCCTTGTACTTAATACAACGAATAACGAAACGTACCTACGTTCGTAAATACTCATTAAGATGTTCGTGTACTTTAAAAATTTCTTTTTACAAGAGTTGGTTTTAGATAGGTACCTACATTTGTAAAAATATCACAAAATACTCATAATATTATCACTTTGACATTCGCTTTCAAGTACCGAAAGGAAAAGTATTTCGGAAAACTTTCAAAATGTAAATTGTTGTAACTATAAGCATTTAACTAATTATTTATTATTTATTAGTTCCTTTTGACTTTGTCTTATAAAGTTAGCACACACATTAAGTCGTTATAAAGTTTAAATTGCTTAGTTACTCCTAATCTTCATATAAAATTTATAATTTACACAAAAAACTATGTCGTGATACAAGTTAAAGAAAATATTGAAGATGGCTCTTCAAAGACACATTTCTACTGTCAAAATATTTATTAGTCATAATATTTAGATAACAATAAAACGGGTTTTTTTCTAACCCAAAATGGGAGTCAACTAGTTGTGCGAGTAAATTGTTCTTTTTAGTACTATGAAATACGAAAAATAGTTAAAAATACTAAAATATAACTTTATTTTTTAAAAGCTTCGTTCTTCGTATTTTTTTTTCATTTTTTATACATTTTCCGGTGTTATTGTATATTTTTTCACGGGTTGTTTTTATTCGACGATAGCAAATGAACAATCGCCTTCATGTACCAAACGGTAGTTATTATTTTATATTTTAAACAATGTAAACGTTTGCATAATAATCAAAAAATAAATAGAAATACTTCCATGTATACAGTACCTATATGTACATAGAAATTGTGATAGTTGAGTGCCTTTATTATGAAAATATAATTTTTTTGGGAACGGTGGTGACTAGGGAGGCACTTTTTCATAGAATATTATGATTAACATCGTGAATAATGTAAATACCAGACCAAATTTTGCGAAAAAAATCTTTCATTTTATTTTCGACCGCAAGGTAATCTGGAAGATTATTTTGTCATAGTTGCTTGTGCTTGATCAAGAATTGACTTTTTTTCTCGAACTTGTATCTTAAGATTGACTAAGTATTGATATGAGTGAAAAATCATAATTTTCTTCGAGTGTTATCAAAGTATTGAATAAATTGATGACGCAAAAATTCTGAACTATTTGAATTATTCTCCTTCACTATTCACTGTGTGTGAAACGCAGAATTTTAAAAATCGGATGAACACGGTATCAAAATGAAGATATTGTTTTGAAATAACATTTTATTTTAAAATTACTGTAGCAACAACTTTTATGTATTTACACATTAACCCTTCTAAGAATGATTTTAGTTTTGAGTTTAATTTATTTTTCTTTAAATATGAAAACTAAATTCTCCTTAAGAAAAACAATCATCAAATGTTTATTGTATCCATTAAAACCTATAACATATTCCGTGAATGGCTAGAATCGATGTTTACAAAAATGGAGTTTATGCTCTTAGAAAGGATAGAGGCAGGAGGGGAAGCGAAGTGAAATGGGAATAAAAAACAATAAAAATGCTGGACAAAGGATGGCCGTAATAAAATAAATATACGCAGGTAGCTAATTCCTATGGGACGCAGCCAGAGAGGAAATATCATAGGTACTATTAATAATTCAAGAGAAATTAAAATAAAAGGTAGGCACTCCGTGTAATAAAGTGCTGAATTATTATTTCAGTCTATGTACCTCAAACGAGTTTTGTATTAGGTAAGGTAACATCGTAGACAAATAATACAGTAAAACCTACTGTAAAAATACTCTCTCTTGGATGATGCATGTATTAAATAAAGCGAAATTTCTTGATTTATTTATCTACAAAATATTATGTTCTTCAAATAATATCAATATGTGTATTAAAATGCCATAATTTTTATTTCCAATTGATATAAAATGCACCATATTTATGACACATTTCCCCTTTATAATTAAACTCAACAATTAAATATGTATTCACTTTTCCTTACATTTTTGTTACCTACTCATTAGAAACTAAAATAAAGGCGTTATTTATCTTTTCTGATCCTGTGTAGTAACTTCACGTGATATGTTTCATATAATTTAGCTTTGATTACACAATCATTATATTTCCAAATAAAAGTTAATGCAAATATCAATCCTTTTTCTAAAGCATGGCACCCGATACAATTATACTGAGTTCTGTGTTTTCAACTCAACCATCAAAGATTTAATTAACAAAAGATCATCATCCTACGAGATAATGAATTCAAGTTTGTCATAATAAAAACTATATTTTTTACTGTTTTGTTTCTTATCTATTAAGGAGAAAATATAATGAAACAATTATTGTATTTATTTTATTGATTGTGGGGCTGTAATGAAATTCCAATAAAGATCAGTTGTTTAAAGGCAGTACCATTAAATTAATGAAACTGTTTATTATTCAATTTGCATCTGTATATAGCTAATTACTATTCAAAGCTCGTAATGTAGGTTAATGTATCAATTTATTTAGATAATACTTGCCCAGATCCTTTATTTGGTTATTTCGCAATAAAAACAATTTGAATCTTAGAAGTCGCCAGCAAAGAAAAGGATACCATCTCTTTATCGCAAGTTTTTGAATGTCCTGTAAAGAACAAGAAAAATTACGACTACGAGTATTTGATGAGAGATTATCAAAAAAAGCTCTCGATTTATAAGCTCTATTCTATTTACTACTCAATTGTTTTAAGGAAGAAATATTGTCATTTTCATGTTACAATTAAAACACTTACTGATATTTTTAATAATTCGACTGTCTAGTTCCATAGCTCAACAAGTCCAAAAAATTTATTTAATTGGTAATACATACAATCAAAGCCACTCTTTCAAATTCCACGGACAAATAAAAAAACACGATTCGAGAATAAAATTTAATGAAAATACTTACAAATTAATATTTCGAATTATTGAACGGAACAAAGACAACGTATTTATTTACGAATGCGATTATTATATAGCATATTTCACTTTCAGTTGTGTTTTTAAATCATAATGTAAATACAAAAATGGTTATTTCTTGAACATTAGACATTTTTATTTGTTAAGTTCTGAAACTGGACAGTCGATTGCGGCTTGCATCATTGTTGAGTAACATCATTCATATTAACAATCGCATTATATTATTCGTTGAATGAATGTTTTAGCTAAACAGGTGGCCTATAGGTAAATTGAATGGAACGAAGTCCCCATTATCTATGCTGGACAATAAAACCAGTTCAGAATTTTTTTTTTCATAGAAAAAATTACATGAGTAGGTACATATTGCGATTTTAATAGAAAAGTAATACAGGTATTTAATTCATAAGTTACGTTCTTCTTTGTTTTTATGAATACTAAAACGAATACAAATTAAATTAGGTTTTAAACATGTACTAATTAAAAGGGAGTAAAATTACACTTCTATGTATCAAGAAATAAAATGTGATTATTCGGTATTACGCGTACTTATTAAAGTGACTCGAGTTTCGACATGTTATGTACTTTTCAAAACTTCTATGTAGTTTTTTTCTTCCTTATTACGGCAGAAAAGCAACCAAAATTGAAAAAATTGAGTATGATACGCCTTTATATGGCAGACAGAATAGACGCAGCAAGGGATTAAATATTTGATAAAAGCAATTACTTCTAAACATATCCCTAATATTTCACCACGGATCGATTATCATTTCTTCTTCTTCTTCCTCTTTAAATAGATTTTTAGATTTGTTGGGGAGAGGGAGTTTATCATTCCATTATTCAAAACTGTATACAACCGAAGAGATCATTGATTTACTAATTGCAAGATATTATTCTGATTCAAAACAAATAAACAAAGACTCATTTAACTCTCGATTTGATTTGAATGTAGTCTTATTATTTAGTAATGCAGATAAGAAACAACAGCTATTTTAGGTTTTCTACTCAAAGCATTATTTTACAAGGGTAGTTCTATATTATTTTCTACTCTACAGTTTGTCTATGGATGCTAGGTAATATAGCTCTATATAGGGCGGGCGCGACTGTGTTTGTATTAAATGAAAACGAAATTAAGACACGAGTCTTAGTAGATTCTGAGGTTTAGGGTGGATTACACAGGGTTAGAGCAACAAAATTCTGAAATATCAAATGAACAAGGCATTAAATTAAAGCTCTACATTGTTTTCATAACAAATAATACCATAAATTTTTCAACAGAAAATGTTTGATACCTACATATTAAATTTTTAATAGATACCTATTTTATTTATTTATGCTTCTGTATTTTGAATAAAGAAAAACTAATTAGATAACATAACTTTACAACACGTAAAAATATATTGAATTAATATCTACGTTATCTTAATGGACATATTTGGTATAAAAAATAATATGATAGAGAAATTGTGAAAATGTAAGTTGTGAAACCCGATATACAACTTCACAATAAAATTAAGCTTATAACATATTTCAATTGTTTTTGAAAAGTATTTATCATAAAGATTATTCTTAGTTTTCAGTAGAGAATCATTAAGAGGTTACTGTTCTCCTTATATAAACATAAATAAGTATTCATAAAAACTTAAAGAACTATGCATGTTGTTTGGTGATTATGCTGATACAATTATAGAAATGTACTGTAAATTAATTGTAAGTAAGTATTGAACTAAATAAATTAATCAAAATTAATTGAATATCTGATATGAATAGAACTTCCTTATACTTTGATGGTGTATTTTCTGAACTACATATGCAAGTTCAAATATTATTATAATTACTGAATGAGTTTTATTAGATATACGAACATTGTCTAATAAACATGTGACCGAAATTTCATACACGCCACGAAGACATAATTTCCTAGAATGATATCATAACCCTAAATATCGTAGAGCAAAGCAAAGACTAGGAGAGTAGGAGTGAATAGATAGCAGGGAAGTTGTAGGTTAGAAGAGAAGTAAGATGAGAGGAGGATAGCAAACCCAAGCTGCTCTGAGCTCCTCGGTTCCTACACAGAGTGTGAGAGGTGTGGGGGATGAGCACAATGCAATTAGCGAAGAATAAATTACAAACTGTCGTCTCTGTGTATAGAACAGCTGATAGAGGTATTCGGTATTTGATTCTACATCCATCCTTATATTAGGTATGATTATTTCAACTACACAACTCAAATAATTATATTTTGTCCCGATATTTTCAATATGCGTTCTACTTATTCACCCTTCAACGAAGTAAAATAAATGAATTTGCTTTCAGCGTTCCTGTCGAGAACACAGGTAAAAAGAAACCTATACCATTCAGAACAATTAAATACTAATGTGATCCCCAATTTTATCATTTCATCAATTCATGCAAAACTGCAGACTGACAATTAGGTACGGTTTACAAATTACATTTACATTTTTATCTTAAAAGTAAGTAGGTATACGCAAAAAATTAACATAAATTTATTACACATTAATGAAATCAATACGTAGTAAAACTTTGTTAGTTAATTATAAAGAATTGGTATGCAAGTACAAGAATATTTAATAAATAAAAAATATATTTTATAGATTGAAAATTTCAAGAATTCAAATTCCATCTTATATTATTATTTAAAATGCACATTCATTGATATAATGAATGTGCATTTTAAAAAGATCATTCGACCTGTTGGAACTCTTATGATTTTTGTTAGCTAATACTGTTTTTCTTTTGTTCGACTATCAAATAAAATGTTCAAACCATAACCCAGCTATAATAACCATTGCTTTCACCATACGTACTTTACTCAAATAATGTATTTTTTAATTCAACACTTATGTACAGTGATAGAGATAAAATATAATTATTCTTCCTTGTTTTCCAAAAAATGACGAAGCAGTTTTTTCTGTCCATCAAATGTCAAGTACAATCCATCGTTTTCTAAAGGATTTGTGAAATTCAATTAAAACAATCCAACTATTTTTTTTAAAGTAATCATTTTATCATTTCTATCACTATGATTATTTCATTTTATTGCCTCATCTCTTTGTTCTTTTCTTTGATTATAAAAAAAATATTTCATTTAATATTTTTATAGTGGTATCAGGTCAGTTTTCAACTCCAAACATTCGTAATAATGTTTAGAAATTACGAACAACGTTACCGCCAAATCAATATATATTTTTTTATCTCAGTTGCTTTTACATCATAATATATTGTATTGTATTAAAATATCTCATATTTAATTTTCAATTTTTTAGCTTATACAATTTATTTCTTTGTAGATTCTTCATAAATTCTGCAAAAAATTCTTTTATTCGTTGCATAATCTCAAAAGACTCCAAAGATTCTTGCCAATTAAGACCAAAATCCTACTCGTTCAATCCTTATTAATATCGATCCTTGACTATGCAGACATTGCTTTTATTGATCTAAATGAAGATCTTTTGACTAAAGTTGAGAGACTACAAAATGCAGGCATCCGATATATTTTTAACCTCAAAAAAACTGATCACATAACCTCTTACAGAAATCAGCTGAAGTGGACCACCATACGTCAAAGACGTGATCTTCACATTTTGTGTCTAGTTTTTAAAACATTATTTTTAACGTCCTCCCCATACTATCTTAAAGAAAAATTCGAGTATCTGGCGAGTCATGGTTTACCTTTGCGATCCAACAGAGAGCGTCTTCTAGCAGTACCAGCACACAGTACGAACTTTCTGTCCAACTCATTTCTTGTTCATGGTGCTCGCTGTTGGAACAATCTTCCTTCAAAAATCAGAATGATAACAACTTTTCCTTCTTTCAGACAAGCTGTCAAAAATCACTTCCTTTCACTGAATTTAGCATCTGACTCCTAAAACCCTTTCCCCTATGCATGTGCACGCGGCAGTGTGTGTATGTACTTTTTTTTTTATTATTATGTGTCCATGAGTACATTGTTGCCTGCATGTGCCTTTTTCATTTGCTTGCTTTATTTTGTTTTTTTTTTTTATATTTATAATATTACTGTAGATATGTATGTTTATAATATTACTGTAGATATGTATATTTATGTCTGGTTTTTCTTTTTTGTTTTGTTTTTTGATTTTAATAACCGGGTTAGTTGGAAGACATCGCATTTTAGCGATAAACTCGCCCTCTGTGCATTGAATTGTATAAATGATATTTTCTATGTTAATTTGTTTTATTGTAAACAATGTACAGTAAAGAATAAAATAAATAAATAAATAAAATAAATCTATTTCTGTACATCTTTTTAGTTTTTATGCATCATATTTTTATATTTTTACTGTGATTAAACCTGTCCTTAAATTCTACATTTTTAAATGCTTTTAATTTCTATTTTGATCTTTCTACGTATGTATTGTCTTTTAATATTATATACCTCTATTTATATCAACACCATAATGGCACAACAATCATAAAATGGTGTATTATCAAAGAAAGTCATCCACATTGTCAGATAGGTAAACGACATACTTTTTTGCCAACAATCATTTGATATTTTCATATCATATTATCCTAAACAAAACATTCAAACAACGTATACGCACTTTTTATTTGCAGATAATATGCTGAATATTTCTTAGTATTTGGGACTAGCTCAGTCTGTGTGAAATGTCTATACAATATGTTATGTTATGTTATGATGATGATGATGATATAGGTATGTTATGTATATTCACAATACGATAGTCAATGCAGATAGGTACTTGTTACGCCTAGTAATCCTATTTTTGGTTATATTGCGCTCTTAAAGTAAAGATTAATTAATTAAAACTTCATTGTAATATTGTTTGTACGGTGGCGGGTAAAGGTATGAATACATGAAGGTGCTATTCAGATGATGGGATATACATCGCGAAAAATTTTCAAGCGAACGTTCACACCACATTTTGAGTAGGTATAGTTCTTTGTGTTTGCTTTTCTCGGCTAAAGGGGTATCGAAGGAGTGTAGTCATAAAATTCCACATGGGGGGATTTTGGCTATCCAGCCCTTCTGGCTGCCCGCCACGGTACCACTCGTATTTGACAAATTTGTCAGCGTAGAAATATAATCGTATAAATGGAAGTCCCCAGATATATGAACTATCCAAGTGGTCAGTGGGTCTCCTTCAATGTCCAATGTATTCAAGTAGAGATTTAGCTGTTCGATTATTCAATTAACAATTAAACATGATTAAAGAATATTATGATAATGAAAAATCATTTATTATATATTGAAGATGGTTTTTGATGTATGGAATATTGCAAACAGACTGCGAATGCTGTATCATGTGTTTATGTTTATGAGTGTAATTTTGTTCTTGAAATTCAACCCTCCGCACAAGCATTTAGTTGCTTATGGAGGGAGTATTTCAATGTTGTTTGTTATTGTAATATCTATGTGAAATATTATTATTTAAAATAAAATAAAAAATGATAGTAAAAAAATGGAAAACACGTAAATTAGAAATGAGTAGAAAACCAAACAAAAAGCATTTACAACCAATGAAATCATAAAAGGCTATAGAAAAAAATCCAATGAATCTTTAGATTTCCTGAAGAAACCAGAAGTGATCACCTTTACTTTTAAATATTTTTTAACGATTACATTTTAATGATTAAGATATCTTGAAGATGAAATACCACTGAAAAAAACTGTAAAAACCCTACACTAATACATTGAAAACAAACAGTTCATGGATAAATCTCCGTTACATATCGCGTGATGTGAATAGACATCGAAGTTGGTTACAGTAATAATAATAATAATACTACTAAACATTGTCTTACATTTAGAAAGTATATACGTATATATACATATATCCCTTGTTTACTTTATGCCCTAATTTGATTTTCATTTCAGTGTACCGCGCCGCACGCAGCGTCTAATCTCATATTATTATTATGCCTCTTCTGATTTATTCATGCAATCATTATTATTATTATTATTACTATCATCATTGCGAACATGTTTTAATTTGTTGAGACCTACTGAGACGTATCAAAAGGAACCATTTCCCACAATGTTTACGTATATAATATATACCTACTTTTACTTGTAGTAAGTGTTTATATTATTATTATTAACTTTCCATTTTACATACATTATGCTATGTTGTCATGTAATGTACATTTGGAATTTCGTAGTACCTACTTCTTGTCAAAGACGGACGAATGCGTGTTGAGTAAAATAAATCGGCGGTCCATTCTGTCTACCAACCTCACAAGAGATGCCGGTTAATGGCCGGTTTCAATAATCTATCTATCCGCTCTTGTCGATTGAAATCTATTGTGTTCTATATTTTAAATCATACATTTCAATCGACAGTCACGGATAGATAGGTTATTGAAACCGGCCATAAGAGAACATAATTGTATATAGGGGATATGACATCCCAGAATTTATCAATTTTACCTACAGCGTTCTCGTGCCTTGACACTAAAATTGCACTCAAATATGATGAGTTACAATCCATTGGATTGGTCTGCAACGAGTTTGGTTTTTCTTCTCCATTCGTCTCTATTCTCCGCCAGTCTTTTCAGCTCTACGTATGAGCCACAGTTCATATCACTCTTCAGTTGGTCCATATATGCGTCTCTTGGTCGGCCTCTGCCATTTGTCCCGTCGGTCTTACCCTCCGCGATGGCTATGAGTAGTCCTGGGTGCCTGATGTTGTGGCCAATCCAGCTCGTTGTTGGCTGATTCTCTTAAGGAGTTGCCTTTTTTCGCCTACCCTGGTTAATACTTCTTCATTTTCGACGTGCTCCGACCAATGGATCTTAAGCATGCGTCTGTAGCACCACATTTCAAAGGCCGCCAACCGTCCGCTTTCACTCTTGCTGATGGTCCATGTCTCACAACCATAAAGCAGAATGCTCCATACAAAGGCTTTAGTAAGGTTCTTCCTTACGCTTAAGTCAATATTTGGGGATTCCAATATCTTCGATTTTTTGTTAAAGGCAATCCTTGCCCTGGTTTATTCTGCTCAAATATTATCAATACTAATATTATAAAGAGGAAAGATTTGATTGTTTGCATTGAATAGGCTCCGAAACTACTGAACCGATTTGAAAAATTCTTTCACTGTTGGGAAGCTACACTATCCCCGAATGACATAGGCTATATTATATTTTCAAAAAAATTAGTGATCCTTCTTCTTCTTCTTTCTGTGTCATGTCAGGTCCCCCCGACGTTGGCGATCACTTCGGCGAAAACCTCCCTGTCCTGTGCTGCTCTGAACAAGTCATATACTGTCCTCATTCCGATCATAGGGATCCTTACTAAAACTAAATTATTATTTTAAATACCTATCTACCCGTGCGAAGCTGGTGCGTACCGCTAGTCTTAGATAATAATATATTTTTAAGCAACGCCTTTCAAGAATCCGTTTTATTTCTACCTAACATTTTCATATGGAGAATGAGGGGAAAATATTAAAACATCACGACAATCAGCTTTTTATTCCTAACTACGAGTAGACAGATAAAAATATGATTCCGTAGGGGAGACAAGTGCAATTCTTTAAAAAAAGACACTTGAAAAAGTTTTCCATTAATTTACAACCTCCGCGTTACAAGTGAGAGAACTGCTTCCACGGCGATCGTGCTCGCGTTAAATTCCGAAGTAGTATTAATATAATGTACCCAAGCAGTTTTTGCTTCCTTTCAGGGTTATGGGTGAAATATTTGATTGTCTTTTTTGTCCCATGAACGACGTCGGATGAAACTTTATAAGAGCGATTAACATTTTAACCCCAGTAACTAAAACCTACGTATGTAACATTAAATCACATTACCCAGGTCGTACCACTACTACCAAAAATACTACCTTTCTACATAATTCAACTATGAGAATTGTTATTACTATTACCTACTATGACAAAGTTTTTGCTAATAACCTCAGGGCATTTTGTACAAGTTGTGAAAAGTGTGGAAATGAATTATTACAAATATAGTTTCTGGCGCGTGTTAGAAATTTTCATTACCAAAATACCTTCAATTTACCTACTACAACTTCCGTCATAATCAGTGAATATAATCCTACTACTTGGTAGTGTAATTAATACATGTATTAGTTGTCACTTACAACTCTTTATCGATTATAGTTGCTTTGAATTTTTAATAAACATAACAACCACTCAAATGAAATGATGTTGTACGACGATTACTTTTGTAGTTTTTTTCTTATAATTAATTCAATACCATACACAGTTTTTTTATCTTATATGATTCAAATAATAACGGTGCAATCGATTCTCCTGAGCTGATTGAATTAATCCAAATTAATGTCCCCGTCAGAAGTACCAGACAATCTGTAACTTTTCACGAGTCTTACACTAAAAACAACTACACATACCATGCTCCAATAAACAGATTTCACAGACTTGGTAATCTGGTGGGTGAAAGCACTGATATTTTTGCCGACAGTTTTCTAAAATACAAATCTGACATTATCAAATACTTGAGTGTACAAACTGACAATGGGTAGTCGAGGTTTAGAGTTGCTTATTTACGTTGATCTTCTCTGGTATTCTATGCCTCTAACTGGATATGTTCATGTGACTAATTGTTATTTTTTTTTTGTGTGGCGAATTGCTCTTTTAACCACTTATGTTTTTATGCATCCTAAACTTATGTTTTTTAATTGATCTCTATTATTTGAAATTTTTTATATAATTTTTTTTATATCAATTTTTTATTAACTTATGAATTTAAACTAATTGACTATTTACTATATTTGACAATTTCATACCACTTTGATTTCTCTTTGTAATGTTCTTGACCAAATTTTTAACTTATGAATTTTAACTAACTGACTTTTTACATTTAATTTTATACCACTTTGATTTCTCTTTGTAATGTCTTGACCAAATTTTTAACTTATGAATTTTAACTAATTGACTTTTTACTATATTTGACATTTATATACCTTTGATTTCTCTTTGTGATGTCTTTACCAGAATTTTTTTAACATTTTTGTACCTTTTTTATAATTATAACATGATTAATGTTATATTGTCTGTAAAACTTTCGTTTCTTTAGTCTAATTGTTTTGTGTCTTTTTTTGTAACAGATCTTTCCTTTGTTTACATGTTTTGTATGTATACAGAGGTTTAACATGTTAAAGGCTTTGGCCGTAAATATTTGTAAATAAATAAATAAATAAATAAATTACCTGCACATATGGAGATAATACCATATTACCTATACAGTCTACGATTTTCATAAATTGAGTTGTTCTAGGACACAACAAATATAAATATTTAGCATACAATGAGGAATATAAGATATTTTCAGAACAAGTGCAGTTTTTCAATAAGAAATGAACCCGTTCTCATTCCTCAAAGGAACTAAATGCTTAAGACGACAGGCATTCCATTGCTCAAGATAGAAAGGCTTGGAGATCTATTGTTTTTGGGAAAAGGTTCTACAAGGGCTTTTCGGCCATCGGAATTAAGTAAGTAAGTAAATGAACCTGTACTTGTGATATTTTAAATGATAGCAAAATATTTTCGTAGTCAATATCTATATATGAGGTCATTAATTCCAAAATATGAAATGAGCAGAGACAATCTTATTAATGTTATATCCAACAATGAATAAAATCACATCAAATATTCTATCATTATTCATATTTCAAATAAATATTTCCATGTGTCCACTTTTAAAAAAATATGTACAAGTAATATTTTATGAAAAGTACACAGGTAAAGGCAGGTATGTACATCCTAAAAATATGTAATATAATATTTTTATGAATAAAACGAATGTCCCCGTCTTTTTATATGGTAATAATCCGCAATGGCCCCGAGGGAATCCCCACACGTAAGCGAACGCATAAAACATACAAGTTGTGGTTATGGTTTTATAGCTCCATTCTCATTACTTTGGATCGGCAACAATCATTTTTCGTACCATCACTAGCTCATATTAATTCAACTGAATTTAGGATTCGGATTCTGCTAGTTTCGGTTACACAAATGGTTTTGATATTTTAAACTAAAAATTGGCCAAATCTTCCAACTGTGTGAAGTTAAGATGAGTGAAATTAAATGCTACAATGAGTCGCTTCACACAATTTATCATCTCTCATAAAATGTAAAATTAAATTATTTGCCTACTAGAACGAGCTTGACCATATTAATACATCACAATATTTTCACCAATTATTCTGAAGCAACGCTCATCAAAGTAATACCTACGTCAATGTATTCATTTTTTTATTTACAACTTTTTAAAATTATTTTTATTTGACAACAACATCAGAGCGCAGGGAATGTCGTGGGAAGAGCTGACGCGATTGGCTCAGAGACGCATTGAATGGAGGAGGCTGGTTTCTGCCCTGTGCTCCCTAAAGGAGCGTTGATGGCGATGATGATGATGATTATTTTTATTTAACATTATAACTACATTAATACAATTTATAATACTACCTTTACATATTTTTTTACATTTTCTAGAAATCATATTTTTTTAACATTTTCTTAAAATCAAATACAATCATAGATATTTATTTCAATTCAGCAGATTACTAGCATTTCCTTCTGAAAAACCACTGTCAAAATGTGTATATACGTATCTACCTAAATATTGCCTTTTTTAAGAAAATACATATATTTTAGCTATATTCATTTCGGTTTCGGCCTAAATTAAATAAAAAACTGAATAGTAAATCCGATTTCGGTCGTATTTAAAAAAATATATAATATAACTTATACCTACCCTGTATGTATGTATGTACTTATATAATATTCTATAGCTCCTGTATTATTATCACCTATCATACATCATGCTAGGTGCCTATGCCAGTTAATCTCAGGGTTAATAATATCATTCCATAAAATGCGCTACGGCGACGAATGTATGGAAATTTTCGACATTCATAAACCAGTTTTATAATAATAATAATAATAGTACTACTGCGAGTATTAGGTATAATAAATGTCTCGGTACAGATTACCTGTGTTGTATTCTTTTTAATAATGTTACCTATCTATGTCCAACAATTTATAGCATGAGCATTATAGGTATCCTGACATTTGTATGAAAATATTCGAGAGTAATATTAATTCTATATTCTACTTACTCTACGCTATGCTGGCTGTTGCCGCCGCTTAAGCTGGAGAGCTTACTGCAAGATTAATTGAATTTTTAATGATATCGGAAGACTCATGATTTCAACAAAACTAATTTTTAAAAATCTTGAGACCTGGTTAAAAGGAATGATCAATGTTTTCCACATGTTTCAGAATTACACATTAACACTAAAAATGAACTTCTTTTTCACATATAATAACAGATACAACTCTTAAAGAGAAACTAACTCATGCTTTTCCCCACGTCATTTTCTTATCTTAATTAATTTAGGTTCATTCTGTGTTGGATGGTGATTGACTTCTTAAAAATAACCTCTACGCAACTACTACTGTATACAGCTATTGTCACATTTGTGCTATTACCAAGTAAAAATATTGATTGTGGTAAGCTGAATATTCATTCATTACAACGTAAAGATATTATTTTATATTACTTGTTACTCTTTGTTACACTATTACTCTTTTCAAGTTGCTACAACAGATGGTACTCCGTTTAGATTACTTATTGTAAGCACAGACCTATATTGACCCAGTAACTAGGATGCAGCATGATAAATGGTACAAATAATAAAACACATCATAAATTACACAGGGCATTAGTGAAATATGTCATACTGAGAAGGTAAAGCAAAGGAGACGGAAACGTATTGCTAATGGCAGAAGAAGGTGTTCCTTGTACATATCACACTATACAATGTACACAGAAAACACCTCCAAACAAATTCCCCATATTTTAGTAATGTGAGCTGGTTGCAAAGGGTCAACCTAAAAGAAATCGGAATTTTAAACAAGTAATGAAATTTATATATTTTTTTATCTAATATACCTCGACAGTTAATTTAATGTTCGAATAATAATGGAATTTTTAGTTTAGATGTAAAATAATATAAACATCATAGTTTGTGTTTATGGTATTATAAAAACTATTTTTTATATATTAATATGAAAAAGTTTATTATTTTAATGGAGTATTCGTTGAATTGATAGAAGATTTTAACACGAATACTCAAATCAACTTTGAACCACAAAATATCAAATGTTACAACGTTATAAGGTACCTACCTACATCAAATAGTTACGATTTTTTAAGTTAAAATGTGTTTTAAGCACTATTAACAAATAAAATATTAGAGATTGATAGAATTTTTTTTTCTTATGTTTCACGGAACAAACTTATTAATTTCATCAATGTGTTTGATTGATCCAAATCACAAAGGCAAAGTCAGTGTTAGCTCAATAATCCATCTTTGTTATTGCTTCTGTGATCCGTACAAACAGTATAATATTATAATATAAAAGAACGATATGGATGACCTGTGAAATGCATGTTAAATGATGACTTTTGTAAGTAGCGAAAACACCATAAGTCCGAAAAGGGTCTTCTTGAAAGTGATGTGACGTTAATCTGAAAAAACCTAAGCCGTGCGATGAAAACCCTACCCAATATTAACACTTTTAGCAGTTTCTAACCGAAAATAAATTTAACACCGAAATTGAAATCAATTCGGTATTTAGTAACTAGCTTTACCGAAAACTTAAACCGAAAGTAATTAAAACACTTATTTCATACTCAACAAAAAGTCAATTGATATTATTACTTTTATTACATATAATCTATTTTGTTAAGACTTGATTTAAAATGGACAAAGATCCGGGAATCAACAAACATATCTAAGTAAAAAAACAGCAATGAGTCGCAATTCAAAAGCACATAATGAAAAAGATTTGTGTTTAATTTTAACATGGGCTTTCTTCTTGATTATTAAAACACATATAATTTCAAATTACAAAATTCATAATGCCATATCTCAAATGAAGTTATGAAAATTATATTAAATAAATATTTCAGCTTTGTTGAAAATCTCACCAATATTTGACGGATTCGCAGATAAGCGAACACATTTTCCCGCCGAAATATTTGAAATAAAAACCGAATCCAATAATTCGGTCACTTACTTGGTGCAAATAAGTAGTGTAGTGTTATTACTTTCCAGCAGTTTCCTTAGTGGAAGAATTTAATGATCATTTATTTCCATGAAGTATGCAAACAGGGGTGAAAAGAGACGTAGAATAAAGCTACTATAAGGGAGAGAACTGAAAGATGTTGAATAGTATTAGGTTGTGCGAGATATGCAACCCTTTTGCTAGTTTTAGTCTTCGACAACCTTTACGCCCTAATAACTATATACAATAATAACCATATATATTATATATACCAACACCTTTTAACATTCTTCTTTTACTAATTATTATTTTAACGCAAGCAGATAACAATGTATTACAAGCATATTGTTCTACTCACAAAATTCTACTTAAAAAAAAAAAAAAAAAAAAAAAAAAAAAAAAAAAAAAAAAAAAAAAAAAAAAAAAGTAAACGAAGTAAGATAAGTTTTATTCTACTATTTGTATGATTAATTATTTTATTAAAAAAATGAAATATGAGTGAAATCTTCGTCTTTTTTTTCTTCTCTTCTATGACAAGATGTCGAATATCGAGACCTATATAAAATAGGTAAATTCATCCACCAAAAAATGCTAAACAGAGTTTAAGAATAAAATGTTATGTTATTTTTCTAATGTTCCAATTTGTTTCATATCTAGTTGTCAATATTTCAAATCATTAACCAGAAAAAAATTAATATCAACTTTTAAGTGTATGTAAAAGCAAAAATTTTATTTAATTTTCACAAACATGTTTGAAAAATAATAAATCGCTTTATCAATTATTACTATACTTGATTTTATATTAAGGCCTTTTCTTACAAGTTTTGCTTCGCATTTCCTTTGAATCCTTCTGTTTGAAAAATCTAAATTCCTCAATATCAAATTAAAGTTTGCATGTGCGTCATTTCTGTAACTATGACGTAATTAAGCTTATTAACAAAATAATTCATTCAACTTTTCTTGTATTGAAAGCACATTGGGAATAGAACTTTATCATTATTTAGTGAAGCCATTATTGAAACGTTTATTTTGTTATTGTACTCGCCAAACGGTTTTGTAATCATCGCCATTAAACTTTAAGACAATTCACTTAGAAATATTTAAGTCTGTCTATTCATATACGAAAAATAATATTTGGAATAATAATTATACGTATTCCACCATGACATCTCCCACTAGTGGACTAGCCACCTGATGTAATTGTGAGCATACCAGTCGTTCTCTTCGTATCAAAAAATAAGTCATTCAGAATAAGTAGCGTAATTATAATGTAGGAGTAAGAATTAATCTTCTTCACAATTCTCAACAGTATTGATGAGATGAAATTATCCTCTATACGAACATCCATCTTCCGAATAGGTTTTTCAGGAATAATAAAATCGCCAAACAAATCTTATTATTCACAATTAAATATATACATATTGCTGTCTAGTATCTCGATTTTTAATGTTAATTTAACTGATTCATAAAGTTTTTTCACATTACCACTGAGTTTAATTATACTAACCCAATTTTCAACATTAAAATCTCTTGTAGGAAACGTCTATTTACAAAATAATATGTCAACGACCAATTATAAAACCTTAACCCTTTGTAAAACGTCACGATTATAACTACATTATCTCGGCAAATAAATCATCAATAAATGTAGAATAAATCATCAAATAACTACAAAACTGCCTGAAAAGATTTCCATTTTATTTGCAAAGTACTCGTATATACGTAGTTTAAACAATACACATTTTCGATGCAATTTCAACTATATTACGTTAATCAAATTAATGATTATATCCTTAGCGAAACCGAGTTTTATGCTGGTATTATAATAATTAACATTGAAATATACAAAGGTAAAGAGGATATTATTAGTATTATTATAACCTTCCGACTATGCATATATAAGTAAGTACCTTTATACCAGGTAACTGTCCTCCACACTTCTGTACCTATACCAATAGCAATAATATGGTGCCATTATTACCTGAATAAATTATCAAGGATTCTGTAAGCCTTCAGATTCATACTCATGAACCAATTCACAGTTGTGGTCAAAATAGTTGGGACATTACATGTTATTTTATTCGGAGACATTACTTTAATGAGAAAATTTTAAAAAGCTGATCTCAGATTTTTTGATTGATGAGGGTAGAGATAAATGTAAGTCAATGTTTTCTTTGTTGGTGTAGAGTTGTGAGTGTTTATACATTTGATATTTTTATGTGTATTATTTGTTCTTTTATTATTATTTTTATAGTTTTGTAATGTCCATGTTGTTTGTTGTTTGTTAACCCCAATGCATGTGCATTGTACCTAGTGGGGCAGGAACACCAACGATTTTTGTTAATAATTAATGTGCTAAAGTATTTTTGTCAAAAATGTGTAAATGTTTTTAAGAATTTGAAATTTGAAATATTACTTTTACGGATTTGAAATCGTATTCAACATTTGCTATTTCATGACAAAAAACAATAAATATTTTACATTGGTTCAAATCAATCTTGTGTCGATTGCATTTTGATGTCGTGGTTAGAAGAGATATTAAAAAGAAGTAGCACAGAATTAGTTAAGATTTTTAGCAACGGTTTATTTGTTGAAATGTAATATAAAATATATTTTAGATTTTTTTTCATGACAGATAAAAGGAATAAGTTTTTATAACACTCAAAAATGCATAAAAGAGTGATTCTTTTTTTTCTTCACATGTCCTGCCGGGTCCCTCCAACCATAACGACCATTTGAGAGAAAGCTTCCATGTCCCAGGTGACGCGAAACAGCGCATTTAAAAGTAATTAAAATATAGGTATATTTCAATCAACGAAACATCTGTGAAGACATTATCAATATTATGATAATATGTTTCTGTGAACTACAAAATATATATTTTTAAAGGATATTAATAGGAACAATAGTAAATAATAACTTAAACACACCAGAAAGTAAACCAGCAAAGGTCCCATGATTCACCTAAAAACTAAAGAAAAAGAATCTCATACTTATCTATTAATTCCATCACAGCATTTCCCTCAATTGCAAAAGTCTCAATTAAAAGAAAATTACGCGTAGGTATAAAAAAAAACAATTTCTACACTTCACGTAACTTTGCATTGAACAGTACACAAATGCTTATTTAACGAAAACCAATATCACGCCATTAATTTCCAGAGTAGATATTCTTAGAATGAGTAATATTAGTATACGGTAACAATATTATTATTTAATGAAACTATTGCCAACTACTAAGTACAAGTGTATAATGTAATATTATAGGTATATTAAGGTATAGGTTTCCTGAACTAGATAACCTCCTCCTTATGAAACTGCCTAAACAATATTGAACTTACGGTTATAACCATACGACGCCTATTATATTATTATGTTCAAAACTTTATTTTATTTTGTTTAATGACAGCGAAAAGGTTTTTGCTGTAATGCTGTTAATTGTTTTCATTTATAAATAAATAAATAAATATTAAAGTGAAAATTCTATTTTTCAAAAAATTCGTTATTCTTAAAAAAAATATATATCTTTGACTTTCACAACCCACTGGAGCCGGTACAAACAAAACATGGTTAAATTGGTCATTTTTCCTACTTTGATTGCCTTGGCCAAAAGCTGTTATGGTCTCAGTGCAGGGTAATATTTTTTAATAATAATAAGTGAATTTTCTTATAACCATTACATAATTAAAAGTAAAAACGTATGGCATCGCACACTTTTTTTAACTAATCGAAACGTCACTCAACAAAACTACTCTAAACATGTCAATTACGCTAGCTATTTGTTTCAACTATTTTCGTAGTAAATATTCTTAAATTTATAACGTGGAGAATTTTAATGTTTTTGGTGTTTCTGAGTTTTCTGTCTTATTGAAACATAGATTTAGGTTTGTTGTTTATGTTAAGAAATTTTAATTAGCGTTTGAACATTTTTAAAGATATTTGTAATAATACTTCATAATGTTACCTGTTTTTACAGTCTTTGATGTTTGTCAATCTAAAAACTATTGAGTCAAGTCAAATTAAGATAAAGTGTCAATGCGATATTCAAGTTTGGAGATTGTTTAGTTCGAAAATGTCAATCATTTTACCCATTTTATCCTTCTTTGAAATATTTTGATTTGTTCTCGCCTGTATACCTCTTTTTGGTTATTATGATCTTTGTTTTTAAAATTGTTTTCATGTTAGGCAACCAATTTTGTATAAGTGTAAAAACTATAATACAAGTTTAAATTAATTTTTGATACTTGTAAGCAAAATTACTGATATGAACTTCCACTAAGAACCATCGGTCGATAAAGTAAACTTTAAAATAATCTTTGATTAAATGCTTTTCAACTGTATTTTAGCTGCAAAATATATCAAAGAGACAGATTTAACCAAAAAATAATTTTATCCAACTATTTAGGCTAATGACTCCTATGTGCGTCGTTTACATCGCGCACCATAGATTATGCGAATCTTCTTTCAAAATAATACAAAATATTTATCGTCTTACAAAATAACTATCGTCAATATTATCGTTATATCGTCTTACAAAATAACTATCGTCAATATTATCGTTATATCTTCTTACAAAATAATTATCGTCAATAAATTACTATTAAATATATATTTATATAACTAATACAAATATTGATACATTACTAACTTACAAAATTTTGCAGAGATGTCGGGCTTTCAAGCGAATACAAATTTGCTTCTTTTTGTCACATTATGTTTCACTTTAATTTCTTAAATAATAGATATTATATTATTTCAATTTCAGGTACAGATATTACCATTTCCTACTAAATTCAAAGGAGAATTGCTTAAGCTCGTTACTTACAATGTTTGTATGTATGTAGGTTAGTAGGTACAATACCTAAGTGACGTACGTAGTATAACATGATTCAGTTTGGTTTGGTGGATTCATTTCGACATTCATTTGGGTGAAATCTCTTGAAGCGGCTGCTGTGACCAGAACCCAGCAGGAAACTAGCGATACTGATTAGGGACTTTAAGTAATGAAAGTTTCCAACAGAAAACATCGAAAAAGAAACCATGAGCACTAAAGCTACTAAAAGCTTGTGTCGTGAATGGGGAGTTTGCCGGCACCTGGTATCGAATCACGGATCCCATGTCCACGAGGCCGAGACACTACCTCCAGGCTACCGACGAACTCATATTTAATATTTCAAACTCAATATTTATTATATAATGAATTCGTTTTAAAGTTGGGTAAGTAGATTTAACGTAATGAATCGGTTAGAAGCATTCGAAATGTGGGTACACAGAAGAATGCTTCGTATACCTTGGACCGAAAGGGTCAGTAACATCGAAGTGCTTAGGAGAGCCGGAGCCAAGAGAGAGCTGTTGTCGATTGTTAAAGTGAGGAAGGTCTCATATTTGGGTCACGTGCTGCGTGGAGAGAAGTACCGTCTCCTCCGCCTTATATTGGAGGGCAAGATAGAAGGAAGACGGGGAGTTGGCATAAAGCAGATGTCCTGGCTGCGCAATATTAGAGAATGGACCGGAATGAGGACAGTGGATGACCTGTTCAGAGCAGCACAGGACAGGGAGGTTTTCGCCGGAGTGATCGCCAACGTCGGGGGGACCTGACATGGCACAGAAAGAAGAAGAAGTAGATTTAAAAATATCCCAGTTATATCAATGTCAAATACTTAGTATCATCCTTCCTCAATTCACTTTGTTCTAATTTGTTAATATTGAATCAGGCATTTCCTGAAATATTTGGCGATAAAATTTAGCTTTTTATAGGCGCAGCAACTTACTTTGATACTATTTTTGAACCTCTTATATAATTTTGAGTATGGTCATACTCTCGTACTGTATGGTTAAGCAGAAAAAACAAAATCCTAATGCTACCACGTGTCTTTAATATTACCTATCCTATTTCTAGCCTATGCAGATTTTTTTGACTCCCAGTCACTTTTCATTATTTCTAATACAATGCAAAAATTAGGTATGTTGTATTATAATTATAATGACTGACAATTTACTCACCTAGATCCATTTACTTGGGTAGGTATGCATTGTTTAGGAGACTAAAGTTGTTAGAGGGCTGGTTGGCCATCGGAATTAAGTCTATATCGAATGCATGATAGTTAAAAGTATTTCAAAATCTCATTTTTTATCGGCATCCCTATTTTATGACACGGCGAGGCGCGGCGGGCGGGCGTGGGAACGAATCGTAAATCAGATCCGTGACGAGGGACGACCGCACTCCAGTCATTGTGCCACATTGTATTGGTTTCTACAGAGACAAGGATTTTACATACAGATGAATTTTGCTACAACATAAAATTAATTTTACATTCATACAGTCTGAAATATACTTTAAAGCAAACAAACTCCAATAATATTATGTACCTACTCTAATATTGAGTTATATAAGTTTTGATATTGATATTTATTTTGAAAAATTACATATTAAAATCCAGAAAAACAATATATTATAAACAAAAAACATTAAAATATGCATAAGGATATGAGGCTAGTCATAAGGCTGTGTTGTGGCAGAAAAACAATAAACTTATCCTGTCAGACAATAATAAATAAACAACAAATTAACAAAAACAATTAGTTCGTGGATGATTTTTTTTTTATTTATTTATTCATTCTTTACTGTACATTGATTTAAAACAAATACATAAAAGGTATACATTCAAATCAGATCCAGTGTATAAGCCTTAATTATATAATAATGTACCTGTCATTTGTCTCTATATATTTTTATGTTCATTCAACACTCTTTTTGAAAACACAGAACAGATATAAGCTTCTCCGAGACATTCTGAATTGTCTGATGTATTGTATAAAATTGGTGTATTATGGAAAAGGAGAGTGTGTTATGAAACCTTAAATATGAAATAATAGAGCTCTAATAACCTTTGTGTCTCTTTTCCAGATATAAACTTACCATACATCACTAAAGATTAAGTAAATCTATTTACATATTTATTTTATTCTGCACTGTACATTGTTTACAATAATAAAAATTAAAACAGTATCATAAAAAATGTCACTTATACAATTCAATGTACAGAAGGTGAGTTCCAACTAAAATTTAGCAAGAATAGTGAGAAATTATTACATGATTTCAAGCACACATTATTAGTAAAAATATATGCCTATGAATTACTATAGGTCAGTATGTATTTGAGAATTTGCGGATTATTGATTAATATTTCTAATAGTGCTTGAAGTCCTTAATGTATTTTTAAGTGTCACGTTAGAGTACGTTAGTTTGTCATTACCTTGATAGTTCCACCATTAGACGGTGGGATTCTATGATAGTATTGGGTTAGGTTAACCCTGGCATAATGTGTCTATGTAATTTTATCCAGGTGCTGGTGAAACTTCCAAAGGATATCATTTTAGTTTACATTTTCATGTAATATTTTGATCGTGGATAGTTTTGACTTTTAATAGGATTCTTTAAATTCTTAAGATATCAGTATTGAGCGATTGATTATTTCAATGTTATGGCTGTGATTTGTACCATACAATAAGACTATGTGTTCAAAACACGCACAAAGAAAAGAAAGTGTGCATGTTTTATACATTTGCTAGAAAATGTAGGTATAAAACATGCATCCATTTGATTTAGAAAGGAATATAAATTATCATATTATGATAATTTTAACAACTACATATATTTTAACCCCTTAAGACCTGAATTATTTTTATTGGTTAAAAATTGTCTAATTATTTGCCAAAATGGTTGTATTAAAACACATGAATGATAAAAATTATATACCTATACCTACTAGTGGTATGATCTTCAAACAATTTAAATAGTTTGTTTAGTGCCTAGAGAGATGGCAATAAAGTAAAATATATTGAATAAGGAATTCATAAGGTTTTAGTTTGTTATGTGCATAATTTTGCACACAGGGTCTGAAGGGGTTAATTCATAATATTTTGTATTACTTATGGGTCTTAACGCGATGGCACATATATATTTACAATGCATCGGACACATTCTCATCTAACCCCCGGTCTATTTTTGGAAAAGGTCATTCTTCATTTGCCCTGCCCAGGAATTGCACCCGGGACCTCGAAACTCAATAACGTGCCACACCGGCTGTCTTTAGAAAATATATCTTGCAGTTTTAAATTTAAATAAAAGTGAGTAAATTATAGTAGTAGCAGTAAAGGCATTTTATAGTAAAATTTATTTTGCACTTACAACTTGACATTCATCATCATTGTTTTAGGGTTCATATTTGTAATAATGTTTCATAGTAACTTTCTTGGTGTTGCAATAAATAATGTGTGTATTTGACCATGAGTAAGCCCAGCCTTCACATTATAATTCATTAATATTAACTAAATTTTGTTGTCAAATTTCCACTTTTTGCTACTTTGTATAAAATAAAACGAAAACCTTAATTAAAGTCTAATAAAAAAATCGTAACTTATGCTACGTGTCTCTGCAGTTAAGTTCAAGAAAACCATTTTCATAAATTCAACAAAAGTTATATTTATCCCACGTCGTATCATAAAAAAGACCTAGGTACCTACTTATAATTCAAATAAAAACACCTTCGCATTGAAAATGCAATAATAAGGTACTACATACAAAAGAAACGTAGAATATGTTTTGTTCAGTTACTTGTGAGGTAAGGGTCGCACATTATATTACTTCGACCTTACATGATAATGTTAGATGTGTGTGGGCATTATTTGTATAATTTTGATTTGTTGGTGACCCCTATGTAGGTATTCGCAGTAGTAAGTACACAGTAGTAAGTTAACCGCCTGCCATAAATTATTAGAACCCTTGTAATAAACTACGTCCAATACTTAACCCGGATGGGGTAGTTTAAACTCAATTGACGCTGTATATATATATTACATTTAAGTACAGAACATACACACGTATCTATTACCCCTTTGCTCAGTACTCCTTGAGATATTATGAGTTAGTTCATTCAATATGATTCACAAGAATTTCGATTCACTGAATGGATTCCATAATAGATACCGTCACAAAATATCGACGACTGGTTCACAAATTTAGATTTTTGTCTTCAAGATAATCACTTCAGCTTAACAATCATGCATTCTAAAAGTAATATAAATGAAACTAGTGTAAATTAAACATACAAAAAATTTCATTTTAGAATTAAAATAATGTAAATAGCATAAACAAGTTAAACACTTTATTTAGTTAGTATATATTTAGTACTTCCATAGTGATTTTATAAATCACGAGCCGATTTTCAAGAGCTTTCGCTCTCATCATTAAAGTGACGTAACTGTAGGCTAAAGTGAGTGAATTTTACGTTAGCCTAATATTCAGAACGGAAGCTCTTGAAAGCTGGCTGGCGATTAATAAAGTCCTTGTAGGAGTACATGTTCATTTTATTTTTTGACTTAACATGAACTTCTACCAAAAACCATCGGTCAGCAATATTAAGTACACAAAATACCTTCAAATTTATTTTGATTTCTGTGTTTTCAGGATATCATCAACAGCACATTTCAGGAAAGTTACAACAGCGATCCTCACACTTTTTTGGACAAGGGTCACATAAGACAATATGAGGTTGAGGGTCGTGCGTTCATGAATATTGGGTATCAATATTCACATTTAGATAATATTATGTCACTCAGTGTTAACAACTTGGATTTATAAATTCGTAGCTAAGAATTCAAAATGCCGAACATTTAGGAAAAGGTTCATAGATTTTAAAAAAAAATGAGATTCCCGAATTTGATATTTTTGATCGATCCCAGAAAACCAGGCAGACCAGTGGCACCTGGATGTCCACAATTGCCAGGGACCTGAAGGAGGCAAAGTTGCGCTCGGAGGATGCAGGGGACCGGAAAACTTGGAAGATAAGGACTATAAGAGCCGACCCCAAATAAATGGGATAAAGGCGAGGGCGAAGAAAAGATATTTTTGGTCGATTTTTCAGCTGAGAACATTTTAACCCTGCAATCAAAATGTTCAAAATGGTATATGATTTTGAAGTAATCGCAATCTCCTCAAATTTGTGGGGGAATATTTTAGAAAAGTGATGCATTCGAAAACTAAAATTGACATATTTAAGTAAAAAGCGTCTTTCGGGCCACACAAATAAAGGTTGAGGGCCACAATTTGACGAGCGCTGCTCTATAAATAAAGTTGTATTCATATACATTGGTATACTGTCATTACATTTTTCTTAAATTGGATAATAAGCCAAGTAGTGAGGTGAAATTTGGACCAAACTCTATCACTCTTACAGTTTTTATGCCTAGGTATTTGACAGAAGAACAGTTCAATCGACTCCTTTGAACGATCTGTTCGTGTATGGTCTCATCTCTACATAATTCCTACAAACATATTATCGATATTTGATAGTATTATTATTTATGTATTACCAATTGTTATTTGAAAACGGTCATGGTTCATTATGTTTTGGTAAATTATTACAAAAGATAGAAACAAAAGTCTTTGTTTATTGTTTAAAAGTATCTGCAAATAGATTTTGTTTATTGACATTAAAATTCTTCACTTCCTTTAACAATTAGTTTTGCGTAGTTATATTTTTAGATCACATATTTATTCTTACTCAACAGTGCGTTAGTCTTACTCAACAGTAACACAAAACAAAATAATAATAAATATGTATTTTATTTTATTTGATAATTTCACATATTTATTCTTTTACAGCCTTCATTACGATGAATATATTCATTAAAATATTATTGAAATTTGTAGGTACATAGAACGGGACAAATAAAATCAATGAATACTTACGTTCTATGAAATAATAAGATCTATGAGAATTATACCATTTACATGGTTACATGGTACTCGAATAATTTCTATTTTCGATTTCAATATTATCTATACTAATATTACAAAGAGGAAAGATTTGATTTTTTGCATTGAATAGGCTCCGAAACTACTGAACCGATTTGAAAAATTCTTTCACTGTTGCGAAGCTACACTATCCCCAGGTGATATAGGCTATATTATATTAGTTAGGGATCCTTACTAAAACTCCAATCTACCCGTGCGAAACCGGGAAGGACTACTAGTTTTCTTATAAATTTGTTGTGAAAAAAAAATTATCACAAATATTAATGTAGCAATAATGACAGTTTGGGCAAAATCACCTTCTGTTCCTCTATTGGGTGGAACGCCAACAAAAAAAGTGACAGTTGAACTTAAAAATATAGTTCCTAATTAATATTCTCAACATTGTCATTCTTAATGTATGCGTTCTACCTACGTTTACGAAATATAATATGTATTATTTTTAACATACATACATTATTTGATTGAGTTGACGTATATTTTGTAAAACTCTATGTTCATGTATAGAGAAGAAAACACAATTGGTGTTTATTTATTTATTCATTCTTAAGGGACACAAACAGTTTAACTTAACAAATATTAACATTCATATTTTTCCAGCAAACAAACCAATCAAGGTCCCGCAAATTACCGAAGCGTATGACGAACACGTTGCTAGTAAACAGTTATAACACATACTTTACCCTACTTAAATAAAAAAACAAAAAACAAGACAAACCTCGTGAAAATAAATAGCTAAAAATTACACTACAATGGAATTTATAAGAATTTATAATAATTAAAAATTAAAACAATTAAGAAAAAGCATTCGATAAAGTAGAATGGGAACAACTTTTTAAGACTCTAAACCAGATAGGAATGAGCTTTAAGACTCAGAAACCGCGAAATGCTGGTTTTTTGTTGGTTTTTACATTTTTTAAATCGTCTTTAATAATGTTACATATTCACGGAAAAAATATATGTTATAGATCAATTCTTTTTCTATTGAATGGTAATGTTTTGAGTTTGGATAGTTTATTTATTTTTTTGATAAAAATTCCGAAAAAAATAGCATTTTTTTGTTTTTGAATCACTTTGCTTGAATACCGGGTGGACCAGCGACATATTTTTTTTTTGTTATAATGCCTAATAATATTTTGCAGTGAACTGTCATGTAAATATTTTCAACAAATATTAAAATCAGTTTTAAAATTAAAAAAACCTTCAGTTGAGGAACAATTCATATTTGTATGACGTCTTTATTTTTGTCCAAAGAATGAGACAGTCTTATGCTTTATCTATTCGCGCACGAGAGAAAAACGACACAGTCGGTTCCGAGCCGGCTTGCAGTGCGGACGTGGGGTCTGCGCTAATTTTTTGTTTGTTTTTTTGTCATTATTAAATTAGGTATATAATTTCACAATATTTGCATATAAGTCTCGAGTATATAAGTACTACACTACGGATCATACCTTTTGGAAAAATGTATTTTACGACGAATTTAATCTTGATTTTTTTTTGCATATTTTATATTTTTTTTTATCTTATTAAGTACATAATGCAATATATTTATCGAAAACAATATATTTTATACATCTTTTTTATTATTATTATTAAATATGAACAAATAACAAGGAGTAAAATATCCATGTAAAATGAGCAAGCTAATCGCTTCTTCCAACTAACCCATTTTTTTAGTAGGCTTGCCCATATTTACTTTTTTATAAAAAAAATTATACATAAAAAAGAAATCACGACATAATTATCCCATAAGTAGGGTAACCAGCAGAACAGTTGCATGTAATAAACATGCAGGCCGTCTTCTCTGTGCCAATAAAAAAAATAAGACATTCAAGATGGGCGGCAAACCTCATCGCTGAAATTGAGTTGTAATACTTATGTCTTTATTTTTTCGAACACCTCTTTTCACTTTTTTATTGTAAGCAAAAATAACTTTTTTTGTTTTAACACCAGAGCACAACGTTTTTTTAATCAAAATTCAATGTGCTATGATATACCTGCTTGGTTAAAAAAAAAACACCAATACTGTATTTGAAATATGTATACAAAAAACATTTTGTCGAAAATCCCTAAATTATTACCATCAGTGTAGCTGCATTTAGCTATGCCACCAATAATATATTATTACAACACGTAGAAATGCATTCTGTGTGTGTGTGTGTGCGTGTGTGCAGAAGTACCTACCTAGATATAGGCTAAAATTTTATAGTAGTTATTATTATTATTCTCTTTTGTTAGAAGTTGTAATTATTATTATTACCTACTAGTGGTGGGACCAGTGGGGTAATGAGCAATTTTATTATTCCACAAATTAATACAAAAATTTAAAAGCACACCTGACTTGAGAAAATGTCTATACCCTTCCCCCCATTTCCTCTTTCACATCGCCAATTTTTCGATTTAGTATAAGACTGAGATATTTCACGATTATATTTATGTTCCGTTGAGCACTCGGTAAAGAATAGATCAACCACTTTTTTCTGTAAGTTTTCGAGTGTCCTGTAAAAGTCAGGTGTTCGAGAAATTTTTCATTTTAAACTCGGCGATAAGATTTGCCACCCTTCCTAAATGTCCTATTTTTTATTGCGGCTGATGCTGACCACCCCACTTGTGGGATAATAGATTAAAAGTTGCACCCTCCCTCACCCATGAATGTTACAGGAATGTCATCCATACATACTTGTGGGATAAGCCGTGATAGTATAGAAGTAGTAGATATGTATGTGCCTACAATTTCAAAATTTACCCAAATTTTTGAAATTCTATCCCCCGTCGCCAGATTTCCATTACGATACATAGGAATATTCCAATTTCCATTACGATACATAGGAATATTCCAATATTTTCATACCTATAAGAAATTTATATGAAAAATATGTAATCGGGTGCTATTTTGCATGTGTGGAAAGCACGCCACTGTGTGTCCTGCTGTGTGACGCACTAGTGTGTCCCCCTCTAACCTCTCCCCTCCCTCTTCATCGCTTCTTTCCGCATTCACTCTCTGGACTTTGTAAAAATAATTTGAGTAAATTCGTATGTGTGCTTGTATTGTTTGTGTATTGTGCTACAGAAGTTTATATTAAACAAGCAATAGAAATGCATAGTTATAATCGTTGTGTATTTCATGTTATAGGTCGGTATTTATTGATTATCCTTAAATGTGGCTGCTATCATATATTATATAGTATCTGGTAATGATTTAGACAATATTATTAGACAATTTGAAAAAAGGCACAAAATGTGACCTTGTCTTTATGAACAGTACCCCTTACGTGCAGTTAGTTCACTGAATAACAAATTGTGGGAGATGCCGTGATGGTTTATTTTTATCATAATATGATAAAAATAAACCATCACTATGTAAATAATGTCAACTTCCAAAAAAAATATATTTCAATTGATAATAAATACTAGACTATGATATAAAATAAATCGTTAATGTTTTTCAACTAATCTAACCTAAAATTTTCAATTTTCAGAAACCAACATAATAATATCAAAAATTTTATTTATAAAATAATTTTTCTTTCTTTGTCAAGAATTGTTCTAATCATACTTTTTATTTGACAATATTCTCAGGGTAAAGCCGGATACTGAGCTAGTAATATTATAAACGCACAAAACTTTGGTTGAATATTTTGGACTAAGTATTATTTTTATTATTATTATTATTATTAATCCTTGGTCCTGACTATGAGCTGAGAAAATAATAATATCAGCGGAACTTCGATACTCGTATTGAGATGCACTATTATTATTATTTATACCGTCGTGTCGTATTGCACTAACACATTCAAATATACCATTTGTCTTAATACACACATCTAAGCAATAAATGTGTTCTCCTATTGGATAATTTGGCGGAATTTTTTTATTATATACTAAACGACATTTTACCTAATCATGATATTTTATTTGAGTAGGTCTTCCTCTTAAGGACAGAAGAGCAATCTGGAACCTATACAAGAATGAAATGGCTGTAATTAAAAGCAGAGAGAGCTGCGCAGAAGCGAGGGTAGAACAAGGTGTAAGACAGGGTTGCTCAATGTCGCCAGCACTCTTTAACTGCTATATACAGCGAGCTATTGATGAACTCAGAGAAGAAATGAAGAACTGGACAGGAGTAAAAATAAATGGGAAAAAGGTCGACATGATTAGATATGCTGACGACATAGCACTGCTCGCAGACTCCGAGATGGAGCTGAACGAAGCCTTAGGAAAAATGGAAAGTATACTGTTGTCAAAGTACAACATGAAAATAAATAGAGATAAAACAAAATGTATGATCGTTGGAAGGGAGGAAGCGACTGCGAACATTGCCATAAATGGAGTGAGCATCAAACAAGTAAGAGAATTCGTGTATTTGGGTAGCAGAATAAACCAGGACGGACGCTCCAAATCAGAAATTGTGAGCAGAATAAACCAGGCACGAACTGCCTTTAACAAAAAATCCAAAATATTAGAATCCCCTAATATTGATCTAGGCGTGAGGAAGAATCTCACTAAAGCCTTTGTGTGGAGCATTTTGCTATATGGGTGCGAGACGTGGACCATCAGCAAGAGGGAAAGCGGACGGTTAGCGGCATTTGAAATGTGGTGCTATAGTCGCATGCTGAAGATTCATTGGTCGGAACACGTCGAAAACGAAGAAGTGCTAACCAGGGTTGGCGAAAAAAAGCAACTCCTCAAAAGAATCTGCCAACAACGAGCTAATTGGATTGGCCACAACATCAGGCACCCAGGACTGCTCATCGCAATCGCAGAGGGCAGGACCGAAGGCACAAATGGCAGAGGTCGACCGAGAGACGCCTACATGGACCAACTGAAGAGGGACATGAGCTGTGGCTCATATAAGGAGTTGAAGAGACTGGCTGAGAATAGGGAGGAGTGGAGAAATAAGTCAAAACTCGTTGCAGACCAATCCAATGGATTGTAACTCATTATATATATAAAATAGTTTAAATTATGACTTGATCGAATCTCTCTTTATCTTTAGACTCAAGGATTCAGTGTACTTCTCACACCCCTTCTGAACTCTGCCTTGCTGATCGAGAAGAAATCCAGATTTATATAAATATGATCTATTATACAACGTACAAGTACAAATGAGCCCCGAACATAATTTGTGGTACTGGGCGGCAATCTAAACAAAAAAACAGATCGCTTATTCCGAGTGGGGCAAGCAAATGGAATCCCCTCCAATAGTCTAGGCGAACCGACCTGTTAGTTTTACTTTAAATAATATAAAGTTCTACTTACACCAATTGTGTTTTCTTCCATATATAAACATACATATACGTATGTGGTTCATATAGAGACATTTAAGTATTAATTGTCTCCACTAATCTTGTTTATCGTGCCTTTGTATCAAATAATAATATACCTACATACATACTACTAAGTACACATACAGCAAGCTTCTCGTGTTATTATTATATGTACGAGTATGTGCATGAAGTGAAATATTTAAATAAAGCTCTATCGTACAGTGAAATTTGCATTGCAGATCGGTTGAATGTTTGAAATTTCTCATGTTTTGATTTTATTATTGATTCAAATGTTTTCATATGATACAACGCGGACAAAAGCTGTAAAAAAACCATCTGACTGCTATGGTCACCGTAATATTTAAAACCTTTCAGGACCGTATGGTTTACACAAGTAGTTTTGAATATCCATCTTTGTTTTATTGTCAAAATGTAATAATTATAACAAACATATAGAATTTTTATTATAACAATATATTCAAAATGTCAAAATGTAATAATTATAAAAATATATTCAATATGTTATAATTATAACAATATATTCAATGTGTCATAATATATGTAATTAGTATAACAATGTTTGACATGTATTCATATACTAACCAGCTTATGAATATTGTGAAGTTATTAAATTATTGTGTAGTTACTTGACATTGTAGTATCTTATGTTCCAGCATGTAGTATCTTATGTTCCAGCAGAGATCCGACGGAACCCCTGCGGACGGAAGAACAGTGCTCTTTTTGGCCAACCATCATTAGGCATTCTCAAAACATGTCCCAGCCAGGACCATCGTCTCTCCTGTATTACGGAGATTACAGGTCTTTGCTGGGTGCGCCGGCGCACAGCATCATTTGTAACATAAAATAAAAATAACAAACTTTGTTTAATTCCACTTTAGTCAATACAAGAAATAACTAAAACGTTTTCGGGCTTACACCCATCTTCAGTAGTTACGTGCTTTTTGTAGACTACAAAAAGTCTACAAAAAGGACGTAACTACTGAAGATGGGTGTAAGCCCGAAAACGTTTTAGTTATTTCTTGTATTGACTAAAGTGGAATTAAACAAAGTTTGTTATTTTTATTTTATAAAATGAATTTCCATAGTGTAACTCACATAAAATTAGAAAGTTTATTTGTAACATGTTCATACCATTTGACATCCAAAATCCTTCTAAGACACTTGTTTTCAAAGCTGAGTATCTTCCGCTCTTGAGCCTTGGTTAAGTGCCAAGACTCACAGCCATATAGAAGGATTGGGATGATGCACGCATTGAACAAGCGGCATTTTGTCCAAACGCCTTCCAAACTTTGTTCATGTTATTTAAAGCCCCACTAGCTGCTCCTATGCGGATTGGTAATTCCGACCGGAGATCACCCTCTGGCGTTATGGTTGCTCCCAGGTAGGTTGCTTTGAAAAAAGGAAATATGAAAATAATAAAAAAAACACATTTTCATAAAGATGTTTGATTTCAGTTTTGTACATTTTTTGAGCAAATATTTTGATACTACAGGACTGTAAATGTCACTAGATCATTAAAATAAAATTATGATTTATTGATCATTCAATTTTCATACTATGGCAAAAAAATATTTGTAATTTAAATCCTCGGAATTTTTGATTATATCTTTGAAAAGTTTACTTCCCCTAAACATTAAAGGGTTAAAATAATATAGAACTTGTCTATTTTCTTTAAAAAATTTAATAGTGATTAGTATCTGGAAAAATTTACAAGTCAGATACTAATCCACGTTATACATTTCATAATGTATATATAAGATATAGATTTATGTAGATATATCGCGGTTGGTTGTTAGTACAATACTGTTTTGAACATTGCCCGGAGGAACTGAAATACAGTGAGTAAGAGAGATAATAATTATTATGTACGTGTATATATCATAATAATACATATTAGATAGGTATGTTATAATAACTATGGTATCTTAATTACTAAATCTGACACCAAACTATGTACACCACCGTATGTAATTTTATTTGTTTAGCATTGTTTTATTAGGTGTAACAACCGAGTAGGTACTGTGCTGTACTATTAAGTATACCTACATAATTATTATTGTACATCATACAAAGCTTCGTACTAATGTTGTTTGTATAGGATTCGCTAAAATACATTGTAATATGAAGGTATATGGTACAGAACTATTCATATATGTAATTTAATGTAAAGAGGGAATTGTTTCTTAACCTATGATAATCGTTTCATTTTTCTTTTAACTTAATTAAAGAATATTGTTACATTAACTATTCTCTGCAAAATACCTACTTCAATGAGTATTGTTGGTTTGGTTTTTGAGACACATTTTTACCCCACTTCTCAATTTCATGTTTGAATTTTTTTAAAAAGATAAATCTGGGTTGTGTTATAAACCCAAATAAAACCTTATTCACCTTTCACAGTAAGCTACTAAAAGTTTGTGTCGCGAAAGGATAGTTTGCCGGCACCTGGTATCGAACCACGGACCCCTTGTTCAGGAGGCCGAGACTCTACCTCCAGGCTACCGACGAACTCATATCATACGTATGTTATAATAAAAATACGTATGTTCTAGTTGTGATATAAATATATTATAAGAACTTGAACCATTCAATTATTACATGATTGTATTCAGTCTCCTGAGTACGCCGCTTGTAAGATACATTTTGAATAAATATATCTATGTGCGTCCCTACACTATCATGACATCTCCCTGTGGGGAAGTCAGTAGATTAACTTCTAATAAAAAAGTGCAAATAGACAAACTGCATGTAGTAACTACTATACCTACCACCACGTCATATCCCTCAAATAGTCTTGCCAGCGGACTAACTACAAGTAATTAACATGCTGGTTGTCCTCTCCATGGTTCATCCATCTAAAATAAGACATTCAGGATGGGTAATATACTTATTCTTCATCGCTGAATTGCAGATGTTGACTGCCTTATACGTGAGATTTTAAGAACCCTGCCTTTTACGGGACGCTCTAAATTTTGAGAAAAGAATGGGGGGGGCTATTAATATCAACCATGCATGGTTAGTTAATCTAGTAAGCATGGATGAATATAACTGATTAATATAAAAATATAAAACTTCAAATACAAGAAGTTTTGCAACCTTAATGATGGTTCAAAGCATTTTGGGAATTTTAATCTTACTAGAAGAACTCAATGCACTGTTGCAATGGCGACATGTTTATTTTCATGATAATGTTAAAAAGGTCGACTGGAAGACGTTGCTCAGCAACAAGTTCACCATTTGGTCTGAATTCAGTACCTCACTTATGTAATAATATTGCATGTCATGTATTATATTATGTTTGTGCTGAATTTTTGACTTATAAAGACTTAAAATATATTTATTTAATAATATAAGATTTTATAACGGAGATGATTGGTTTCAATAAAACCAATCACAGTGGAAGAAAATTGATTCTTTCCTGTGTTTCCAAAAGGAACATTCAAGAGTGAATGAAATAATTATAGTCCTTTTAAGTGAGATTATGACACATAATTGATACGAGTATCTGTTAACATTATATTTAAGTAACTACCTAAATTCCTTTATACCTATGATTATGTGTTGGCGATATATCATACATTATACGAGAGGGGTGAGAGGTCTATACTGCCTCTTACTATAATCGAAAGCGACGCTCAGGGTCCAAATCACCCCTAGACACGCGATCCATCCCCCCAATCGTAGATTACAAAATATTTAGATGTTATAAGTAGGAATCACAATGTTATGATTTGCGACTTGTTTCCGATTAGTCGGAGATCTGATAGCTTCACTTTCACTATCACTCTTTATGATTTCACTATCATTAGTACTCGTATGTACGTGGGCAGTCGCTCATTTATAGAGGTAGTGTTGTCAATACTATCCGATTCTACAGAATTAAGATGGCATTATTCAAAACTAAATTATAATTATATATGGTGGGGGTTAATTTATTATAGTGATCACTCTCATCTCATTGTTTATCCAAAGTATTTTTTTTTTCATATATACATATTGCATAAAAACTGTGCCTTATGGTATATATTATAAGGCCATTGTTTTCAAAACCACTGCACGTAGACCTCTACGCTTAGCAACGACATCCACCAGTATGCTGGATGAGATCAATAGACCCAATAAGTCCTATTTCTATGAAAGGAGTGTCGCAGGGCCCGTCATCTGGAAATGAATCTTCGCAGTTCAAACGTCGATATAGTATGTAGTTCGATGCTTAATTATTATTTCTATATAAAACTACGTTAGCTCATTTTATTTCTTCTTCTTCTTATCGATCTGTTAGGTCAGAAGTTGATGCCTCTTGTGATGCTGAAGACCAGCTGTCTTTCCATCTTTTTGGTGGTCTTCCTCGGAGACGTGAACCGACTGGTGTTTCCTTAGCAGCTATATGTTTTGTATTTTGTTTTTCTATTCATTTTATTTCATTTAAGTTTTAATCGTTCAAAGTTTTTTGTCGCGTAGTGCGAAAATTAAAATCAGCCAAATGTAATTACCCACTTAAAACAAACAGGTCGATTAATTTATACAAAATTGTTAATGAATTTATAGTGAACGCAAAAGATTTAAATTTTTATTAATTTCTAATATTCTTTACACGTAGTTAGTTATCTAGCTTTGCCACTTTAAATATTAACTTGAATAGTATAAATAATTTTTAGTTAAGGGAACCTTTAGTATACGAATAGATATTTGAACGGGAGAGAAGTTTCCTAGAGGATCGCAAAGGGCAAAAGAAAAAGGAAATTCCAATTCACAGTGTGAAAAAGTCTTTTTAAGTAGACATTACGAATAAATACGACTTCAGGGAAAGTTTCAAGAACTTTTTTACTTCAGCAATGATATATTATTTATTTACTTGATGCAAAAGTTAAAACGAGAATGTAAATACTTCAACAAAATTTCCCAAAAAAAAAAGTATCACTCTAAACACGAGAAGTTTTATTTTCTCTTTTTTTCTTGTAACTGCGAAATAAATCGACTAGAAATAATAAATTTTGTTTGTTTTTCTATCTGAGATGAATAGCATGTGAGTTTTTCAGGTAGAACTTGTATGGAATTTAAAACATGTATCACAAAAAAATAATATTTTGAACATCAATTTTTTTTTAAATAGATGTAAGTATCTGACTTTTTGTTATAAACTGAGATACAATATTATACACCTTTCACAGTAAGCTAAAATTTTGTGTCGTGAAAGGGGAGTTTGCCGGCACCTGTGATCGAACCGCGAACCTCATGCACATGAGCCCGAGACTCTACCTCCAGGCTACCGACGAACTTTATTTAAAGATAAATCTTGGTTTATAAAAAAAAACAAAAAACACTATGACTAAACAAGAGTTTGTATTTGGTAGATTGAGTATGAAGATCGACAGCGAAATACGAACCACAAGTCTTCCGCATAGAAATTCTTTATTTTTCATGTGATTGCAGGAAGCAACCACGTTTTTTATATGTTTTTTTATGTCTTAATATTATACGCAATAAAACGACGATGAAAAAAATAATCATATTGGTAATGAATTACAAAGCATCAAAAAACATTACCGGTTTATTGTGTCAATGTTAATAGCGGTTGTTTATTCACACCTGTCTGAAACTCTATAATATGTACATATGTACGAATCTAACAAAACTAAACATAAAGTATTGTGTTCAAATATTGTAGCTATTTCTGTACACGTTGAATATTGGATCACTGTATGTGTAGGCCGGAAATTAAGAACGAATTAGAAAAGTTTCAAATGAATCAATTGATAACAATACTCGCATTACAATCACACAAGTTATAATAAACTTTGTTACGTTTAGTATTCACATAACGTTGAACTTAAATTATGTAATATATCGTAGGCGGTACTCAATCAAGGTTGCTAGGCTTCATCTCTACTGCCTTACTAGTCAGCCATCTCTGGTGTATTTCAAGAAGTAAGTCATATATGTATATGTAGGTAAGCATGGAATCTACGAACAAAGTGGCTGGTAAAAGCTTTTTAAAATGTATCTTATAATTTATCCCTCGAAATTTTATCCATTCAAAATTTCACGATTGAAACATCAATAAAATTGAATTTCCTTGTTTGTATTGCTGAAGCGAAAAGAATAAATTGTTATTTGAAATTTTGTTTTACTTTTGAGTTTGTTTGAATCGATCATCGTAATATAAAAATATCACAAAGATAATAATAATAATACAGTACTAAAGAAACTCTTAACAAAATACTATGACAAAAGTTCAAGGCGAAATCTTACTCAGATATTAAATTAATACTTCATTCAACATTTCAATAGTAAAGCGATGTACTAACAATCTATACAATTCATAAAGTTGAACACCTCGGGAGTGTAAAATACAATTAAATTATTTAAAATAGAAGGAAACACAACGCCTGCTCCTCCCACAAAATGTGATGCCACCATCTTTTATAAGTTATCACGATCTCTTGGAGTAATATCTTTATTATTTTAAGTTGGTTAAGCGGAGTATCTTCGATTGGTTTCAATCGTTTATTATTGGTATGGGGAAACATGGGGCGAGTCACTTTTAGAACAGGAGCGATGTTAGGAGAAATCTATCTTCATACATTAGACATAAGTATGTATACGGTGAAGTTGATCGTAAAAGTTCACAATCTTTCAATAAGCTATAAAACACTTTTATTTCACTCGCAAATTTACTAGATTCTGATTGATAAAACGAATTCACATAACATATTGTACGATATTACAGACATATTCACATAACATATTGTACGATATTACAGACATACGTAGCATCAAGATTAATTCACTGAATAAAAATGTCATTGACTTCGTCTGTCCTCATTTAAGATGTCAATAAATTCCGAACTTTTCATAAAAACAACTTACTGTGAAATTTAGCCACTGTCTTATAATAATATGTTAAAAAATTGTTTATATGAAATAATACTGTTGTGATTCTTTATTACCTATAATCTCTATCAATACTTTACGTATTTCACTATTTGGTGAATATTTACTTTTATACATTCCTTTATAAAAAGAGAGATGATATTTGCGTATGTTTTTTTCTTACTTTATAATTTTAACGTGAAAGTATACATAATGTTGTCAAAGCTGTATTGGCCATACAATTTCTGCATTAATATATGTAGGTACATATATTGCCGTTGATCTGAGACTGTTACTATTTTATTTAATACGTTTGTCACTTTTTACTTACACCTTCGCAAAAACAGAGAAGAGAGAAATAAAAAAAAATCATCCAAGTCACACACAGTAACTGTCAATGTGGATTAAAGAAAAATATAATATATTACTATGGAGCTTTGCACCTTCCTGTTCAACCTGAAGTCGGCTCTACAATGAGGCTCTGTGTTGCCAACTTTCTTAATATTATTCTAAAAAGTTTCAATTCATACGCCCCCCTTTCTCCCCAATGTTACTGCTAGCGGTAAAACGTGGATCTTCGTCGTCTCCTTTCATCCCAGCGCAGTTTCTCCTTCTTCTCTCTTCCTCAGCAACTGAAATCTTATTTAATAAAACTTCAACTCTTATGCCATTTCCTCGAAACAGACTGAAGAACGTTTGACTTTTCTAGTTTTCTTCATAATGATATTATTTTTTATCCAGTTCCCTTCATATAATATATTATTATTTCTAGAGAACTCTTCCAGTTTCAAACTGTCCCATTCCATATGCTGCTAGGGTTCGATGAAACAACACATATAATATAATAAATGAAGTCAGAAAACTTCGATTGTGATATTACGAACGAGTTGAATTGGTACTCGTAGCTATATCTACTGCAGATGAAAACATGCCCATTTTATATAATCTACTTTTGCATTTTATTTTCGGTCAAATACGTACCAAAAACTGCTTGAATATTTTGAATGTTTTTTTTTAATATTCTACAATGCACATCCGTTACTTGATTTTTTAAAATCGCGATCGATTTCGGTAAACCTTTACCATTGACGAGCGAGATTATGGTAAAGGTTTACCGAAATCGATCGCGATTTTAAAAAATCAAGTAACGGATGTGCATTGTAGAATATTTAAAAAAATATTCAAAATGTCTCGTAACTGTTACATAGTTAATCCTTCTAAAATAACTGATACTGCTTGAATATTTTAATTAGGTATATATCTATCTAATTTAATATTACGCTGCTTTCTTATGGGGTACACAAAGGATTTAAAACAAACACTTTTGTTCTCACACTCTAATTTTTAACAAAAAAATGCGATGTAAAAAGTCATTCCTAAAACTTTAACGAATTGCATCCGCAGAACCCCAGAGCAAACATTATTTTTTGTGCTGTACATTGATTTAACTAACAATTACATAGAAGGTATACTTTCAAATTAGATACAATCAATACAAAGAGGGCGAATTTATTGCAAAGGTGCAATCTCTTCCAACTAACCCACAATGAATGTAAACATTCTGTTAAAGTTTTTTACATAAGTATCATTTTGATGTATTTTGAACCTGATTTTTTCCAATGATAAAAGAATATTAATTCTATGTAATCTATGGAGAAATTACTAGTTCAAAACAACATTATGTGCGTTGATTCTGAAATGGTAGTCACATTATAGTTTTATCACTCTGACCGGCCTCGAATTTATTTATTAAGATAAAAGGGAATGTCCTCCAGAATTTTCTCTTTCTCTTACTTTTCAACTGTAGTATTTTATAATATATGTATATAAACATAAAAAAAGAAAACGCCAAAGTTTCTTGTGCGAGTTTTAAGATTTCGGAATGGAATAATTCCGAATCGTGAAATCGTTTTACTTATCTTCATTTTTAAAGGTGAATCGAAAATTTATGCAGGGACGTGAGAAAGTAAATTTATTCCGGAAACGTTGAGAACACTTAAAGTATTAGTGACTGTAGTAGTAGTAGTATAAGTAGTTACAAGTGAATTAGTTAAATATTCAAATACATCTAAAGTGGTGTTGATAAACAAAACATTCGCTTTCATTCGACGATAAAGTAATGTTCTTTTAACACGGGTGAAAAGAGAATACTTGAGTATTGAACTTTAAAATGTTGGATTATTTAAATACATCGATTGAGTTTACCAGTTGACTTAAAGTGACCATCAATATTCAGGAAGCTTACTCATACAAAGTAGGTACAAACACGTTTATTAAAAATCAGTAGTTTATAATTGATTAATGACTCGTTGACTTCAAAATCGATCAGATTTTATTTTATTTTTAGAACACATCAGAGAAACAATAACAATACTTTCGATTCTGCGAAGTACGTAAATAAATGAGTAAATATAAAAAGACTATTAAATATAAATTTTGTATTAAATGGAGTCTTCCGACGTTTAAATATAGGAAAAAATCTCTCTATCTTTTCATACAATATGGTTTATTCCACAAGGGGATAGCCAGTTGACCATTTTGTAAATATGCAAGATGTATACATATAGTAAAAAGGTTGGAAAATATTGCATATTCCAAATTTTTTATATTTATATTTTCCTCATACTGATATTTTTTCTCTCTTCGGGTACAACCCTGATGTAAATGAGAATGGGGCAATTATAGGTAGCTAGATACCAGCAACTGTACGAATAATGTTGCTTTTCGAAGAAACTTGTAATCAAATAAGTGCTAAGGCATCTCCTTGGAAAACTTTATGTCGCCACCCTACGCCCCCGCAACCAACACAGAATGCACAGACTCTTCTAATCAGCATACTTAACGGCCAGTTTCATTAATCTTTTACTTGTTTCAATACTTTTCATTCTCCCTAGAACACTCGTTAAAAATTAAAATATATAGCGATACTTTTTCAGTTAAAAGATGATTAAAACAGATATTCTCATTTATTGGGAATCTGTCTTCGTAACATTATTCATTACATTATATCTCTCCTTCTCTTTCTGTGAAAAGTTTGTTGTAAACTCTGTATAAGACAGAAATAGGACTAATGTAATTAATATGTAATTCATACTCATCCATCTATAAGCTGAATTGGAGTAGTAAATTAATTGAAATATCTTAGAGATAAGTTTCAAGTAAATGTATTGGACCCAGAATAATCTTTTTTGGAAATAAGAAAAACTTTTGGAAAATTATTAAGAAAATATTCATGGATTTTCAACAAACAACATGCAGAACCGACATTAAATTTATTTATATTATTAGTCAACTCAGCTTTTTCTAACTATTGTTGATTTTCTCAACTCTTAAAACATATGGTGTTTAGCTAAATATGGGTGTTACATACGTAAAAAAACCATGTACATATTTGAAGGACTGAAAACTGGGTGTTTTAAATGAAAAATTTCTTGTTTTTTGCATGTATGATAAATACTGTAAGAGCAATATTTTAAAGCAATAAAACACACTATAATATAAGGAGTTCATTATAATCGCTTTATTGTCATATCGCCCATCTATTTTTTTAAAATGTAACTTTTTATAAACCCAAATACAATCTTTAACAACTTTCACGGTAAGCTAAAAATGCCTTTGTCGTGAAAGGGGAGTCTGCACCGCACCTGGGATCGAACCGCGCACCCCTTGTGCATGAAGCTGAGACTCTATCTCCGACGAACTCAAACAAATTAACCTGATTATTTTGTTAATTAATTAGTATGCACCTATTTATCTTTTTATTTTATTTCATGGCAATGCACCCGCAATCGAGTGAATTATGGAGGGGCCGTGGTTGCGTGGACAGGTCGCCGGCACCGTGCGGCTTTAAGCGGTGCATTATGTTTCTGATCACCTACTGTGAGATGAATATTTGATATCTGTAAACCCAAACAAAATACACAATTTATGATTAATTATGTTGCGTATTTATCACTCCGATACAAGTTGAATATAGAAATATATCAAAGAAATAAATATATATTATGCAAAGTTAACACATTTCCACTAATTACTATAAAAATGAAGTGACCATCAACAAGACTCTAGCTTTGTGTTTTCAAATATTTAATCCAGATGCTGACATCATGCAACTGACTATCTAGAAAGATATGATTACAATCTACTTTTTTATTCATTTTGAATATCACTCAGCAAAACGTAGTTGTAATAAAAATCACTTTTATGTGATTTTTCATAATGAAGTGGGAAGATTAATGTCTATTTTATGTTAGTCGACGACATTTGAGTTTATTTCCTTGAAAGTTTTTATTTCTTTTCTTTTTATTTTTCGTAATATTAACATTAGTTCGATTATAAACCATATAAAATAGCGCAATAAATAACTCCAAAGATCCTTAGGACTAAAACAAAAAGAAAAATAAAATTCGAATCTTACCCTTCGCTAGAGTCCGGAATGAAAGACTAGAAATTAGTACGAAGTTATTTTATTGGTAACAGCTATTCGAAAAGAGCGTTATGTTTCATTTTTTTATAATTTTTTTATTAATAAAATAATCATGTTCTGTTTGTTAAAATCAAATATGAAAATGTAATCAGTTTTTGAAAATAAAATACATTCTCTATACTCTACTTGTATACCATTCCCTCACGCCGTGTCCCAAGTGGTGAAGGCAAATAGAACGGAATGCCATATATGTAGATCAATTACATCTCTTGCCCTTGAGAATTTGATCCGTGTGATCAAGCCATGTGGTTTTCGGACGTTCGCGCTTCCTCAAACTCCTTCATTCAAACAAATATATCCTCTGTGTCATTCTTTTGGAATATCAACTTGCAACTTAACAAAAAGAGATAATCGTTCACTGTGTCGGTGTTAAGGTAGTAGAATTCCATATCGAAAAAATAAAACAGGTGTTTTATTCTACTAAAGATTATATTTTGTGAGAGAGACGTCTTTCGTCTTATGAGATTGACAATGTCCTCATAAGACGAAAGACGTCTCTCTCACAAAATATAATCTTTAGTAGAATAAAACACCTGTTTTATTTTTTCGAAGAGATAATCGAATAATCATTTCAAATTCACACAGATAATTGTGCTCGAAAGTATTTTTTTTACAAATGGTTCTTGCATGCGCAGTACAACTCTATAAAAAATATTTTTTAAAAGAACAGATTAAAATTATCTACTAGTTTTTAAAAGGAAAATCGAAGGCCGCAGAGGGGTTGGCAGAAGACAGTTCTCTTGGCTTCGAAACATTCGACAGTGGACCGGTGTCAGAACCGTGGAGGAGTTGTTTCGCGCCGCCCAGGACAGGGAGGCTTTCTCTCAAATGGTCGTCAACGTCGGGGGGACCCGGCAGGACACATAAAGAAGAAGAAAAGAACAGATATCAAGCGGTGTTTTCTTTGTTTACAAATAGCAGTGACTGTTTTTATCAGTCGCGCTTTTTAAGTTCTAATGTTTATGAACCCACATATCCTCAGGATTCAGGAAGATGGAGGTATTTTTTCATCCTCGGGCCGGAAACAATATCAGCAACTTGTTTTACAACTTGATGCTTAACGGAGAAGAGAGCTTGTTCTATAAATAAGGTAAAGGAAATGACTTGTCACTTCAACGTGTTCGTCTTCGTAGAGATAAAACGTTTTTATCTTCTTGCACGTCATACATGAGATACCATAAAATTACGATTCGCTTGAGTTTATGAAAAATAAGGACTGAAAATGAAAATGATTACACACAAAAAGTCACTGTCAAGTCAAATAGTATTTAAATTTAAATAATTAGTTGTGACGAGACGAGAAAATTATTGTTGGACATCTAAGAGTGTAACAAACTAATGAAGCATTTATTAATTTATTTATTTACTTATTTTATTCTTCTTGCACATCATCATTCATATAACAAATTAAATAAAGCTGTATACACAAGAAAAAATGTGATGATGTGCAGTGGCAAGATTATCACTAAATAGTGATTTCTTCCATCTAACCACGATAGATTAGCTAGCAAGCACAAGAACTTGCAAAATTACTTCTGTGTGCAATAAGGAATAAAGGACCGTTATTATAGGGCTGTATTGTGCTTATATCACTTTAAAGATGCTTCTCAACATCTACGATGAAATTTGCTGTCATTTAGGTAGGACGAAGAGCAAACGTAATTCGTAATTAAAAATAAGATTTTAAAGATGTTTGTGTATAAAGCTTCGTTAGTTCACGACTCTATTTTGCAATAAAATAAATGGAAAGCAATACTCTTTTTATTCCCATAAATATACAAGAATGTTTAAATAAACAACCACTCAAATACTTAAAGAAACTTCCATTATTTTTCCCTTGGTAACTCGAAACTTAGCACAAAGTATAGCATACCATTTCAGTTTTTGTTTATTATCGATTTTTTTTTATCCAATACTCTCTAAAGCAAGGCCTGCGGATTTTTTGCCAATATTCATTTATCAGAGAACCTGTTCATAAAATAATACTCTTGTTAACTAATGTTTCTTCAAACACGCAATGTTCTGATTTCAACCTACAGAGTTTGTACATATATATACAATATCGTTTACTATTACGTAACGATATTTATTGCACCTAATGTGGTGTTCTCACTTTGGCGAATATCGCCAGGCACCAAAATATCGCCAGCCATTTGAACCGTGTGAACAAAATGACAGCTAGTCTGAAACGATAAAAACCAGTAGAAACGATATCGTCTCTAGTTGACCACCTTCCAACATTTTCGGCCGATTGTACGATTCGCGCATGCGCAGATGTGCGCGGCGTTCGTATCTATGATAAAAACTTTATAACCTATAAATTTTATAATGTTTCCCGCTTCGTGACAGCTGTTATCTTTGTTGTTGGTTTGTGGCGTTTGTTTCCTTAATTAAAAGGCGCTTTATAACCTCTACTATAACATTTTCGACTAAAAATAAACACTTCGCGATCTCCATCTCGACGCCATTTTGAAAACAGTGTCAAAATCAAAGCGCATCTGACAGATCGTTTCTATATCGGTGGAATGTGTGAACAGGTGAGAAGATCAATGGATGTCCGGCGAATTTTGTTTTTTCGCCTGGCGATATATTTTGAAATTCGCCTGGCGATATTCGCCAAATGTGAACACTCCATAATAGGATGGGCAGCGAGCAATTTTCTATAAATTTACAGGTGTCATCATAAACATCCTATAACATTTATTATTATACATTATTTAAAGTCCATTTGATTTTTGGCTCCAACAACATTCTTGAATGCTTCTTTCACTTATGTTTTTTTTACATTACCTATGTTGTACTTGCTTAAAATCAATTGTTCACATTATGTATTGTGTTTGCTCCTCTAAACTACAGGGCCATCAAGAGTTAGGTTCAAAGATTCCACAAGCGGAGATTCTTTGACCAGCCAGCATTATTGAATGCATACAATAGCGGCCCGTTGTGCACTAGTTTTTTTATTAAGAATAGAATCAGATAAATAGAAACCAAAATATATCCGGGACTCATTTTATTGTCCACGAAGCATTTTTTTTTTAATATAATCGATATTTTTCAAATAAAATCTATCTTTAGAAATGCGATAAACTCACCCATTGGACAAATTTATTTGTCTGGTCTAAGTTCTACAATGTTTATATTTTAATAATGTTTGTTTTTTTGTGCAATAAAGATTTTTATTATTATTATGTAACTGATGGATATTGATTAATATTGGGATTGCATACAAAATACTTAAATCTGTTACATTAATTTCAATTCACGATCATGTGGATATTAGTTAATAAATAATTGATATTTTGACACTCCATGAAATAGTGGACACTTCCCTAAGTGTTGTGATATATTGGTGCTTAATCAAGTCAAGTGTCAAATTGAATTGCGGCAATACAAGCATTTTGGTTTTGATTTGAATATTCCTACTATTTTAGTTACAGATAAGTAATGTACCTATTGTTAAATTTATTTCACGATTTTCTGAATAAATTAACAATTGTTTGACGCAATTATATTTTTTGTTGATCTATCTATACCATCATGACATATCCTGCAAGTGGGACAGCAAACAGAATAACTTTAAAAAAAACACAAGTTGTCCTCTCCGTGTCATTAAAAAAGGACATTTATTGACTTACCTTATTGCTGTATTATTTATAATACGTGATGTTTTACTAACACCTGTCTTTTTCAAAACACATGACATTCGAAAACTAAGGTACAAGAAAAGTTTGAGACCGATATAAACGGGTCCCATTTCAATACCTAGGTAAAAATTAAAAAGGGATTGAATTTATTTACTATACATGTTAACTCTAACAAAGTTGGTACTTTTTCAAAAAATCAATAAACTAGATATGAAATTTAACGATGAAGTTTGCCACCCATCCATTTTTTTGTTGGTGCGGAGAAGACAGCTTGCATGTTTATTACAAAAAGCTAGTCTGCTGGCTACCGCATTTGTAGAAAATGCCGTGATGGTATAATAGAAGTAGTTCTTTATATTTCAATAATATTATTATTCTATTCCCGATTTAGTATTACATGATAAACGTAATAAAATAACGTACCTAATAGACATCACTGTCCCAAATACACATAATATACAAACAACCGTCGCAGAAAAAATACGTAAATATACAGAACTAGCAGGAGAAATAAAAAATATTTGGCATTCTAGGTCCGTTTATATAATACCTTTAGTCATGTCAGCTACAGAGGTAACTCCGAAATCTTCAATAAATAATTTACAAAAATTAGATTTACCAGTTAATTAGTACATTAAAATTCAAAAATCTTTTATAATAAACACTTGTAATATTGTAAAAAAGTTTTTGAACACAGATATTTCAGGCACAATGCTGGTATTTTGAACCCGCGTTCTGAGCCTAATCCTTTGATATCCTGTATATCTGGATAGGTGAATTTTTCCGTTTTTGTGTGACCATGACTGGTCATATAGAGACTTATCTGGTTGTATAATGCTGAGAAGTGTGGATGGCAATTCAGCCGCCGCGTGAAAAAAATTATCAGATATATAAGATGAATTATTTCTACCTGCCATTATTGGTAAAAAATAATCCAATGTCTTAATGTGTTTCTTGTTTGGCATCTCTGTAAGGAATAGTGTGTATGTTAGTTGTATAGTAACTCATTCTGGGATCGCGTGCTTGTTCCCCATTACCGGCTATGAGAACCTTTTATATTACTCTCTTCTTCTTACTTACCTTCACCATTGCTTCCTCTTACATCTCTCATACCGTTACTTAAGTATTTTTAGAAAGAGATATTATATAAATATCCAATCGCATCTGACAAAACACATTTTTCTTTACTTATATGTCTACACCAGAGGTTCCCAAACTTTTTTCACAGACCAATTTCAAAAATTTGCTGGTTCCGGTGGACCCCCTGTATTTCTACCCCCTCGTTGCTAAATTTTCGCAATGGTATAGGAATTTGAAATTTTTCAAAAACTCCTCGGTTTTGTTACAGAATATTTTCTCGCAGTACCTTTTTCTACAATGTAACGAGTATTTGTATCGACAATTGTTTATGTCAATATCTGATGCTTTTACCGAATATCCAATACTTTAACTATGGATTCGTGGACCCCCTCTTACGACTCGTGCAACCTCATTTTTTAGTCACGCCATCGTGGACCCCTGGGGGTCCATCTGGACCACTTTGCGAATTACTGGTCTTCACCATCAAAACATGTTTGATTAGTAAGGTAGCTAGAGAGTTCGTAAATTACAAATCTCGAAAACATGACGACCACTTTACGCCACAAATAAGAATGACGTTCAAAATAAGCTCATCGCTGAACTTGAAATATTTTCGAGCAGAAATTAAAAACATGCTTAAGATTTATTAGCAATTCTTTTCATTTTTATTTTTTCTTGTCCCAATTATTAAATCAATACAAAATTTTCTTTGTTAAGTTCTTGATAACCAAACAAAGCTCGCGTTGAATTCATTTTTTAGACCGACAGTTTTGGGTGAAAAACTTGAAAACAAACTAAAAAACTTTATACCATTAGTGTGTCTACCATAAGAAGAGTAGCCAGAGAACTAAAGGCATGAAAATAATAAAAGGGTCTCTATCTCCATGTCATAAAAATTAAAATAGTCAGAATCTATCACCGCTTAATTGAAAATTAAAGTGATGTTTAAGAGTAACTGTCTTATGAAAAACTTACATAAAATAGTGAGTCACCAATTCCATTTCAGGAAATATTTATTCGACAAATATTACCTATCAATTTGACCATTCAAAAAAATGACCATTGCATTTGATCGTCTCATTTTGTCTCCACCTACACGCTTTCCTTTACCGTCTTTTGATAGAGAATACGTAGGTATTATTAGGGAATCCTTGTTACGGTTCATCAAATATTTTTTTTGCGCACATTTTCCTCATTCCTAAATTATGATGTCTGTTTTTTTAACGTTACATGAAATATCGTGAATATTTTCTTTATTTCCTTCAATAAAAAATGGGTTGAATAGAATAATAATGAAATAAACTCTGACATTTAGCGCTATGATGTGTATTGTACTTCGCCAGGTGATTGTTTTAATATTGTTTGGTTTAAATATAATTTTTTGTATAATATAATCACATCACTTTAAAAATCTTTTTACATTTTTTGCGTTGTGTATCTTGTTGAGACAACCAATTCTCCTTTACATCCATTTTCTTAACTGTGTTAATTGAATTTTCTTATTCCACGACATTGTAACGATTCGTTTGATTTTTCCAGATGTATGTACAACCACTCTGATAAACTTATCTGGGAAATTCTGTTAACAATAATTTTGTCTTGTTTTTTCTTCTTTGCGTGCCCTGTCAAGTCCCATCGATATTGAAGACCGCCATTATCTTTTTCACAGTTTCTTTTCACCGTAGAGATCACCAATTCTCTCTACCAAGCCTGAAGTAGTTTCATCTTGACCCAGTCAAATATTTTATGCGTCGTTATACCTACTCATAAAAATAAATTACATATTATATCATCCAGCATGCCATATGTATCCAGTTTTTTTAAGTGCGCGTAAGGCAATTGGATTTTCCAAGTTCTTGAAAGAGGACTTTATTTTTTAAAAAACATTAGTTTCATTCTTAGAAATAAGATTTTACAGACAGGTAGTGTTTATATTATACATCAGTTGAAGGATTTTTTTATTTTCAATATTTATATCGTAAGCTTGTAATTATGTTTATGTTATGTATGAAGCAGCATACATGATCAATTAATATTAAAAAGAAAAACGACATCTTTGTCATTGTTACCTCGCTTGGATTCGAAGCAAGAATATTTCAATTTACACTTTATTGCTCTATCGAATCTTAAATTATCCTTAATTAATCTGATAAAGCGGGACAGTGAAAATGGAAATGCACCTTATTCAATTCCAAGCAAAGTAGCTTCAACAAAGTTGGAATTATTTTCTTTCATTAAATGATTACCTGTTTCTTATATCACATACTATTTTCATTACTTTAAAAATCAATAAAAATATGTATATCATATATCGTAATAAAATGAGTTATTATTGTGTGATGATGAAGAGGTCACAATAATATTATAACGTTTGTTATTATTGTTGGGCTAATGTCAAACGATGTCAACTTGAAATACCCGTGTATCATCAACACAGAGTGTCAGGTGTCACTAACATATTATTCGTTACGTTAATACAGTATTGTACTATATCCACAGTATACAGCCTATACAAAGTACTTACTTTATTAATACTCAACCATCACCTACTAACTCATTGTACTCACACTATATACAACGGTACATTCAACGGTAGCATACATTTACACTGGTAATGTGTTAGTAATCCTAAAACAAATAACAATTATTATATTATTAATCACTGCTATTTTTCACTACATATTTTTAGTCTATGAAACGAAAACGTACCGCAAAAATGTGTTTTGACCTCGGGCCCAGGAAATTCAGGAAAAGTCGTGAGAATGGGTAGCTCAATTGGCAGAAAGACACTTTGAAGGTATAGCTAATTTCTGGTATGTGTTTCCTTGAGGAAAATCGATTTTTCTTTAACTAAAATAAATTGTAATCGTGATAAATTAATTGGCTGAAAAATTTACAGCTATTGTTTTAGGGGTTATTTTGTTTCTCATGTTATCCATTCAAAAAATTTTCAAAACGTTCACCAATCACCCTAAGAATTATTCAGTAAAAGTTGGTATTAAATAATTAATTCCGTTCCGTAGAGCGTTGTTAATAAGTAAATATACATTTTTTTATAATTATAATTATCATTTTTTTTTTAAACACAGTAAAACATTGATAATTCCCTCAAATTTGAGCAGAGTTCGTGCTTTGTAGAATAATTTCATTACTATATACATATACCTATATTTGTTCAAAACAAGGATCTTCCATAAATTAAAATAAATAGGTACAATAACAAAGTAAAATAAATAAACTGAAATGAAAATTACAAAATCACTGTGAAATAAAACAAAATAAAATAAACATTAAGATAATAAGACCTTACGAACAAGTATTTTTAGAGTTCGTTTTGTATTCAGTGATTTGTACAATGTTACTTCTATCGCCACATCATCCTTATACTGGTGATGGCTATCTACCAACAGCCCACACACACACAGTGGGTAAGTGTCTGGTGTAATATAACGTCTGATACTGCTAGTAGGACAAGGGTGTTTAATAACTCTACACAATAACGTTGATGTCCTTAAGTAGACGCCAACCACATCAGAGGATATCCTTTATAATAAAATTCATCACGTATACACAATATCTACGTACCTACCTACTACATTCTAATAATTATAATATGCTTTGTACATAATATTATGAGTTTCATATAAATCATTATATTAATCAAGCAATATTACATGAACTGACTCAATAAGGTTGGAAACAATGTATTCTCATATATAAGTAGCATGTACATATTATCAATTAAATATGAGTTCGTCGGTAGCCTGGAGGTAGAGTCTCGGCCTTCAGAACAAGAGGTCCGTGGTTCGATCCCAGGTGCCGGCAAACTCCCCTTTCACGGCACAAGCTTTTAGCTTAGTGTGAAAGGTGTATAAGGTTGTATTTGGGTTTATAACAAAATTTAAAAAAAAAAAAAAAATATTGTTCAGAAATAATTGTACTTCTTTTTTTTAATTCATGCATAAAATTCTCGTTAGTGGAGTTCTCTTAATATAATAAATAATAATAGACAACTTACATTTTTTGTGAACTTTTTTATTTTCCTGTAAAAGCAGACAATCTAAAAACATCAGATATCATATTCATTTTAGACAATCCTTAACATCAGATATCATATTCATTTTAGACAATCCTTAACATCAGATGATGTCTTGCAATGAATCAGTTTATTGCTGCAGTGTATTCTTTCATCTTACTTGATACTACTACAGCGTTATAAACAATTTCTATGATCATTTTTCTGTGCTTAAAGATTTTTTGCTGCTACAAGCAGACTTTATACGTTTACTTTTACTTTACACATTTATACGTGTAGTAAATATGCAGATTTGGGAATGTCTATTTGGGAAGTCTGTTTGCGAGGGATGGAAGATTTGATAAGGACATTGAAAGAAGAAAAGTCGCCGGTGCTAGAGTGAATGGTGCACTTAGACCCATTGTTAGCAATAGCAGTGTGTCGAACATGGTAAAAATGCTAGTGCACAATACCATTCTGGTACCGACACTTTTGTATGCAAGCGAAACTTGGACGTGGTTGAAAAAGGATGAGAGTGGAATAAATACTGTGGAGATGTATTCACTGAGAAGAATGGTTGGTAAAACTTTGCGAGATAGAGTAAAGAATGAGGATATCAGGAGAATGAGCGGATGTGAGAGGAGTGTTGTGGATAGAATGCGTGTAAACAAGTTGAGATGGTTTGGACATGTTGAGCGAATGCAAGATGAAAGGATGACGAAGAGGATGTATTTATCTGAAAGAAGGGGGCTGAGGAAGCGCAGACGTCCAAGAACCATGTGGCTTGATCACGTGGATGCGTGCTGAGTAAGAGAAATCGGCGTGCATGTATGAGAAACTGAATGAATGTAGACGAAGCGAAAGAAGTATGTAAGGATAGATCTATATGGCGTTCCGTTCTCTCTGCCTACCCCTCCTGGGACATGGCGTGAGTGTATAGTATAGTATAGTATAGTATAAATATGCAAATTGTGCTCTCCACGTCAATAAAAAAATCAGGACGGGCGGTATGCAGTGTTGCCAGGTGTTCGGTATTCTACCGAACCGTTCGGTATTTTAGCACCATGTTCGGTGTTCGGTATGACAAAAATACCGAAGTATGGACGGTTCGGTATTTTTTTCTGATTATTTTTTCTCCCTAATAAACGAAGTAAGACCTAACTTGAAAAGGATAATTAAAACGATAGTGGCTGTACCATGTAGTAATGCTTATATAAAAAGAGTATTTAGCCATATGAGCCATTTGCCACATCGTGTTATGTATGCGATGTAATTTCAGTCTGGCATGTCCCGAAATGCATGGGGCAGTTAAAGCAAATAAGACATTGCTGGAAGCGTGCATTAATGACAAAAAAATATAATATTTATAAGTAAGGGTAGCTAGTTGCTCTTGAGCAATGTATTTACTTGTATTTACATTATATTTACGTTATATTTACTTGTATTTCAAGGTCATAATATAAATAAACTATTAGGTAAAACTTTTTTTTTGCTCACTGTTCGGTATTTATTTGGAAAAGACCTGGCAACCCTGGCGGTATGCCTCATCGCTTAATTGTAGAAGTTGATAGTCTTATTCATGAGGTTTTACGACCACCTGCCTTTATTGACTTTATTTTTCCTATGTTATCTATCTTTTATTAAATGTATCTACTATTTTTTGTCCTGTTTTGTGTCTCTATATAATTATTATATCCAATAAAATTATTACTTTATATCCAATATAATAAACATATTACTTTATTTGTATTACTTTATATCCAATAAAATAAACATACTTTTAAAAGGGGCATTGAGGAGAGTGTAGTTTAAAAGATTCCCACAACGGCGCTTTTAGCCGGTCGGTCCTTCAGACCTGCCCAATGGCCCGCCCGTGAGGACAATTTTGGTTTGAATGTGCGTAAAAAATAGGAGTCTATGACTCCTGAGATATCCGGGTTTGAGGTGGGTATCTCTTCAATTATGTTTCACAAATATCTCGAAGCTATAGCATCAAATTAAAAACTAAATCTATTTTAGTTGTGAACGAAATAAATAGATTTTACATTGTATAAAGTTAGTTATATAGTCTTAGTTATATCGATAAAGGGAGTGTTACCTACATATAAAACTAATAATTATTATTATTGGAGTCTTATCTTTAAAGTAATAACAATAAAATTAATCTGATCCCAAGAGATTTCTATTACAACAACCATTGTCATTATCGTTATACTAATAATAATAATAGTAATTGTAATATGTTACCAATTCATAAATTGGAATGATCACTTCTAGATATTCCGAATATTGCACATTCAGAATCATATAAATAATTTATTCATTCTGATTTTAGATATGGATGTATCTACCTGTGTATATGTCCTCTATGAAAACCTTAATCAGCCATGAAAGAAAGGTGATTTGCTCTTCTTCTTGTCTTTGTACCATATTATTTAGAAAAGTTCATCCAAATGCATCATTCCAGTCGAGTTTGAGGAGTCCATACTTTTTCTATCAGAACTACGTCATCCTACAATTTATCCCATCAATATGATTTGGAGGACTCCATATTTATTCCCAGGTCGAATAAAATCCGGATTTGAAAATGTGCGTAATTTTCTGTTGTGCTCCCTTCAAAAATAAAACCTTATTATAATTCTACCGTGAAATTAAATCTCTTTTTTTTTCTTTGCAAAAATATAAGATTGCCTAAATTTTAGAATGGATATTTAAGAATTGTTCTCTATATTTTGATAAATTTAAAAAGATTTTAATTATACTTTAAGTTTTAGCCATTCTTTAGGTATGTGTGTAGGTAAACAATGATTTTTTCTTTTACTATTTTAAGTGTTCTACATATTGAAATAAATAAAACATTTTTTTTATTGTACTATTCGATTTATTCACAAGAGAGACGACTTTCGTCTTGTTAGGACATAATTATGTTCTACATATTGTCAATTTCATTAATATTTCCTTGGTGTAATCGTGTTTATAGCTAGTAATAAATCTAATGGTAATTGTATCGATGGGTATTATTATCAAACTCTATAGGGACGTTGGGAAACTACCATCAGCTTATTCAGATATAGTACCTAGCAGCCCTTCAAGAAGTCACCAAAATTGTCATTTCACACTAAGACCATTGTTACACAATGAAACTAACGTCCTTTATCGTTCAAAGCACCCATGAGACCTTATCGTCATCGTGGGTTAAGAGATTTGCAAATGTATTAACGATAATGCTAATGGATGCGAGTCTTCTTCTATCACCTAGTATGAATAACAAAATTATGCTACCACTATACCTCTATGCACTTTGCAAATATCTGCAGTCTTTGGTAAACGGAAACCTTATTAATATATTGTGTTGATCGTCCAGTAATTGAGCCAAAGAGAAAAACTTTAAAAAGAATCAACTAGCAATAAAACAACAAACAGCAGCTGATAAGGAGATACATTTCCTTGTTCGAGGATTTGAATATTAAGAAAAAATAAAGATAGGTAATTCTATGGAAAACGACAACTTTACAAACTTAATACATAGCTGAGATCTCTATTTATGGGCGCCGATAAAAAAAATCCTATTTTATATTTTTTTATGTTTTCGAATTATATATAATTCTTTTGGAACACACGGAAGTACCAATTCATTTCATTTTGTACCCCGTGTTTTTCTAATTTATTTATCCTTATTTTTAAGAAAATATGAATATGTAGTAATGTTTAGGGTGAATCCTCCATTTTATTATTCAGTTCACCCCAACTGAAATCTGCAAACGAAATCAAAAGTGTCGTTAGGGTGGAAAATTTTACGATAATTGATACATAACGGAAATGAAATGTTTTTCTTTTTATTTCGTAGGTATAAACTGATTTGTGTATCTACTATTTTGTAAAGTGTAGAATGTAAAGAGAGTTTTTATACGTAATAAAACTCTTACCCATATAAAGACTGGTCTAGCTTCTGAGGTAATTTCTTCCAACAATAGTCGCTCAAATAAGGAAGACACAGAATCCTCCAACGGTAATTAGTTCTGTGTAAGATTAAGTTTATAAACTGATTAATTTGGTTGAATATAAATTATTACCTATGTAATAATTATGACATGCTCATATTTTGAACTTTATAAAAAAATACGATTCGGGAATTTCACTGTCTTTTTTATTCGTTGAATTATCCTATATGCAAGCGATACACAATATGTTTTGTCATTGTTTCTGAACTAATCAACTGTTTCTTAATTTTTTGACAATAATAGAAATTAAAATGTGGCATATTAAAAAAAATATGAGCTTCTACAATACAGCAGACAATATTGATAATCAGCTACTATATCACGACATGTCCTACAAATGGGGTTATAAACATGCAGGTTGAACTCTTCGTGTCAATTAAAAAAATTAGACACTCACTGATGTTAAAACAACATCAAATGAGTGTGTATTCCATTCACATCGTACGATGAATTTAAAATATAAAATAATAAAAACGATTGTTGAAACTTTCTAAAGTAAAAAATACTTATTTACTAGGTACTTTTAGGCGTAACTCTTGCTCTGAAAATTCCGCAACTCGGCAATAACAATAATACAAATCTTGAACATCAATTTAAATCATAGTTAAAATGATAGGTATTTTAAAAAAAATAAACATTTTTAATTTAATATATGGTATAATTTTTACACAAATTCATCTGACGTCAGTTATTTTAAAAAATGTTTGTAATACGTGTACAAGATAGAAACGCAAAATATTTAAATATGTTTTTATTCCCTTGTTAGTGAAGAATCTTTAATGTCAACGTAAAAATCTCCTATTATTTGTGTTTGTTCAGAGGGAGACGACTGTTATACTCGTATTGTACAAACTTAAGTTCCAAGGGGGAGTAACAGAATATTTTGATTGAAAAATCAAAACGTTCGCCCCTTTTTACATTTTAAAAGAATATTTTAATCCCTTTCAATACTTTTTGTAATCTTCTTCAACATTGTGAAAACATTTAGGGATTTTCACAAATCACCCTTGTATTTTACCAACTAAGGTGTTTATATTCAATATTTTAAATTCAGAAAATCTCCATTAATTCTTTTTAATCCGTCGTGGTGGCCAAATAATGCAGGTATTTTGTGTGTAAATTTCTTTCTCAGAAGTCGTCTAACTAATAACTCCTCGTTTGTTTGCAATACGTATGTCAAAGAGAAAAGAAGAAACAGAAATCATTCTTATCAATATTACGAATGACAGAATATTCTATTGATTTATTTTTTATTTTTACAAAACCACTACAAAATTTTCAAAAATATCTAATTAATATTTATTATTTACCCAAGTATGTACATATTTTTCTAGATAAGCGTGCCGTTGGAAGACAAATGCTAGACATTAGCTTGACAGCAAAAGACAAAAAATCTCGACATTACCTATTGATAAAGTCTTCAAGCTGAAATAGCAATGGGCTGGTCATGTGACAAGGCGAGAAGACGACCAGTGTACTTCCAGAGTTCTTGAATGGGAAGCATGGGTAGACGATATTGTCCAGCTGATAATGTGTTACTCGTGATCAAAAAGTATGGAAAAGCTTTGAAGAGGTCTGTATCCAGCAGTGGAGAGAAGGTTAGCGGTAAGTAAATAAGTAAGTATTCTAGGTAAAATAATATACTGCCTTGCTAACCTTCAGTCTGTTCTGAGTACGTATTTTTATTATTATTATTCTTTCTTTTATTATTTCTAATTCTTTCTATTATTAAGAAGTATAAAATATTATTTTATTAAGACTATACATTATTATGTCATATTCCTGTACACGCTACTTGTTAATTTCATGTTAAGCTCATGCTTAGGATTGTTTAAATTTACATGTCTGGCATTGTTGTTGCATTCATTGTTGTATTACATATTGGTAATGATAGGGGACTTTACTGGTCCACTTATGGCTTTATATGATTCTGTTTATTGTTACCTGTTTATGACTGTTTGTATCCCTGTAAAATATTATAAATAAAACAAAATAAAAAATAAAAATTAATTCGAGGATCACACTTTAGTAATAATTTTATGATTTTTTTATTAATCACTACTTAAATCCTTATTTTTATATTCATAAAAATCGGCAAATAAATCGCTTGATTCAATTTGCTTATAGCCAACATATATATTTGTAAGCTCTTTTATAATTACACACATATCACATGTACAATGATTTCTCTTCAACGATCCCTCCCTTTCTAAGTTTCCGTTAATTACAACAATAAAATAGGTATAAACATTCCTCATGTAACTACTTAAAACTCTAAAACATGCGTATGCTTATTTTTGCGAATCAAAGAAAAAACTTACTTACTTGACTTTTTTAGGATCAAGTAACTCTTTGTATTCCTTATTTTTGTTTAAATATTCTTATTCTCTAAATTCTCTTCGATGTATTGATAATTGAAAGCTTGAAATAAAGTTTTCAATTCAGTAAATATATTTTTTAATTCATACTTCTGACAAATTGTCCATTTCAGACATGTGGTTCACATCTCACTGTCACTTTAATTATTTTTTCGTATTAAGCGTTTTGTAAATTCACTTTAAGTAACCAACATTTTTGTCTGGTGAAGACAAAATGGAACAGCAACGGGAGGATTTGAAGACGAGACTTTTTAATTCAAATTCCAAACTAGCATCTCGACTAAACAAATTAAATGATATTTAATTAATTTCTTCGATTGGACCTTAAATGAAACTATTATATGTAATCTTTCGATGATATCAGAGCACTAGGAATGCCGTGGGAAGAGAATATTATTATAATTTAAAGAATACCATATTCTACTGGGACCATTACAGACTTCGGCCAATGCGATCGGAGAGAAAACAAAAATTTACAATAATGTTTCCACTTTCCTTACATATTCACCGTTTGTTATGAGGAATATAGCCGCATTCGGGGAAAATAAAATACGTATAATAATACATAGCACGCTGTATAATATACAGTGTAAAATTTGTAAGTGACTTAATTGGAGCAAAAGCATTGTGAATGGAGGAAACAAGTTTCAGCCCTGTGCTCTCGGGAGGAGCATTAAGGGCGATTTATTGAAATAGACCCAACGTCAACCCGGATACTGCAGAAATCTGGGGACTTCCATTTATCCGAAATTTCACACTTGAATACACTCCGTCGGTATCCCGCTAGCTGAAAGAAGCTAACACATTAATAACACAGTAAAAAAAAGTATTTTAGTGAGCCTGGTTACATTAAGGGCAACTTAAGTAAATTTTTAAGAATTTTACAGCTCTAATACGTAGGGAAATTCTAAGAATTCAGTAAAAAAAAAATTAAAAAAAAGAATTATGCTAAAAATCCGCCCATGAGTGTCATTGAGTATTAAATATCTAGAAATAACAGCCATTTCTGTTTTCCATGTAAGTGTATCTATGTACATACCTTCGTATTGAGTGTCTCTGGGGTAGGATTGCATGCCTCACACACTTGATGTTATATAATAATTATTGTTGTTGTTATTATACCTATTTTTATTTCATGGAAATAATGTTCTGCTAACTATACAATACAAGATTTTTGAATGAACGTTGTAGCACTGAACTGAAAACGTGAAGTGTAGAGGTGTATAAACTTTTATTAATTTATTGCATTTAAAGAAACATTTGACAAAAGACAAAAATCATTGACACTGTTGATAAAGTCTCTAACTTAAATAATAATGGGCTGGTCACATGGCCAAACAAGATGATGGAAGTTGAATCCTTAAAATTCTGAAATGGAGATCATAAAAAGACAAAATAGTTTTCAATGGTAAACAATAGTTTCGTGTTGCATGACGAGACCGAAAATCGTAGAAAATTTTTAAAGGAGGATATATCCAACAGTGGAGAGATGAAAATTGACAGTTAACAGGTTAAACTAGTTAAAGAACCATGGTTTTACAATCCAATTGTCTGATTGGTTTTGTCATTTGCACGTTGTGCCCAAATCCGGTAAAACAATAAAAAAATAGTAAATATTCTAAACTTTAGTTAAAATTTAGAATATTTTAGTTAAAATACTTTAGTTAAATTAAACAATGATTAATTCCATTGTAACAATATACCAATTTAAACATTTACAGGCATTAATGACACAATGAAATTAATATGTTAATATTATAAAAAAGAATTTAAATTAAAATTGAATCTAGATTTCTTTGAATAGTGACAGTAGAAGAAATACTATTAAAGATTTTCAATAGCAAGACATTTGTTGATTGATTTATAGATTAAATTAAAAGAAGAACAAAGAAAACAATATATTAGCATTTCGTTAGCGACACTAAAGACAATAAAGATTGAATCAAATCACAGCTTAAATAAATGAAAATTATATCAGCATTGAACGTTTCGATAAGAAACATTTCCAACTTTTACTTTCATTATCTGTAAGTAAGTACGTAGTTCAAATGAATATCAGCTCGTAAATCACTGATCCCTCAGCAATGTCTCAGTACCTCTCTTCACCAATAGTATTAAGTTCCTACATAATATAAATGTATGTACCTACATACTAAGGTTGTGTATACGGGTGCTATTGTACCGCCACTCAGTGCAACCATTCATTCAATGTTAAGTGTAGGCCTACGTAGGGAAGCAGTTCATTCTAGGGCTGCAGAAATATACAAAATATCTATTAAATAAAATAATAATAAAAAATTAAGTCATCGTGGATCAGTGGAAGCAGAATGACAGAAGATCTTAACATACGTCGAAACAACCTCCATATGTTTGCCTCAAATTCAGTAAGTCCTGAAATAATATTTCCGCTTTCTAATTAGTTTTTCTAAAGATATATCTGGGTTTTAGTTATAAACCCAAATACAAATTAATACACCTTTCACTTTAAAAGTTTTGTCGTGAATGGAGTTTGCCGATACCTGGAATCGAAACGCATACCTCTTATGCCTGAGGCCCAGACTCCATATCCAGGCTACCGATGTTGTTTTTGTAAATCCATTATTTCCATAAAAATTACTTTAATTTTGCACAAAACATTCCTTTATACTTTTCAAATTTTCTATTTATATTTTTACTAATCAATAATACGCTGCAAACGACGTACAACGCATATTACTATATACAACCCTGTATCCTTATAACCCTATCTATTATATCGAGTACCACCTTTCCACACACATCAGTCTGCACGGCCAGGAGGAAAATACTCAACGCGCTGCAATTTTCTATCGTAGATATAATATAAAAACCATATATAAAAATGTTATTTAAAGTACAATAGAAGATATGTATGTGTATCTATTGTACTTATAAATAACATTTTATTTTGGATTATTCTAGCTTAACTCTTATCCGTTCCCTAGGATAAAGTCAGTCAGACGATCTCTACGCCCTGCGCGGCCTCCATACAAATACTATGCAAATGCTCACATTGCGCGTGATTTATTTATCGTCATTTTACCTATTTAATTACATCATAACACAATGATTGTATTTCAATAATAGAAAGGAAGCATTCAAAATTTGAAATAATGCCATGTTATTGGTTTTGAACATCACAAAGATCTTAAGATGAATAAAAAAACAATGCGTTAAATAGACAAAAAATACAATATATATAATTTAACTCAAGTTGAAATAATACGCAGTACAAAATGTGTAAATGACAATAGATATAGAAGAATAATATGGAATAGATTGATTAATTGTTTTTGACATTTTTTATAAAAAAAGGTATGTACTTAGGAGAGTCTCAGTAATAAAAATAGGGTTGTAAAATCTTAAAAACATTATAATGAATGAAATACCATGCAGACGGAAAACAATGATGACAATAAAAATAAAGAACCAAAAGAAATGAAACAATAATGTGCAATTGTTAAATGCACTAGTGAAGGATGACTTAAGTATTCATTATGGTTTTCAAAATAATTCTTTGTGGTTACGCAATTTAGAGATTACCCAAAAATGAGTATCCAATAGCATTCAAAAAACCATTGTCAAACTATTGTTCAAAAATAATGCACACTTCAGTGTTTAAAAAAAAAGAATAGTCTATTGTTATTATGGTAGATTATTATTTGTGTATTTAGAAATACATTCTACATAGTAAAACTTAACTGGTAGTCTTTGAGTTTTTTTTTTTTAATATTATTGAAATAAAAAGTGCGAGTTACTACGTGTTACCCGTATTTAATTATACTTTTGATTTGACTATAAGGTATGATACCCATAATGTAGTTTTTACGGCACGGAAAGGACAACCTGTATAATAATTTTATGCAGTTAATTTAGCAAGTAACCGTAAAACAATACACACTATCACATAAGTATTTTATATTACATGATTCATAAGTTGTTTGTAATTTTGTACTGACACGGAGAGGGTGACTTGTATATTTACTACACATAGTTCATCTGCTGATTACCCTATTTGTAAAATATATTTTGATAGCACCTATAAATATATATGTTTTCTATGTTCACCTGCAATACCTCTCTATTTATGTATGATCCACCTAAATAAAGTGTTTCTTGAGTACATACAAATACTTACAGTATTTCATTACCTGAATTATAACACATTTATTATTATTTATTTAAAAAAATCTTCATCATAATTGGCGATATAGTATTTGCAATTTCAATTTTATTACCAAAATTTAGCATTTTTTACCAAATCGTTTTTCTTAGCGAAAAGGGCGCTGAATTCTGTACAAATGTTGTATCACGATTTCATATGAGAAAATCCATTTTCATTGCAAGTATTGCTTCTACTAGCCATTTCATTCAAGGAAACAGATCGAAAAACTATGTTTCAAAATAAATGTCTGCCATTTGGTCCTCTTTGTCTATTCCATGTGAAATTAGCGTGAGAAGAAAGATTCTAATTCAACAAAATGAGATCTTATTGAACATAAAATCTTAATAAATAATGATATATTGAAATCAATGCAGACAAATACGTAATATTATTTGAATAATTTAATTTATTTATGAATGTGCACATGTAAATATGTATTATGTAGGTAAATACATATAATATATTATGTCCACATTTAATAAATTATGTTTTTTCCCCAAATTTTTGTCAGTTACACTGAAAATAGGTCTAATAATGACAAGGTTGAGATTTTATAAATTCTGTCAAAGATTTATTATTATACTAATGACTACAAAAACTATTTTTGCTGTAAAATTATTACCTATAATAATAATTTAAACACTTTTTAGAAGTCATCACAGCTGGAATTCATAAAATATAAATGAATACTTTACTCAAAACAGCTGAAATGTGTTGGTGATTTTAGCGGCCCTAGAGAACGGTCTCCGTATGATTTTTGAAAAAGTTAAATAAAATCGATTCTAAGAACTAAAATCCAACTTTTTTTTCATAAATAGTTTACTGACAAATCATTCCAAGAATACTGAAAATTATTTGGCGATAAAGTGATATTTAGTAGTATTTTTATTGATTTTCAATCGATTTTTGCCGCGGAGGCCCCAAAAAACGGATGGCGGTTAAGCTAAAAATAACTAATTCACATTTCGTTCTCGTCCTCAGCTTTTAAAAAGATATACCTAGTATAGAAACAAGTTTTCTAAATTTAAATTATATTAGACACCAATTGAGTCAATTGTCCTCTATCAAAAATACTCCGATTACGTTGTTCTAGTAAAAAAATCTTGAAAGTAGGTGTCGGCCGAGAACCTGGTGGAAAGATAGATGGTGTTATTTAAAGAGTATCCAATTCTCTTCGTTAAATTGGATACTCTTGATTTTATTTGATCCAGCTAGGAGCGTCTCTTTCAACACAAAAACTATCAGACTTTGTAAAAAAATTACTACAAAAAAGTTTTTGAAAACTACATTCTCCCAGTTCTAATTTTTCTAGACTGAGCATGATATTCATCAAAATTTCTCTAAGCTTATGAATAGTAAAACAAAAAGGTGGTTATATAAAGTTCTTTGACTTCAGTACCGATATTAGTGTTGTTAAAATTTCCTTTTATTTTATTTCCTTGTACAAGCAGGTTTCCTTTCATGGCGAAAAATTACTACGGAGGCATTTTCACCCTACTTTTTCACTGCAGGTAAATGCTCATTTCTGAAATTGGTATGAAATTTACTTTTCGATAAAAAAAATATATTGAAACGATCCCATTACTTCGTCTAACAATAGAAACCCATCCTGAAAAAGGGGGAATTTGTCAAATGCTGAAAATTTCGGACCATTCCAGAATTTCAATCATTCTTTAACAATGTGGATATAGGAGATAGGTAGTTATAAGTATATATTATTATGTGTGTGTGTGTGTCTGAATATTTTCAGAACAAGTTTTATAATAGACTTTCAGTAAATCCATGTTATCTAGCAACTTTTTTGACTGTTTTTTTTATTTTTTGTTTAAAAATAATATCCCGTGGAGCACCCGGTAAAGAATTGGTCTCCCACTCTTCTCCATTAATTTTCGAGTGTCCTGTAAAAGGCAGGTGTTCGAAAAATAAGACATTTTACATCTTAAATTCAGCGATGAGGTTTGCCACCCATCCTGAATGTCTTGATTTTATATTGGCACGGAGAAGACAGCTTGCATTTTTTATACGCAACTAGTCTGCTGGCTACCCCATTTGTGGGATATGCCGTGATGGTATATTAGTAGTAGTAGTAGTAGTAAAAAAATAATCTATCGATAGAATTGCAACTTCGAGACTGCAATAGTTACCTTACAAGAATATTTCTTGATTATTGTTGATATATATATTTTAATGTCTATCCAAATATGTTGTGATTTCAAAAAACACGTACATCGTTTAGATTATTTTTAATCTTATTTAATTGGTAGCATAAAAACATTTTTATACTGTCATCCCTGATATTGCCATATTGGTTTGTTTCTGATTTCAAAAGTTTCACATTATAGTGTATCGGTAATATATAATAATTAACTTCACTTATGAATTTGTAAATTCTGTCAACATTTTTTATGATATGATTGGTTATGACAATTTGGAGAAGGTGAGGTCCGTGGACATATTCTATATGTCCAGGAGCCTTTTAAGGAGCCACATTAGACAGAAATGAAATGTTTGTTTAGTTTTTGTTTATCTTTTCTTTTTTTCTTTCTGTGTTTGTACTGTACTGGCAATAATAATAATGAACTCAAAGATGGGCTGGTCAAGTACAAAAAATACATAGGTTTAATAGTTATTATGTTATATTTTGTAAAATTTTATTGTATGTTGCCCATTTTTTTAAATAAATAAATATAAATAAAAAAATAATCAAGTAGCATTACTTGCTCTTTAATGCAGGTAGTAGCTTTTTCAGTAACAACAAAAAAGGAAATGATGAATCGAATGAATAACTTTAAACTAGATAGATAGTTTATTTATTTATTTTTGACTGCACATTGATTACAAGCAAATTAAGACAAAAAAACATTTAAATCAAATACAATCATACACTCAATGCAAAAAGGGCGATTTTATCGCAGAGGCGCGTTTTCTTCCAACTAACCCAAAATAGATTAATATAACTTATGATGTCAATAGGTAGTATTATAAAGGAATAAATATTATGAATATAAGGAAAATCTAATCAAGGCAACGTATTGATCTTGAAAAGCACCTATAAATCATCTTGTTCTTTGTCTAGAGGTCACTTCTTAGTCAGTCTTTATTCACCCGAGGATTCAAATACATAATATACCTACCACAACACAACTTTGAAACTAAACTATGAAAGAGAATAATAAATTAATATCATACCAATAATTTATGAGCAAATAATACGACAAACATAGCATACCTTTGTAAAGTAATTTATATATCATTTTATCTACATAATTTACCATTATGGCATCTCTGGTAGCCAGTTAACTAACTGTAAAGAAAAAACATGCAAGTTGTCCTATCCGTTTCAATACAGATTCATTCAGGCTTAGTGTTGAATTCATTGGTGGTGTTTTATGGGTACATACTATTCCTTGCCGGAAACTCTGCGAAACAACATATTGTATTAATTGATCCATCTCATAGCTGTCTGGAGACAGCTGAACCGGCGGATGACCCTTTTTCATAATAAAATCTTATAAAGTGAATATCGGTGCTATACAAATATTGTGGGAATAATTTTCAATTTGTATAAAATTATTTTGAATGGAGAAAGTTCGTTTCTACCTTATTCATGATGGTCCGGACGACCTCCTTTCACAATACACCAATCTTTTCTTTCCATCCTGTTTTCATGAGAGAAGCACTTAAAGGTGAATGATTATGACGAATTAATATTTCAAACACGTTGATATAATTATAGAGAGATCTATAGTAATATTCTAATATTGGAGACGTTCAAATTTTATTACATTCACTTCAACCAATGCAATGGTCATATATTATTAGGGCAAAGTTAACAGCGGAAACAAAAATTACTCACGTAATCATAAAATTGACTTTTTGCACCGTGGAAAGGAAATAAATTAACTGGAAGAGAACCTGAAAGAAGCGGTGAATTATTATTGAATATGCATGAATATGGGTTGTAGATGAGAGAGAGAACATGAGCAAGAGATCATTACGTAGCAACTTTTTGGTTCATTTGTATGTATGTCAATACACTTACTTACTAATGCAACTATTCAACTGTTTACTGTTAAAAATAAGCCTCTGTCCTGAGTTTTCTGCAACCAGCCACCAGCGATTCTTTTTAATTCGTCAGACCATCGTGTAGAAGGTCTTCCTCTATTCTGTTTATCTTCACGAGGTCTTCACTCAGCTACCCTTTATATAAATCTTTTTTTATAATTTGTTTAAAATTCCTAATTAATTCCGAATCATAAATTTTGGCAAATAATGATAATGATAATGACTTGATTTTGGTGCCTCTCTTTGCAGAAGTTTCAAACCGTCTCAAGGGCGACAGCAAACAGTGCAATCTTCAATTTTTTTCTTAAAGTGGTAATTGGATTAATCTCTCTCAGTGAAGCTGGTAAGCGGCGTAATATTGATGTAATATTGATGAAAAATCTTTTTAAACTCTGACAAGTATATTCTAGTCGAACTATAAAAGTCTCCGAAGTATTGAGCAGTTTTATGCATATTAATATCGCTCTTTTTGTTATTCCTAAAAAGTATTAAAGATGATTTCCATATCATTATTAAAAGTCCTTATGATTCTTCGTGGTTTATTTTTTTGAAGAATTTAATACAGAAACTTGAATTAATGCCTCTATGTATTTTGGCATGTGCATTGTTCTACTCCTCACTGGTATCCAGCATTAAAATATTGTATAAATTACTTTAGTATATATTATAGAGTATTTCAATCCAATTAATTTCTTTAGTTTAATTTATCGACCGACGGTTCTTGGTGGAAGTTGATGTTAAATAATGACATTTACTTTCTTATTAGAACTGCCTACTAAAATATTACATCAGGAAAATTTCATTAAAATATTGATCACGTCAAAAGTATGTATTGTAGGATACATATATCCAAAATTATTTAATGTGCATTACCATTTGGACCAGTTTCATATGCATTTCCTGAGCAATGCTGTGTGAAAAGTCTTGTATGATAATAATAAAGAAGCGTAGAACCTTAATTAACCACTATTTCATCGAAATAAAAACTTTCTCACCGGCAAAAGTAACAGAGCAAAAGCGTTGTGGGAATTTCTATGTAAAATAAATTGTACGTGGAGAAGAAACTTCTTTTATTTGTTGTTGAAAGGAAAATTTTCTTCAATCATGATTATCAGCCACTACCTACCTACTCACAGTGTCTAGGAGAGAGAAGTGTAATGTATGTATGTATGTTGATATGTACCAGCTATACACCACCACAGTATCTGACTCCTCTAAATCTTGTTTCATGTGGTTTAGAAGTTTCTACTTTATCGAAAATACGTCGGTTTCCTTTGAGATATATTGATTAGAATAATATCCAGCTTAATTATGGACGTACCATTAACATAACATTTAGTAAAATTACTTAGAATCAACATTGGTAAACCCAACTCAACACACACTGTTTTATATAAGTATATTATTATTATACGAGACAGTGTCGTGCTTTCTACATATGCAAAAAAGCACCACACCTCACAATACAATGGCGTGCTTTTCATATCTAGGTATGCAATAAACAGCTTCATTGCAAAATTTCTCGTAATGAACATAAACTTTGGAGTGTAAGGTGTGTGGATTGTAGTTTTTTTCTCATTTTGATTTATGATGAGATTATTTTTTTTGTATTAATCTGACGTGGTTAGATGGATGTAATCACTATAAAGTGATAATCTCGATATTGCATATCTTCACATTTTTTCTTATTGATTTGTTGAATGTTATGTGCAAGAAAAAAAAAATAAACTCATCTCATAACCTTAGGAGGTAAAAAAAAAGTACCTATAAAAATTCATAAGTTTCTGATATTTTTTATAGGTACTAGTTTCATAAAACTGAATCGAAGATATATGCAGTTTTACTACAAAAAAGTGACACATGCAAGATGTTCGTATAAGTACGGTGGTGGAAGAATCATTTTACTTTTTTTGTATATAATTTTTGAATTTCTACCACTATGTAGAACACTTTGTAAATAATTTAATGATTTCTTTAACCACCACATCTTTTCATTACGAGGGCATGATCAGTATAAAAAAAATCTATTCCTGTCACTGGTACAAGCTATAATAGTAGATACGTGTTTGATTGAGAATTATTATCGTTAATTATTCGTATTGAAATGTTACTAATTGTTGGTAACATTAAGCCTATACTGGATCCCTAATCATTCTTGAATGAGTGAACGGCCTCATTACAAAATTATTATATTAAACCCACTTTTATAAACTTATGCATTATCAACAAAGGTATTTATTTATTTACTCTATCTATATTAATTAATAAGACATATCATTTTACATATCAATGGATATATACATTTTAATAATTCAGTATACAGGCACAGCGCAAGAGAAACTGGTCCTAAGAGGGCAAGACAGGGGGTATTTTAAGCTTTCTTCACGATCAACAACGTCAAGGGGGGCTTCGTATGGCACTCGGTGAACAATAAAAAAATAATGTTAATTAAATGAGTTTATTGGTATAATTTGCGATATTTTATAATTTACTTTATTCATCGTAATTAAGTTAACTTAAATTATATACAATAAGTTAATATTTTAAAGTTGTGTGAATATGTACTACTGTTCACCTTTCAAAAACTTTGCAAATGTATGTACCTAGCTGAGTGATTTATATTTCATTTAATGCCAACGTTTTATATTATAGCACAAGGCACATTTTTCTCACGAGCAGAACTGAAAAATAAACCAAAAGTTTTTATTATTCAGAACCAAAGAAAAAGGACCGAAATTAAAAGGTAGATCGTGTGTAAAAAATGGTGTGGCGGTCAAAATGGAATGCAAAGTTTGTAGAAGAAAGGGATGAGTCCTTTTGGGGAGGGCGCAATAGGGAGAAGTACAAAAACTAAGAAACGTGATTATGTTGATTTATGTAAAGGTTCAATTGGTTTGATATTAGGCAAGAGTGAGAAAATTTATGGCGTTTCTAATGGCACTTCATTTGAAAGTTTAACTTGTTTATTATGGATGAAAATAGTAATTCCTACCGTTCACATCAACAGAAATCAATGAAACTCATTATGTTATAAATGGTTTGACAGAAAACTCAAATTGTTATTAATTACAACTAAAATATTTGATGCTTATTCCGACTAAATTTAAAATACGGGTTTTAATATAAAAACTTGTAATATTTTTATTTTGAAATTTCCGGCAGTTTTCAAAAAAACTTTGCATTGAATGAAAATATTTCTGAAGCATAATTTTTTTTTCCAGTTAATATAAGATGTTTTTGGCAGTAATATTTTATTTCGATTATAATTTGTTTAATATATTGTAGAAAATAATTTCATCAAACTGTCATAATTAGCGTTTGTTTATTTATCATTTTTGTATTTAAATTGTTGGTATTAAAAACGATTTTCTAAGAAATTATTTTAAATATTTAGACACAGCTACTAGTATTCGAATCTAACAATGGTAACATTGTTAACGTAGAACGTATAATTCTATTCTATTCTATTTTTCTCAAGGCCATCCACTCGTTTGCGAGTGATTTAGGCCAATATGGAACAACGGGTTTTTAACAATGATATTTGTATTAAAAAACAAAAAAAAAAACAATAATGAGGTGTTTCACAGCAAAATGAACCTTAATACAAAGACGGGGTAGAAAATAATAATGACAATACTTCATTCGATGCATCGCACAGCTGTTGTTTACACCAACACACAGCTACCTATTATAACTAATTATACCTATTCTAATTCAATAACAAGGTGACTCGAAAAGTTAAATATTTTTATTATTTACTTTGAGGAATTTTGTCATACATTTATACACCTCTATTGAGTTCAATGATAGTAAAAATTGCACATTGAGGGGGTATGTAATGCATTCCTCCACGAGATTATCCATGAATTCTGATCTGTCATATTTGGGGCACTCGAAAAATACATGGTCCAGAGATTCCTCATTGGTACCACATTCGCACTCAGGGGAGGAGAAAACTCCAATCCTTGCTAAGTGGGTGGCAACCAAACAATGTCCGATTCGCATTCTGGAAATGAGGGAAATGTCCAATTTTGATTGTCTTTCAATTTCAAACCACGGACGACATGGAATCTTTTTTTGTATGTTTTTATAGAACATTCCGGTTGCTGATATTTGCCAATAACTGTGCCACTCCGACCTTATGAGATTCATGATGGTGGGTAAGAAATCGTCCGTGGGTTGGGAAAATGCGTTAGGCAAGCACCCGCCTGTGCAGGCCAATTTTGCCAGGCGGTCAACGGCTTCGTTTCCGGATATTCCAATATGAGACGGGATCCAACAGAAAACAATATCATATCCCATGCATGAGGCATAGAATGCAAGATGTCGGATTTCAAATACTATACTGTTGCTACACTTTTTCGCATTAGATTTAAGGTTTTGAAGAAGTGAAAGTGAGTCAGTGTATATTACTGAAAATCTTATTTTTAGATGGATGATTTTTAGCAGTGCCTCTTTCATTGCTATGCATTCTGCGGTAAATATTGAAGAGAGTATGGGGATTTTGAAAATCCCTTCCAAATGAAGTGATGGAATATAAAAAGCAGAGCCACAACCTTGGGAACACTTGGATCCGTCAGTGAATATAGCCACGTGATTTGGCCATCTCTCTTCAGTAGTCGACATGAATATTTGGTTATTACTATTATGGTTTTGAGATGAATATGATTTGAAAATACCTATTGACTCCTCAATCTGAAGAGGAAAAGATAGAGCTTTGAAAGGGGTCGTGAATAGAGGTAATTTTTCTCTGGGATATATTGGAATATCTGACATAAGTGAATGAAAACAAGAGGCAAGCAACGGTGGAACCTTTCTGTAAGTAGTTTCCTCACCGCAGACCCTATTGGCCAAAGCACTTAAACTCAGAATAAGTGGGTTATCCACGTATTCGATTCTCTTCATAATGAACTTACATGCCAGGAATTTTCGTCGTAGGAATAATGGCATCTCGCCCACTTCTACCTGCAGAGAGACTATTGGAGACGATCTCATTGCCCCCAATATAGGGCGCAAACACTGTGACTGAATCTTATCTAATTTGTAAGCTTGATATTTTGGTAAAGGATCCAAAAGATAGCTGCCATAGTCTAAATGACTTCGAATCAGAGAGGAGTATAACATCTTCAGCGTTGAGGGGTGTGCGCCCCACCAAACCCGCGAAACCGCACGAAGAATATTCAAGTTTTTTTCACATTTGCTCACAATAAGCTCTATGTGGATGTTCCATGACAACTTTCTCTGTAAATTCATCCCCAAGAATTTAACAGAATCCACACTAGGAATCTGAGTTCCCTCAAACAAAACATCAACGTTGGGAGGATTTCGTTTTTTGGAGAAAACAACTACCTTACTTTTATCCGGAGCGAGATTAAGACTATTGTCAAAAAGCCATGTGCTCAAGCCCTTCATTACCTGACTCAACTGATCAGCTCCGACTTTAATATCTTTATGATGCACATATATAACCAAGTCATCGGCATATTGCAATAATTTACAATCATTTGGGAGGAGGTCATGAATGTCATATGAATATATATTAAACAATAAAGGGCTCAGTACTGAACCCTGGGGCAAGCCTTTGAAAACCGTTCTACGTACCTGACCGTCTGGAGTGTCGATCACAATCTCTCTTTGAGTTAGCATGTCGAAAATCAAGCTAGTAAGAGAATTTGGGACTCCTATATTGCTCAATTTTCGTTTTAAAGTATTAATATCGACATTATCATAGGCGCTGGATATATCTGCAAAGCACGCAACTGTGCTCTTCTGTTCCAATTGAGCAAGCTGAATATCAGTCACCAAGATACTTACGTTGTCGAGACAAGATTTTTCTTTCCTAAATCCGAGTTGATGAGGGGGGAGGAGACATCTATTTTCCACAAACCACTCCAGACGCACCTTAACCATGAGCTCAAGGATTTTGAGCAAACAACATGACAATGCTATGGGTCTATATGAAGATGCTAGAGAAGGGTTCTTGCCATTTTTCAAAATAGGGACGACCAATTGTTTTTTCCATGCCAGAGGAATTATCGATAAATTAAGGGCCAAATTGTAGATGGATAAAATTGTGGATAAAACTGGGGCAGGACAGTGTTTTATCATGGAGTAGTTAATAAAATCCACTCCAGGGGCAGAGTCAGAGATGCAACTTTTTACCGCTGATAGAAGTTCATTGAATGTAAATTTTTCTGCCAACCAACTTGCCGTTGAATCCTCTGTATGTAATGAAAGAGACTCTATTTGGTTAGCAACAAAAGGTGGAGCAAGTCGATCCAGGAAATCTTCTATGCATTCCCCTATTTGGGACGATTTATTTGGCTGAGAGAATGAGCCCCTAAATCGGCGAATCATGCTCCAAACCTCCGAGGCAGCAGTTTCTGGTGACAATGAGGAACAAAAATTTCGCCATCCCTGTCTCTTTTTACGTTGCAAGATTCGCTTTGCCAAAGCTTGCAATCTCTTAACCTCCAAGTAATTTCCAAGCGACATATCCTTTCTATACTTTCGCATTGCGTTTTTTCGATCTTGCACTGCGGCACTACACTCTGGGTCCCACCATGGGGGAGACTCTTTTAGATTGCGATATGATGATGCACGCGGGATTGACGAATTAGCCGCAGATATTATATGTTCGGTTAAGGTTGATGTCATAGTATCAATATCCGAAGGAACTTGTTCACGCAGAAAAGATGCCTCAAGAGAGGTTTTAAAGCTGTCCCAATCAGCCCGCCCAGTGTTAAAACAATTTCGACGATTTTTCTTAATATTAATATTAAACTTAACGTTTACTGCTACTTTAATTGGGAAATGATCACTGGAGTAAGGATCTTCCAGAACATGCCATACTGTAGATGGAGCTAGGTCAGCAGTGCAAATGGTGAGATCCACGGCACTAGAATTTTGTGTGGGAGGAGAAAAGCGAGTAGGGGATCCGTCGTTGAGGATACAAAGCGTATTACTATCTATAAAATCAAGAATAGCTTTCCCACACGAATCTGTGGAGTGGCAACCCCATGAAGTGGAATGTGCATTAAAGTCTCCCAAGAGTATAAAAGATTTTGAGATTTTGTGAAGCAAATGATTGAAATATGTAAGGTCAAATGGAGTCTTAGGGGGTAGATAAACAGAGACAAAAGATGTTCCAGAAATGTCCACAGCAACAATTTGGAAATCTGCACGTTTGGGCAATGGGATTCGGATATAGGGGATATCAGACTTTATAAACAAAGCTGCCCTTTTCCATCCAAACGATCATCACGAACAGACATGTATCCGGGCAGATTAAAAAGGGATTCTGGATGTAACCATGTTTCAGAAATGGCTGCGACGGAAATGTCAAATTTTTTTATGAGTGATATTGCTTCGCTTCTATTTGAAACGATACTTCGGCTGTTCCATTGGATAATATTGAGCTTTGAAAAACTAGCTTTTGTCTTGTTGGTCACCATTATGATTTTTATGAATAGAAGTGAGTATTGAAGGAAGAGAGGCAGCGATGGACGGTAAAGAATTGGGTTGTGACATTAGTTGAAAGAATAATTGCATAAAACAATTCAAAATAGTTTGGAGGTCAGAAGTTGAGGGTTTTGGATTGTCTGGGGTGGAATTGCCATTTAAGGCACATCCGTCTACAGGATTCGAAGCTTGGCCATTTTTGTAGAATAGGAGGTTTTCGTGTTCAGTGTTAATTGGTTTGTTGTGAATGGGTGGGTAGTGATTTTTCGTTGTTTTTGAAATTTTAGTGACAGTAGATGATTGAGTAGGGGAAGATTGAGGAGCAGATGCAACTTTTTCTGCAAAACTGGATATTGCAGGAAGATGACGAGTAGATGCTTCTTTGTAGGAAATATTGTCCATAGCCATTGAGTGCTTAATATTTTTTTGGCGGGTGAGTTCTGGGCAGGATAGACTAGATGCATTATGTGAACCATTGCAATTGACACATTTAGCCAACGTAGAAGTGCATTCCTCTCCGAAATGGGCTTCTCCACATTTGAAACAACGAGGATTTGATCTACATTGTGTCTTTTGGTGACCAAATCGGCAGCACCCAAAACACAAGACGGTTGGAAATACATATTGCTCTGTTTTCATTGAGACATGATACAGGTATACGTGTGGGGGTAACTTCTGACCCTCAAAGGTCAGTACGACCGACCTTGAAGGACGCCACTCTACTGTCCCTGAAGAAGAATCCTTGAAATTAAGGCGACGCGCCTTTATTACTTTGCCATAGCCGTAAGGCACCTCCGTAGCTTCCACTATCTCTTCAATTGAGATGTCGATAGAAACACCTATAACTATACCCATTTTGTGGAGCTTAAAAGATGGGATGTAACACTTCAGGTTATTTGCTGACAGGAAATTAGATGTTAAGAAGTCATTTGCTGCAAGAGCCGATTTGAATGTTAGAGAAATTTTATTTCTCGCCTCTACCTTAACTCCACCTGTCGCTATGTTTTTTATTCCCGAATTGCATAACAATTTCCCGAATGCCATTGGATCCATATGTTTACTTGGATCCTGATTTTGTACGAATATTAAATATGGGCCAGGGGCCTCCAAACTATACAACTCCAATGGCCTTTCCGTAACACCACTTGGAGAAAAAGGCATCTTCGAAGGGTGAACGCTCGTAAGCTCGTTAGGTGATCTTGATCTTTTTCTTAAATCAGGAGGCTCCGAAGGAGCCTCCATCTTGATATGTAAAGACGCTAATATGTGAAGAACTTATACAGTATTTTAAAAAGAAAAATAAATGGTAAGAAAAATAATAAAAGAAAAAAAAAACTTATCGACCGCCCCTCTCCGCTCCCTAGAAGCAGCAACAACAACAAAAAATAATTCTGAACAAAAATAACAGCACTGTAAGCACGCTATAACAAAAAACACGACTGCCCGCAACAAGAAGCCAGCAACGAATCTAGAACGTATAATGAGTTTTCTAAAGATCTATTAGAATATCGTTAAAGAAAAAGGTGTTGGGTTTCAATAATTAAACAAATTTAAATTATGTATTGGTACCAATTGTACACCTCACCCGAATAAGGTGCACTATGAATTATTATTTTTTTAGTTAGTTTAGAAAAATGTATGCTGCTTTAAAACAGAAAGTGCAAAAACCAAAAGTTTATTTACAAAAACAATAAATTGCGGAGGAAAACAACTGGAAATTGAACATTATACGTGGTAACAAAGTGCCTTATACAGGGGATAGCTTCAATTGTAGGCACAGACATTGTCAAACTTTTGATGGCTGTGTTAATCAAATAAATTGTTGTCATTAGAAAATAATATGTTACGAGTATACTATAAGATTCAACATGAAAATCTCAGTAGACAAAATAAAAGCATGGTCACTTAGAGGAACCCAGTGCGATGCAAACTTATAATTGACAATAAAATCATAGAGCAAGTGATGCGATTTAGGTATCTGGGTGTCGAGATTTCCAGCAGCAATAACCTCTTTGACGATGTTAGAGAACAAGCAAACAAGGCTGCTGTCGTGGCTGGGTGCTTGAAGAATGCTGTATGGAGAAACAAAGACCTGCTGAGAGAGAGAGAGTAAAGTAAGGATTTATAAGACCTGCATAAGACCGATCATGACATAAGGCATTGAGTCAAGAGCCGACACCACCAGAACAAAAAGCCTTCTAAGAACCACTGAAATGAAAACTCTGCGACCCATCGCATGTGTAACTCTTCGTGACAGAAGACCACCTAAACGACTGAGGGATATCTTGGCATCCACCTCCCAGGAGCAGGCTCCGAGAACCACAGGACATAGTCCTAACTGAAGCAGAAGAAGAAGAAAAGTATACTATATTGACTTACCTCTTACGTAACTCAGAGAATTAATTCCGATATATACGTTGTTCTTGTTCAGAGGTTTTTAGACACCAGGTACTCATAAGATATTAAATATTAGTTTTTCTGTACAAGTTATGAGTAGATCTGTAGAGTGACCTATGTAGGTAATATAATATAATATTAATGTTAGGTATAACGAAACCCTTTGCTTGCATATATTGTAGCGATCAGTGACGGAACTAGATGTTTTATATTTCTCACTCTTTCGTAATAAAAACAATTAGTCATTGATAACTCGTATTATCCAATGATAGTCGAATCCAAGAAATTTTATGACAGAGGTAGAAATTTAAGATACCGTTTTCTTCAGTGAAAGTTATATCAGGGAATATTTCAACGACAGATAAATTTTTTTAAATATCTTTACAATTTTTTATTAATATATCACTGCATATTTAATTATTGAATTACAAACAATGATGTTCATTGATAGGTATTCATTGTAAACAACAATGTTATGGATTTTTGGAAAAATTATGAATTTTTCAAAAGGCTATGAAAATATGTTTTGTGTAAGTACACTTTTAAATAGGGTAATACATTTTTAATGTTTCTGTCATTTACACTGTTTATATATTTATGTTTTGCGTTAGGTTTACCTTTGTCCAACAAAAAAAACAAATATTGCTTGAGTACGTTAATGCAATCAAAGAATACGTTAGGCCTCTTTTCTGTGCCAACTAATCCAGTTTTAAAGGTCTGAATTACCGTTTTATCCAAATTAAATTAGATTTAAGATTTCTTTTAACAAAAATTAAAACATAACTAAGGGATTTTCCAGTCGTAGATTTAACTTTTAATTGATATTTTACTTGTATAAAAAGAACGCCAATATATACATGTAGTGCTTTTTGCATCTATGGAAAGCATGCCACTAGTAGTGGTCGACATATCGACGTGAGGTGTTGGGAACCGCATGAGCTCCGCCAAATGTCAAGATATTTGACGACGGCTGTAGTTATCCAGAAAGCAACCATCTCACAAAAGTGAATTCGGAATTATAGCCCTTATTGCGAAATCCTTTAGAAACTATATTTATTAGTATTTCATTATGGCATGGTTGCTTTATGCATTTCTTATTAACTCGCATGAAGTGTGTTCTGCCTTCTATATGGATGGAGGTCGCAGGGTTGACCTACTTAGGATAAGGTAGGTACCAACAAATAAGTATAGGTACTGCTCAAACTTGTAACATAGATTTATAATACTAATGTTTTTAGGAGCTTTCTCCATACAAACCTAAAACCTTGTTTAACTAGTACGCAAAGTGAAGGTTTTTTTTTATGACATTACTGCAACGAACCATTAGGAAAAACCTACACAAAATAAAGTTCTAAAAGTTTATGTTATTGATTTTATGTAATTTTAAAATTATTCAAATTACTATAAAAGTGAAACAAAATTTTTGTGCAATATTATATTTAAAATCATTTAAAAAACAAAATAATCAGCAGTATAACATAATTCATCAAAACTACTATAGTATTTGAGAATGCCAGAAATTTATTTATCTATTTTTTATGAAATATAATTTTATTTGCTTCACAAAAATAAAACTTTCCACAATGATACAAAATTACCAAAAGGTATACCTTACACTTTACTCGAAAAACTGCGACCAAAATATTAAAACTCGCTGAAAAATAATGGTATCTACATAAAGCTCATTAACATTATTGATGAATATTGGTATAAAGTAGATTTGATAACATTTTTCATGAGAGCGGCTGTCATTATTTGGACATTGTGGTAGAACATTGCTTGATGGATTACCTAATTCTTTATCTCACAAATTTAAAAAATGATATAATGGTTTAAAGCTATTTAAGTAGATGCGTCTGATAATTATTCATTTTTATCCCTTAAGCCCACACCCCAAAATATACAAAAATAATCATCAATTTTATCAAACATAACTGAGAGAAGATATACCTACGCATTTTTATATGAAATCTATTTTGAAATATCTTTTATTAATTTTCAGTAATTTGCTGAATACAACATAGTTATGTAGCTATGCTAACACATTTCTGAAAGTGATGGTGCTCGGAGACATGGCCGTCCCGAAGATTAGGTAAAAAGCAATATTTTTTGTCATCATAAAATTCATAAAAAGCATTCGTCTCCTACATATACACAATCATATCTATAGTAAGCAAATACTGCACTGTAAACTGTCCATACACGAAATAATAAATAAACAAACCATTACTCCATATAAAATAAAATACAATATATCCCTCAATCATACGCATCACAAATCCCAAACCACATATCAACACACATACATCATCCCATTCAAAACACAACACAAATCACGGAACAAATCCCAAAATATCCTGCATTCTCTCCAGTGGAAGATCTAACACCCAACCATAACATGTTCTTCAAAACTCAACAAAAACAGTAACTTCTCTAATACTTAGGGGCATGTTGTTAAAAAGCCTAGGTGCCATGCACATAAACTGTCGTTGCCCGAACACTGTAGACCTGAATGGAATATTGCAATTCAATGAGTATTATTCTAACTTAATTCAAAAGGATGGAAAATATTGATTAAAGGTAATAGAGAGCACTAATGAAGAATTTTAAGGCAGAGACGGAAACGAAAATCATTTGCAAGGATAGGAGTAAGTGGCGCTCGATCCTTTCTGCTAACTCCGTAAGGAAAGCTACCCGATGGCGATGATGATAATATATATATATATATATATATATATATATATATATATATATATATATATATATATGGTGATGGTAAAATGTTTAACTCTCCAGAAATTATACGAAAATTAAATAAACATTTACTATATTAAAAAAATACCTTATTTACTTTTTTATCCTGATATAGACTCAATAAAAAGTAAATAAGTATATATTGATTAAAAAAGGACTACTTAAGTAATCAATTGGTAATTGAAAAATGTTTTGCCTTATAAAATACAAACCACTACTATCAATAATTATTATAAATGTCATTTTAAAATTAAAATAAATAAAAAAATATTTTATATTTGAAAATTTTGAAAAACTAGACTATTTTTCCATATCCAAACATTTCACGATCGCTTATACCTACCTGTACAAAAAAACCAAGCATTAATTTCCTTCTCAATTATACTTTTTCTAAGAAATAAAATAACTTCAAAAAACACTTTTTCGTTAAAATGAGTTAGGAATAACGCAACCCACAAAAACTTTGTAAGTAGCATAAACTTAATGATATATTAGGAGAAAGAAAATAGGATCTAATCTCAAATAAAATGTCCCGTGAAATTTCTTGAAAGTTGCTAAATTACATATTAAATCATCGAATTATGTTCAAGAAAATTTCAGCTGAATTGCGTGAAATATATCAAGCTAAAAAGTGAGAAATATAAAGGATAAAAGTTTTCAGTCAGTCAATGACAATGCATAGACAAAATTGTCAATGAGGATCTATGAATATCGTATATCAAAAATGACTGAGAATGCAGAGTACTAAATATAAATTCGGACTCTATCGCTTAATTCTTCGTGCGCATAATTTAAAAAACCAGGTTTGATTATTCAATGCTCAATCTTCTTACTTTCAGTAAAAATTAAACTATCCCAAATTCATAAATATTACAGATAGATAAAATCACTACATTTATTGTTTTAATACGTCGATATGTGCTTTATTTTTTCCACATAAACTCTATGATAGAATAGAAAGCGTAGAACTTTTTTTAAATAGAGTGTTGATTACCTTAACACTATAAAATTCAGACCTCAGGCTGATGTTAGTAGCAGAGTAAAGGGCGGATGCGAGTCGGAGCAGTGAAATTTATTGGAGCAATTATTTTTATAGCCAACGTGACCTAGGAATATATCATTACAGGGTAGGGGATATTATGGTTATAGGAACATACCTACTCCTACCTGTATTATTATGAAAGGGACTTATCAAATATTTCAAAGAATGGGGCTAAACTAAATTCACAGCACTTGGATAACGTATCGGAAAATGACGAAAGAATATCGGTATTTTTTTTAATTCACTTCTCAATAAAATCAAGTCAAATAATATTTCTTTTCAATTCACTGATAAAAGTGATCTACTGAAATGAAGAGATTTTTTAAATTACCATTACATATATTTGAGTAGCCAGCATAAAGGTGTGGTTGTTCCATAAAAAATTGAATGAATGGCATGCCTCGTCAATGAATTAAATATACTCCTTTTAAGTTTGTCGGTAGCCTGGAGGTAGAGTCTCGGCCTTGTGAACAAGGGTTCCGGGGTTCGATCCCAGGTGCCAGCAAACTCCCCTTTCACGACACAAGCTTTTAGCTTACTGTGAAAGGTGTATAAGATTGTATTTGGGTTTATAACAAAACCCAGATATATCTTATATAAAAAAAAAATGTGAATTCAAAATATACAAAGTTTACCGTTTATTTTCAATGATTATAAAAATATCAAGAAAGTAATAGTTTATGAAAATAAATACATTCAAATATAATTTTGTTAAACACAGCTCGCACATAATAACTCCCATACAACATTATATTATACAAAATCGCTTGAGTTTCACAATCAAAATTGGTAGAAACACCTTTCTCGTAATAACCTATTTATTATATTTGACTAATTTGTTAAGTTCGTACGGACATTCTGCCACACTAAAATAGTGATATATTATGTATGTTCTCATGTAATATATGTAATAGAACGCACAGCATTATTGTGATAATAATTTATTTACATGGTTAGATGGAATCAACAAGCTTCATAGCAACTCACATTCACAAAAAATGTTTATTTAGACGTCATTCACTAGCCATGTCTTAGAAATTTTTTTTTTAATTATTACAATATACACAGGATCAGACAGTCAATTATAAAACATGATAACAAAATATAAATTCAAAAGGTGAACCAGAATTGACTTGGGAAGTATTAAAAAAAAGTTGAATGAATCACTATCAAATAACAGTAGGTAAATTCAGTATTGAATAACTCATATTATGCAAACAGAGTAGGATATCTTATATGCAAAAAGAGTAGTATCAAACCAAAATACTACTCATTTTACATTTGTCTTATGGCCGATAAGTATCCGACATCCTGAACATTCTTCTTTCACAAAACAACGTATCTATGATAACGACAGCACTTGGAATATCGAGGGAAGAAGTGACTCAATTGGTGCAAAGATGTTCCCAGTGGAAAAGGCTAATTTTTGCCCTTTGCACTTGAAATTTATAGAGTTATAGATCTCCTTACCAAGGTTTAAATCTGAAGTTTTGAAAATAAGTTTAGATTAGAAGCTTTTCGGACATACGTCCATCTTCAGTAATAATCTTACAGCTAATGATTTAACTATTAAGTTACAGTGTTTCATTTTTTCGTAATGTTTTATAATGCACCGAAATTTAAAATGAACTTTCATAGTGTTGCCTCTTCGAAAATCGAAAAGGTGTTATTTTTCATATTTTAATAGCAATTTCATTACGGTTATTACTTAAACCATAGGTGAAATCGCAATAACGATAATCTCTTTCTATGAATAACAATATGTCGCTTAATGAAACATAACAGCTATTCTGTCATTGTTAACTCGGATGATAGAGACTGTTTAAACAATAGTATTGTCTAATGAACAATTTATTTAGTATTGAATAGGTAATAATATGGGCCATACAAATACGAGTACCTACATATTATCACGCATTAACATTTGGATAGCTTACTATGAATCGCTGCTAATATTAGCCGCTATTGAGATTGCGTATATCTAAGGAGTCAATGAATCGTGCTACCTATTGCATTACATACAATTACAAATGTTTATTATTTATTGAGATCATTTCACTTCAGCAAACTCTTTTATGTGTTCATATTTGGGCAACGTTTCTTGTACAAATCTAAAACAGAGATACAATAAGTCTCTCCTTCTTTCCAGAAAATTTTCAAGCGTTTTTAAATAGCAGGTACCTACCTATTCGTAAAATATCGCGTATTAGATTTCAACATCTTCAATTTCTAAATCTGCTTTTTTTATAAAAAAACGAACTGTTAGTTCATTACAAGCAGTTATTCCACCGGCTATCTTACTTATAGGAGATGTGATCTAATAATATTTTGTAGTTAGATTCCTTGTGAAATGTATTATATAATTTATTCTTCAAATGTAATCTCGCCACTGCATATCGTCACATTTTTTCTTATGTAAACTTATTTGTTGATTTTGTTGATGATGTGCAAGAAGAATGAAATAAATATATAAATTTAGGTATGTTTGTAGCAGCCAGGGTTATGTAATATGCAAATTTGTTATATATAATTATTGAGCTTTTATATTAGATACCGATAGTTTATACTTTCTGATCAAAGCCAGATTCATCTTCACGTTCTTATATCTTAATCTATCAATGCTGTGTGGAGGGGAAAAAATTTCAATAAAATAGATATAATAATTTATTTGATACAATATATGAGTATGAATGTAGGTAAGTATGTATGAGTTAATGTATGTAAGTAGAATCGTAATAATGTATTTTTATGTAAGTAGATGTAGTTCGTCTAAGTATATATATTTTAATGACTGGCAATGTAACGTGTTATACTCGTACAGTATAACGTTTGTCTTATCATGAAGTTTACTATGCGGACGTGCATACCAGCGACGTTAAAAGTTTTCATCATACAAAACTATACTAAATGTACCTATCCTCCAATAAAAACAAGCTATGTTATATAATAGCTATGGCAGTTGCATTGTATAATTGAAATCCCCGGTTCGATTCATGACTGAGTTGCAATATTTTCAAAAGAACATTTCACCTCCAAAGTTGTCTTGTCACCTCTATGTCAGCAGAATTGATAAAGCACTGGTTAATAAGAAAAATTAAAGTCGCAAAAAGTTCACCATATTATACTGACATCTAATAATTAAACAGGTTTAAAAAAATTATAGATCGTTTTAGATAGAACGTTTGGGTTAGTTGGAAGAAATCGCACTTCGGCGATAAATTTGCCCTCTGTGCATTGATTTTATGATTATATTTGATTTGTATATATTTTGTGTAAATTTATTTGATATCGCTCTAAAGTAAAAAATAAAGAAATAAAAACAAATATGTGAGACACAAGCAATTAACTATACCTTTAGTCACATAAAGAATGCAATACATATTTTTTATACTGTGTTTCAAACTGTGCCATATGTACATCTTCTGAAACGATTTTTAAAACCTCGAACAATGTTGTCTTTCTATATAAAAAAAATGAAACATTGAGAGCATCGTGAGAAATGGTCACTCTTTCGCTATGAAAACCAAATTAAAACTCCTTTTAATCTCAAAAGGAATGTTGAAGGATATTTATATTTTTTTTATTCACTTTTTCATTTAGTTGAGACAATTTTTCTATCGTATAATTAACCATAAATTTTTTACACAAATAATAATAAATTTAACCAAAATAAAAAAAATAAAAAGAATTTCTTAAATATTCATACGATAAAATAATTATAGGTATAAACAAATATTCATACGATAAAATAATTATAGGTACAGATATATTTCACATGTTTGTAATCATAAACAATAATATTATTATTCACATTCATAACAATAAAAATCTGAAAAAATTAAAACAACACAAACATTAAGGCATTTTAAATTTTTAATTAAATCATAAAAATATCCCGCATTCCTCGTTTTATACATTTTTCCATTTGTGCTGGTATTAAAGGTACAGCAAAATATATATACCTACTTATAATAAACTAGATTTTTACCCAGTATTGGTCAGAAAAAAGTGATTTTCTATATTTTCTAAAAAAAAATTGGATTAAGTACTTTCCGTAAATAGTTCTTTAGATAAAGGAATTATAAACTCACAATTTGTTATACTCGTATCTTTCAAGTAAGGCATTGGTTTCCCTGGTGAAAGTATTTATTATTATTTTTACTCTTTCACATTTTTTTCGGAGTCACAGGGTGTTAACTAGTAAACATTTCTTCAATGAGCACGTGAATATTATTTTACACTACTCGACAGTCTTATCCAGACAACTAAAGGTGTTATTTAAAGGTAATTTTAATTATGTATTTTATTTGTCTTTACAATTTTTTATATTCTATTCTTTTCTTCTCAAGGCCATCCACTCATTTCCGAGTTATTTAAACACATTTTTGTAAATTGTTTCTTTGCAATTCTTCTCAAGGTCATCCACTCGTTTGCGAATGATTTTGGTATATTTTCATAAATTGTACAGTTTTCAACAATAATAACATATAACTCATCCTTTTTAATTGGACAGAACACGTGCTTTGAGGAATTTATAGTGGATAAACCTTTGAACCAAAGTAGATTAACATACATTCGAACCGACTCAAAAATATATTTGATGTTAAATTTTTTCTATTTTATACAGGGGGGGGTTGTAATAATTAAACTTATTTATTAGCATAACTACGACTTCCTGTATCCTGTAATAAGAACTAAAATACATTTATTATTATGTTGTATATTGCATGATTAACACTTCGTACAAATTATATTACAACTACCCCATACGCATTGGCGTACGCAGAATCTCTCCTAGGTGGAAGGGGATAGTTTGAGGGATCATAAGCCAGGCATGTTGCTAGATTGAATACCAAAGTCTCACAAAAAGAGTAGCGGAAAGTAGAATCCGTGAAGATAAAAGAAATAAAGGAAGATGTCATGATGTATCCTGACATGAAAAATATTTCCAAAATCTTCGTGTTAATAATTATCGATTACGTAAATCTAGTTCCATCAAATCACAAAATTAGGAATTTTGAATTTCAATAAAACAAACTAATGATAACGGATATTTTTGTTTTCAAAGGTCTACATCAAATAGACAACGGGTTAGAACGCACAACTGTTTTCCCTTCTGGGAAAAATGGAGTCGGAGGTTATTCGATCCCACATCATGTATCAGTTGCCAACAACATGTATCAGTAGGTAGGTACTCCAAAATAGAGTTTTTGTGTAAGTTTATTTTTTAATCAACGACATCGAAAGAGTACGCTAAAATAATTTGTTAAATGAGACCTTAAAAAAAGGTCCTCCCTAGAACGAAAGGAATGTACTTGTTTTATAATAAATCTAGTGTAGGTACTATAGATTTGTTCTACCAATATAAAAATTAAACTTTATTCGTCCCAAAATAAGTTAGCAACCCATGCTCTAACAACATATTTCAAAATCCGAATTGCATCGAGGGGAAGGTTTTATGCAGATGACCTATCCAGTAAAGGTTGATCCGGATTCTTTTTTATCCATAGCAAGTTCGATCTCTGAAATATTGCGACAGAGTATAAAACCATTTTACTTAATGTACTTTAGGTCTGACTTTTGCCCCTTTGTCCCTCCTCTGAGTACGCCCTTCGTTCACTCGTTTCATTTCATTTCATTTTATTTTGTATTTTAATACAATTTTTAAAGTTTATTAGGTACTTCGTTCTAATAATGTTATTAATAAAGAAAGGCTTACCGCCATTTTAAAAGTAAATTGTTTTAGCTGAGTAATGAGAACCAATTATATTTACGAGTAGGTATTTTAAAAACGTGCATTAGTTTCACCAAGTACGTTTCAGTAGATTTTTCAGTTCGATTTTATTTTACTAAAAATTAAATATTTTCTATATTATCTGTGTTTTTTATTTTGCCAGACGACTTAAATAAAACAATACTCGGTGAAGAAAAACCTCATACCATGGGTGCAGTAACCTTACTAATCGTTTACAGAAAATTGTTATTATAGTTTTCATTAGATAATTGGTTCCAATTATCATCAAATAACAAACTATTCATATAAATCACTTAAGACGTCTATGTCCTATTATTCATCCCTATTAAATAAATTGCTAACAATACACTTCAGAAGAGACAAAACATTAAATACTAATAATTATTTACGACCTTGAAGAGTTCATTTTCTTAAATATTTAATGAAAAACATGATATTTGAACATCCAATTAATAAAGAATGTGCCTATATAAATTCATACATGAATATGTAATGTACGTAATGATGTTCATAAAATCACGCATACTATATGAAAATCATATGCAAGAAATAAAAAAAAAACAGGATAAACCCCAAATCTCTTGAATGAAAGGTCGAGGTCTTTCATTAGTTTACACGAGGTCGAGGTCTTTAACACCTACATAAAAGTTATAAATTATACTTTTAAAACTAAATCTGATACAAATATTTATTGGTCTACGAGAATCATAAATCAAATACCTTGTCCCGCAGAGACCAGATGGACTCACCTCAATCTACACTGAATACTCGAAGTCATTTGATAAGCTGGACATTGGGATTCTTCTGAATGTTGCTGATTTTTTATTGGTTCAGAAATTATTTCACGGATCGGAAACTGATTGTTGGAATTGGTAATGCATTCTCATATACCTACGTTTGAGGCCCTAAAGGCATGCTTCAGGGCTCTCACTTGAGCCCGGCGCTACTCGTCTTGTTTGTAAACGATGTAGTAAATAAATATTCACTGATGAGAAAGTTTTAATCTTCGCTAATGACAGATAATAAACGATTTGATTGTGTGCTTCATGGATGTTTCAATCTCTTTAGTAACTGATGCATTAACAACAAATTGCAGCTAAATACTGATAAGTGTCGAGTAATAAGTTTCTACCAAACCAAGCATGCTATTATTCACGTATATTGAGTTAGTAAAAAAATCTGATCTAGGGTTACTTTTGATCGAAAACTGGATTTTATTTCAAACATCGAGAATATTTGTAGAAAAGCATCGAGACAGCTGGGTTTTATTTTGAAAATACATAGATCATTTATAGAAAATACATAGATCATTTCATGGTATCTAATATAGATACCATGAAAGTGTTGTAGTTCTATCTAAAATATTTTAGAATATTGCTCATTCCTTCGGAATCTAAATTTTGAGATGCACAAAAAAGTTTAATAAGGTTAAACATAAATTTCTCAGATACTCGTTTATTAATTTTAGATTCCTGTGGAAAATTTTGATAACGATGTTCTGATTAATTTTCAGAACCTCTTGAAGCTTTCTGAGAGAAGATCTTGATCAGATATTTTAGTCTTATAGAAGAAAATACACGAACAAATACACTGCCCAAAGGTCTTATCCAAAATTTATTTTTTAGCTCTTGTAAGAGTTACAAAACATTCCCCACCCTTTTATGTTGAATAATCCAAAACATGATTCAATTACAATCCAGTCTTTAGTAGAATTCAACGTACTGGAAATAAGTTTGCTCATGAAGTGGGCATATCTATAATTTGTGGTATTAACTAAATATAAGTCTTGTTTTTCAGGGGCTTACTGTTGCCTTGGCAGTTGAACCGATTTTCGATTTTTAGGATTGCAATTCTGAATTTTAATTTGGATATTTTTTTTTGTTTTATTTTGTATTCCTGCTATGCATCTATTTTCATTGTATTCTAAGTTTTGTTGTTAATAATATAAATGTCGAAGTGTGAAGTAACTTTGTTTGGAAATGTGTACATATTTATAAAGTATGATTGATATAAGTATATAAATTTTATGTATAGATTTGTGAAGTATGAGTGGACGGAGGATGATTGATAATGCAAATGCCGAAGCAAACAGTATATTTTTTTTATTTTATTTTCTTATACAAAAGTAAAGTTAATATGTAATATAAAATAAATTAATAAATGGAAATTTTTAATCAGAATAGTTTCTGAGAGAAGCGACGTTTTGTTAAATAAACTTATTTATTTCATTTATTTAGGGAAACAATTGCTTTTTTCACACGAACAACAATTGCTCAAGGGAAACAATGTTGTATCATTAAGGAATAAACATGTTATGTATGTAGATTGTATAGAGATAATCAAATATTGTTTCATAAAAGATAGGTAGGTACTGTGTAATTATATTATTACACCTAATTAAACATACCTATTAGTGATGTAACGAATGTCTGATTTTGGATATTCGCGAATGCGAATGCGAATGCGAATATTTCATGCCGACATTCGCGAATGCGAATGCGAATGCGAATATTGACTTGAAAATGGTATAGGAATTTGAAATATTCCAAAACTCCTCGGTTTTCTTAAAGAATATTTTCTTGCAGTACCTTTTTCCACAATGTACCGGGTAAGTATCCGGTACTTTCACCGAATTACTGATTTGTTTCTTCATTTACATGGTACACAACAGATGAAAGACATATAAATATAAACATGTAAGCGACAAAAACATTCCAATAGTCTTACATCGAAACAGTGCATACTTCAGCAATAACACACAAAACAATTATAGAAAATCTTAGACATAATATAGGTATTAATTCACAATACATCCAATCACCCATTCCTATTACAAATCGCTGCTCACCCAATTTCGCACACATACCAAATACATTCATTCGCACAAACACATTCACACTTCACTAATGTATGCAATAACAATACAAAAAAACTCTTAAAAAAGGAAAATCAAAAATTTAAAAATTTAAAAAACAGTCTAAAAATTAATACTATACCAAACACTTCACATTTTATCAAACATATACATTTTTTTTAATATTTATTTCATCTTATTCTACCCTCAACTCTCCTTTCTCACAAACCTGACGTAATCGGCACTTTAAAATTCTATAAACAGGGTTTCTTGAGTCTGCAATCGTTTTTGTTTTTTTTTAATGTAGAACGGAAAACAAGATCTTGTTAAAGGAAGCATTCTAAAGTTAATCCTATCTAAAATATTAGGCACATCGTATTCGGACAAGCATATTTTTCTCAGGTTGCATGCATCCAGCAAAACTCTTCACAATTCCAATTTAGGCAAATCTTTAATAAATACAGGATAATGCAATCTCTTCCTAACCAAACGAATGAATTTAGACTGAGTTCTCTCAACTTGATCGACATATTTTTTAAAATGTGGATTCCATACAGAGGAACAGTCCTCCAGCTTGGAGCGAAACAACGATAAGTACAAGTACAAATACGATTCATATAACCTAAATGACTTTGTAGATCTCAGAATAAATCCCAGTATTTTATTGCTCTCTTCGATAATTTTGTTCACGTGATCATCAAAGTGAAGCTCAGAGTCAAACACCACACCTAAATCTCTAATCTTATTTACTTCTTTTAAATCATGATTATGGATATTGTAAATTTATCGAATTTTGTTTCTATTTTTGGTAAAAGTGATCAGATTACACTTCTCCAGATTCAAGTGCAAGTTATTTCTTTTACAGTACTCGTGTAGTCTTTCCAAGTCCTCGTTAAGCATTTCATAGTCAAACAATAATTGAATTTGACAGTATATTTTTAAATCGTCCGCAAATAATAGAAGCTCTGAGTGGTCAAAGCACTTTTTTATGTTGTTTATGAATATCGTGAAAAGTAAAGGACCCAAAGAAGACCCCTGAGGGACACCAGATGTAACACTGACACTGCCAGATGAGTAACCGTTAAGTTTAACTGTCATCAATCTATCAGAAATATATGAGTCAATCCACCTTAGTTGAAAAAAGTCGATGTTCTACTTTATCAAATGCCTTTTGAAAGCCGATATAAATGGCATCCAACTGTATACGATTGTCCATAGCTGAGAAAAAAAATCAGATTTGTTACTGTCGATCTTCCACTCATGAATCCATGCTGCTCTACAAGAAGATACGGCTTCAGGAAAAAAGTAATTTGTTCACGAACCATACCCTCAAATATTTTTGAAATAGGTGATAGAATTAAAATTGGTCTGTAGTTACGAACGTCCGATTTGCTGCCAGATTTATGCAAAGGAATAATACTAGCCATCTTCCATTTGCATGGAAAGCATCCTTCTTGTAAACTCCTAATTTATTTATCGTGTCGAAACCCAGAGAAAAAACCCATCAAACTGATTTCCAGTACTGCGCAAAACGCGCAGCAGGTGGAGATGCGTCAAAAATATCCTCCATAGTGCAAGTGACAGGGCACAATGGACACTCCAACAAGTGTGGCATAGTCTGTGCTGCACCACAGTCACACGCTCCGGATTCGTCCTGTAGGAAGCCCAATCGTTCTCTATTGTCGCGGCAGTTTCCTACACCAGATCTCAGTCGATTTAGGGTTTTCCATGTCCCATAGTCTAGATTGCCTCCTGCAGCAAGGTGTTCTAATAAATGTCAGATACAATGGTTTGGTTAAATGACTTACACATCTCTTTAATATATTGGTGCTAGACCATCAGGGCCAACTCCTTTTGTCTCATCTATACCTAATAAACGTTTATGAATATCAGATTTCAAGATATTAACCATGGATAAACATGAGTTAGTTAAAATATTTTCCAATTGTTTAGCATTAGAATCATGCAAATTATTCAGTGAAAAAACAGAACCAAAAAACGTCGAAAACAAGTTTGCAATCCCCTCTGGATCGCTCGAAGTCTGGTCACCGTCACCCATTACCCTTGGATAGCCTCTAGATTCTTTAAGGGAATTCACGAATGAAAAGAAAGACTTGACATTGCCCTTAAGTGACTTCTCAGTGTTATTAATAAAAGACCTATAATCGTGATTCTGCGACAACTTCAACTGAGCTCTTAGTTGAAAAAATAAATTGTAGTCAGAATCATTACGGTTCATCTTCAACTTACGCCAAGCCTTAGACTTCTCTTAAACAATAACAGAATTCTATTAGAGAACCATTTGGGAAAATTATTAGGTGACACCCTCTTCATATTTAGGTGTATGCTTCTCAATTATTGGCAAAACATAACCATAAAAAGATTCAATCATCTTATTCACCGGTCCGTTTCCCAAAACACTGACCCAATCAACACTTTGTAGTTCAAAATTTATTTCCGAAAAGTTTGACTTAAAGTATATTAATTTCTGGATCATATTTTGAGACAAATCCTCAGCAATTTCAAACTCATAATCTATCAACAGTGAAGGATAGTGTGAATCCTTACCAACCAGTGGAGAGTCACATCTGGTAACAGAACACGGAATAGTTGAAAGAACTAAATCCAAGATAACTTGATTGCTGTTATAAACTCCGTTAGACTGAAACATTTGAGAAAAGATATAGATTCTATCAAATACTGCACAACAGGACACGAATAAGAATACGGAACAAAGATTGAATCAACATCGGGGTCTTTTTTTCATTGGATTGTTGGGATATTGGAATCTCCAATAAGACAAATATCCGTTTTGCCGTAATAGCTGATTAAACGTTCAGATATACTTAAAAAAAAAGATGTTTTAAGTATCTAAGGATGTGGAAGGCGGTATATACATATACTACACCCAGTAGCGGTGAGCATTTTTTCATGCGTTACCGATGAAAAACGAATACTGGTAAAAAAAAAACTTTCACCAGTATCATCCCAAACAAGAGTGGATGAATATCCTAGTGTCCGATCCACAGCAATTAATACCCCACCTCCATCCCTTTTACCACTCAACATGAAATCCCTATCCTTGCGGTAAACTGTATATTCGTTTTGAAAAAGTTCGCTGTCAAATATGCCACAATTTAGCCAAGCTTCCGTCAGAACAATTATATCATAACTATTTGCAAATAAGTTTGCTCTAAACTCCTCGATCTTAGTCTTCAAGCTCCGAAAATTCTGAGAGAATACTTTAGTGTGGTTCACCTTGTAGTATGATATAAATATTCCTTAAATAGAATACAAAATTATTGTAGGGCCCTATACTCATAGCAGTTGTAATACTTAAAACAAACATATAAATTAAATCTCCACAAATGCATATTTCTCCTAATAATAATAACATCATCAAGCAAACGAACACAGGAAACAATACAACAAATGTGGCCAACACGGAACAGACCAGATACTTTATTACTAAAATAATATTCGCAAAACATTCGCATATTTTTTTGCGAATGCGAATGCGAATGCGAATACTTTGAAATATGCGAATATTCGCGAATGCGAATGCGAATGCGAATATTCGTTACATCACTAATACCTATGTTCAAATTCTGGGTTGACTTACTACTACATAACATACTGAAGATAACAGTAATTATGGTTTATATTATGTATTACACAAGAGAACAAAAAATAACGTATCTTACATACCTATTGCCTGAGATGATTGTTACAATTCTATCATCATCATCATCATCGCCCTTAACGCTCCTCTCGGGAGCACAGGGCAGAAACCAGCCTCCTCCATTCAGAGCGTCTCTGTGCCAATTGCGTCACCTCTTCCCACGACATTCCTTGCGCTCTGATATCGTTGTCATAGGAACGGTGTATTGTGAAAGAGGGACGCCCGGGCCTACGGAACCCCTGCGGACGGAAGAACAGTGCTCTTTTTGGCCAACTATCATTGGGCATTCTCAAAACATGTCCCAGCCAGGACCATCGTCTCTCTTGTATTACGGAGATTACAGGTCTCTGCATCATTTGTCTATAGGCTACATTTACTTGTACCAGATATATTTTTTGAGATATACTAATCGTTTTCCTTACTTTTGAGAAAAAAAAGAAAATAAGTAGGTGTATAACATATGTATATAAATAATATGTAGGAAAATAAAAAAATTAACGTCATCATTTATAACACGTATTTTTTAACCCAAATACTTCTTATTATCTCGATTATCTCAACTTCTTGCTTATTTCACAAGCTTTTAATATGTCAACGCACTGAAAGTGATACGCTGTTCTTGATTATAATTTTTGATGTTCCAACATTTAATCTTTACATACTACAAATACTACATACGTAGTTGTTAGACACAACTCACTGTTTTTCATAATTATACATATCTATTGTTTGACTTGTAAGCATTTTTTAAAGATGAAACTGGATTTGAAATAAATCCAATAACACCCCAGATACCGGTGGAGTTTGTCGGCAACAGTTGAAATCGAACCCAAGATCTCTCGTTTTAAATTCTTAGACTCTACCATCAGGCTATTGACCATCCTTGTTTTACAAAAAGTCATGCAATACTTTAATAACTAACAATTTCAATATACGAGGGCGGTCCGATAAGTACTTAGCCTACATAAGAAAAAATAAAATTTTTGGAAAAGTGGTGATTTATTTTTCAACATAGTCTTCTTTTAGCTCGATACACTTGAACCAGCGATTCTCCAACTTCTTTAACCCGTCTAAAAAATACGTTTTCTCGAGGTCTACAAAGTAGGCTTCCGTGGCGGCAATGACCTCCTCATTCGACTCAAATTTCCACCCAGCGAGTGACTTTTTCAAGTTTGGAAACAAAATTGGCTTGCACGGAGCCAAATCTAGAGAATACGGTGGATAGAGTAGCAGTCTGTAGCCCTATTCGACCAATTTGGCCGTGAGGACAACGGAGGTGTGAGCCGGTGCATTATCACGGTGGAAGATCAGTTTTTCTTCGTCGAATGGGGCCGTTTTTTCTACAATTCAGCATCGAATAGGCCACAAAAAATTTGGCATAGTAGAGCCTTGTGATCGTTTTACCTTTCTCCAGGCAGTCGATGTTGATCACACCTTGCAAATCCCAAAAAACGGTGAGTATCACCTTTCCGGTCGATAGGACAGTCTTCGCCTTCTTTGGAGCACGTTCGCCGGGTAAAATCCACTGTTTCGACTGTCCCTTGTTCTTTGGCGTGTCCCAGTGGATCTATGTTTTGTTAGTGGCTTCGAAACGATGCAGAAACTCCTTCGGATTTCTCTTAAATAGCGTCAAAAACTGCTCTGAAATAGTCTCACGGTTGCGCTTGTTGTCCGGAGTGACAAAATGCGGCACTCATTGTGCCAACAGCTTTCTCATGTCCAAAATTTCATGAATGGTATAATCCATTTGGTCTTTTGAGATGCCTATTATCTTAGCTATCTTACGCACCTTAAATCGGCGGTCTGCCATTACGATATAGTGGATTTTTGACACGTTATCCTCCGAGGTAACCGTTTTCGGGGCACCTGGGCGTGACTCGTCAAAAACAGACGTACGACCATGTCGAAACTCTTAAACCAATTTTTGACGATCGTTATCAAAGAACAAGAGTCACCGTACACAGCATCTAAGCGGTCATTGATTTCGCTGCGCGATTTCCCTTCCAAAAACAAGAATCAAATCACCGACCGATATTGCTCTTTTTCCATTTTTCGAAAATCCGTGGACCCGTCCGCTTCCACACGCGGTCATAACAAAACCATAAGTCCAATTCGGCTGAAATTTTGATAGTAGCTGTCTACAAGAATGCACTACACGATGGTATATTTTTCTTGTGATAGTGATACCACCGGGCGGAGAGGCTAGGTACTTATCGGACCGCTCTCGTATATAACAATTTGATAAGCGCAGTTTACCCGTAACATGGCCTCAAGTAATGCAATATGTATGTAGGCAAGGTTGAAGTTATGCAGAAAATATCATTAATTTTTTGGAGTCAGTATGTCAAAAATAGCATGCACCTAAATACCTTATAGTTAAATAGAATGTATGGATGTTTATATACCAAATTAAATATCTACAGATAGATAGAATCGAATATTTTTGAAACAGAATGCCAATAAAAGTCAATGAAAAGTGTTGATAAACTCCAGGCACTAAAGTGACTGTTCCCCTGTGTTATTAATTATTGTGTCTCTCATAAGTTAGAAGAACGTGTGGGAAAGCTTAAGTGATGAAATTATGTACATATTAATTGTCTGACTCCTTCCATTTTATCATTAATTAAACTCAAGGCTCGTGGCCGTGAACTACGAGTAACATTTAATACGATAGGTTGCTTGATACAGAATTTAATATCTTTATAATATATTGTTTATTCAAGTATGTAGGTACATAAGTAATTAGATATATCTGAAACGTTTATTATATTCTATGGCACTGCACAAAGAGGTCGACTTTTGGGTAAATTACAGTTAGTCCACTGACTTCTTCTCTTATGAGACATGCTATGATGCCATAAAGAAATAGATATCTAATATATAAAATTCTCCTGTCTTGTGTTTGTTATCATACTTCTCCGGCTGATCTCCGGCAACCATACGGCTGAACCGATTTTGATGAAATTTTGTGTGCTTATCGGGTATATCTGAGAATCGGCAAAGCTTCATCAAAAAGTACGTCGAAATATCACCTTATATGAAAATGGTAAAGAACCACTTACATACAACCTATATGCATTTAAATTTCACGTCATTTTTACGAAAAGCCCATTTTTTCTCATCAAGTCATCCTATTTTGCTTCTATCCTCCCTTGGTCTCTACTTCACGAACAATCTGCCGTCCTTTCTTCGTACTATTTGACTTGCCCATTGTCACTTTAGCTTAGATTTCTATCATAATAGTAATTTTATAATTGATATTTTATCGATTTGTTTTGTTAACTTCCAATGGTTTTTTGTTGATTTGTGTGTTATTCCAGTTTCATACGGATTAGTACCTAATGACAATTATTTTATTTAACAGTTAATACCTTATCTTTACAAAAAAAAATATAAATGACAGCCCAATGGGTTTGTGAAATTTAATTAATTTGTTTGTGAAATTTAATAAATTACACTTTTAAATTGGGCAATGCATGGTTTCTTGTGGTAGAATTATAATTGTTTGCTGTGTTTGCAAGATTTGTATGTGTTGTCTGAAGTGTGAAACTAGTAATGAATAAATAAATATAATAAATAAATAACGAATGTTAGAATCGTGTGTTTTTAATGTCATCCATAAATATTACTAGTTTTCAATTATTTTGTCAAATAAATTATATTTTGTGAACTTATAATAATCTTTTCATTTTACTTCTCCATCTATCTCTCGATACCAGCACGGTGTCTCAACAAATGGGGTAGCCAGTGAACTTAATACACGTTATGAATATTCAAGTTACCCACTATGTGCCGATACAAAAATTAAGACATTCAGGATGGGTGGCATTGGCAATATTAAATATGTGTCTTTTACATGTTGCTAAAACAAATATCTCATTCACTTTTACAAAAAAAAATAAGATCTAACAATTAATTTAAAGTTGTTTGTTCGTTAATAATACGAGTATAAAGGTTGGAGACAAAACCAGATAGTGAACGTAATATTAGAGAGAAAAAATATTTCTAAAAAGAAAAGCAATTAAGATAACAAGTAACAATACTCGGTACACGTAATAATATTAGGGAGATTATCTGATTCTAGAGATTGTTAAAATATTCATGAGATGATATTATTTAAAGACTTCATTTCGTCGGTGAAATTCGCAGAAATCTCGGGAAATTATTAAAGAATTTTATGGTGACCACAGCTTAATACCTACATTTTATAACTAAACGTTATACTTCATTTGAGCTTACAAAAACTATGTATTATTATTATGTATCTGCATTTCGTCGGTGTGGCGCGGAGGTAACGCTCTTGCCTTTGAGTCACGAGGTCCCGGGTTCGATTCTCGGCCAGAGCAAAATGAAGAATGACCTTTTTCAAATTGTCCTGGGTCTGGGTTTTACATGTATGTATAGGTATGTGTTTAGTGCATTGTATATGTGTGTATCGTCGCGTTAGTACCCATAATACAAGATTCATCTTAGTTTGGGACTAGCTCGATCTGTGTGTATTGCCTATGTATGTTATGTTATGTATGTTATTTATTAAATAGAATTTTGTTCTGATAAACTCTCGAGTATGATTAAAAGAAACACAATATAAAAAAATTCACATCCAAATCTTGACTTGGAACAAATTAAGCTCTCTAAAGTTGTGAATATAATTTCCTTTACTTCTTCAATTTTTTTTATCAAATCAGTCAATTTTATGTCTATATTGATAAGGGCGCTTAAAAAATTGTTATTTATAATTATATTTGACATTTTTATACCACTTTGATTTCTCTTTGTAATGTCTTGACCAAATTTTTTTAACAATTTTGTATCTTATTTTATAAATATAACATGATTAATGTTATATTGTCTGTTAAACTCTCGTTTCTTTAGTCTAATTGTTTTGTGTCTTTTTTGTAACAGATCTTTCCTTTGTTTACATGTTTTGTATGTATACAGAGGTTTAACATGTAAAAGGCTTTGGCCGTAAATATTTGTAAATAAATAAATAAATATTTTTAAACATGTTGTGTGGAACACTCGGCAAAGAATTAATATCTCACTCTTTTCCGTAAGTTTCAAGTGTTCTGAAAAAGACAGATGTTCGAAAAATAAATACATTTTTTTTTTAAAAAAAAGATATATCTGGGTTTTTGTTATAAACCCAAATACAACTTTATTCACCTTCCACAGTAAGCTAAAAGCTTGTGTTGTGAGTTTGCCGGCACCTGGGATCGAACCGCGAACCCCTTGTTCAAGAGGCCGAGGCTCTACCTCCAGGCTACCGACGAAAGCTTTACACCTTAAATTCAACGATGAGGCTTGTTACCCATCGTGAATGTCTTATTTTTTTGTTGACATGGAGACGACAGCTTGCATGATTATTACTGGCAAGAATTCTGCTAGATACCCCATCAGTGGAATATGTCGTGATGATTTAGTAATACGAGTACTATTAGTAGTAGATTTAATTTCCAGCACATTGGACATTCCTATGCAATAGATTGCTTTTATCTATACACAAATGTTTTCTGATCTCTATGATCTATTGGTGTGTTGTATCTAATATGTTTATTATGATGTCTAAATTTGTTTCTTGCACATATATTACTGATTGTAGGTACTGTCAGCCTTGACACAGGAAGCTGGCAAAGAGGAATTAGTCTTGAACTGTATTTGATTGGACTAACCATTAGTCCAATCAAATACAGTTCAAGAAAAGAGGAAACATTTGAGGAAAAAAAGGAATTTGAGAAATTTGAGTTTTCATACTGAGTATGTCCACTATCTAAGAAGTTTAAAAGTCTTCAGAAATACTCTTTAACATTGGTTTCACATAATGCCGCCATTATTTCATATTTTCCAAACTGGTTACCCTACTTGAAAAGTATCGTTAAAAATAACGGAGACAATAACAAACACCGTTAAATAATATAATGCTCCATCTCGACGTAGGTACAACCAAAATATCCGCTGTAGAATGTGGCTCTTCCTTTAGATTCTTATTCAGGTACTACGTACTAATACCTACATACACAATAATATTATGTATTTAGTATACATGTGGATGTGTATGTATACATCTAGCACCTACCCACCGTGCACCCATTAGGTTTAATTCCATCCAATATAATCCTCTCTGTCACACTCAGAGCGAAGGCTTACGATAGTAAGTGATGCTAAATAGAATATTACTAGAGGTTAGGGATTCTAATGAAATGTCGATGGATTATTCTTACGATGTCTTATTTAGTACAATTTTGAAACGTTAAAATATCAGTTGAATCTCCTCCTCCCTCTCAATTATCACAACGTCTTACATAAGTAAAGTATTTAATTGAATTACTCTAAAAACCTCTCGCTTTGATTTCTATCTTACTCTATCGACAGTCATCCCTCTTCTATTTTAACCCCCATCATTTAGATGCATTCGTACTCATGTTTCTACATCCTGTTCTAGACCTCCAATCTAGTATTTCCTTAATCCATCGATCATTTATCATTCAAAAGAATAAATAAACTAAACGATTGCCCCAAACACTCACAAATGGCTGTTCTTGTGAATGGATGACCTTAAAAATATAATAGAACCTATATTATACATATATTCTGAAATATGCTTTGAAAATTTCTACTTCTGATGTGCGCTATGCCTAATTTTAATTTTGCTCCGCAATTTTTTTACCCACAACCACTATCGTGCTTCTTCATTTTTATATTATTCTAGCTGACCCGGCAAACGTTGTTTTGCCAAATATCAATATCGCTATTAAAAAATAAGGGTTGATGGTAGAAGGGTGAAAATTTAGGGCTGTATGTATTTTTTAATGCATCATCATAGAAAAATAAAAATAAAAAAAAATCCACAAAATAAAATTTAAGAAATCGGGGTGGACCACCCTTCACTTTTAGGGGTATGAAAAATAGATGTTGGCCGATTCACAGACCTACTCGATAAGTACCTACACAAAATTTCATCAAAAACGGTCCAGCCGTTTCGGAGGAGTATGATAGCAAATACCGTGACACGCGAATTTTATATATTAGATTTTAAAATGATTATAATATATAAACAATTCGATGTACACTACTAATCTTACGAACACCAACGTCTTATGAAGGGCGTAACTTCTTCACCTACATATTTAGAACACATAACGTTCCTATATTAGTATCCACACAGGACGCTAATGTCATGCATAAATATCTCGCTTACCTACATACTTGTAATAATATGTACGCGAGTGGATAGCTACCAGCTACCACGTAGTCTATTTGCATGAAAGAGGTACTTCATAAACTAGTAGAACAGTAATATCATTAACTATTACATACAATCTTCCTGTGTTTTGATATTTTTATGGCAGAGAAAAGATGTTTTATCCATTATTATCATCACGACATTTCCTACAAGTGGGGTAGCCAGAGACTTAACTTAAAGTAACAAGTATACAAAATTTCCTCACTGTGTCATAATGGAAACAACACATTCAAAACGGGTGACATAGCTCATCCCTAAATTAAACATAATAAGGTCGTTTTGATCTGTAAAATCGACGTCAAAGAATAGATCTCCCACTCTTTTCGGTATTTTTTCAAGTATCCTGTAAAAGACAGTTATTCGTAAAGCACAACTTTATAAGACGCCTAACATATTTAATTCAACGTTGAGGTACGCCACCCATCCTAAATGTCTTTATTTTTCGTTAGCACGAAGAGGACAACTTTCATGTTTATTACACCCAGTAAGTCTAAAAACTACCACGATTGTGATTGTATGGATGAATTCATCTTTAAGTACAATACATAATGTAGTTGTACATAGAGACAAAATAATATCTTAGTATTTATTTTCTCAGATTGTTAAATTCTTTTTATTAAAAGATAAAATACTTTTAATTCAATTTTAACCGACTGTTCCAATCTTAAGCGTTACTTTGTATCCCCGGGGAGGTAAGACGCTTTTCTACGGTGGATTATTTTAACTAGGATGATAAGCGAAACCAACCAACTAACGTTGCGAACATCACACCTACCTACCCTACCCTATATCTTACAAGTAGGTACATATTATATATAATAAACATTTATTCTTTGTGATATTTTCATGTACCTTGTTATTACATTTACTTTATACCATAGCGACATCTCCCACAAGTCAAGTAAGCAGTAGATCAATCGCACTTAATAAGCATGCCAGCCGTCCTCTCCATGCCAATAAAATACGGCACCAAAATTGAATGGCATAACTCATGTACAAATTTTAATTGTTAAATATCTTACACGTGTAGTTTTACAAATAAGTGTCAGCTTTAAACAATTTTCAAGATGAATTTGGATTTGAGATCACTAAAATACATCCTCACCGTAAGTAATGTGCCTTTGTTGTGAAGATGGAGTATTCGGACATGGGATATATCATTTCTACTATCGGACTACAGATCACAATTTTTATTACAAAAATATTTTAGATTTTTTTCTCATATAGCATGATAGTCATAATTCATATTAGGTATTAGATTTTTTTCTCATATAGCATGATAGTCATAATTCATATTAGGTATTAGATTTTTTTCCGTGGAGCGCCCGGTAAATAATCCGTCTACCTTTTTTAATCCGTTATTTTCGAGTGTCATGTAAAAGGCGGGTGTTCGGAAAAATAAATATATTGTACATCTTGTATATGTATTAAATAAAACTTTCATAAACTTTGCATGTGACTTGATTTTTTTTTATTACGATAAAAGTAAAGGTAACTCAAGATATCTTTAGCGCCCCCCCCCCCTTGAGTTTTTTTTCTGAATCCGCCACTGGGACATCATGCATGTTTAATTTATGCAGCAGGTACGCTGGCTACCCCTTTTGTGGAATATGCCGTGATGGTATAGTAGTAGTAGTAGTAGCTTAAACAGGGCACTCAAGTTTAAAGAAATATGAGGATTATTCTATTACGAGAGCTTCGCAGACATTTTAGGTAGGGTTTATAAATAATGAAGGTACTATTTTATTAGGTTTATAATTTTACGTTGGGTGCGTTTAGGGTAACAAATTAATTTACTACAGTTCTTAAAAGATTAGTGAAGCTACATAATACTGCATTACAAATGTACCTACTTACATTACTAATTATATAATAACTAATGTGGGATTTAGATAAGCAATATATTGATTATCTTTTAAGTAACAAAAATACAAAAAGAGTGTGATGTACTTATTTATGTACAAATGGTTTTGATAAACCCGCAGTGTGCTTTGGAATAAGTTTTTCCATATTTTTGTTTATCTGTGAGTACAAAACGTATAAATAGTCCCCTTCTATACCCGTTTTCAAAAATAACCTAAAATCTAAAGATATATCCTTACTAATTCCTTCGCGTGCCTTAATCTTAATTTTATAGTATTCATTACAGGAAGCATACGGCATACAATAATGTTCCACGTAGGTCTAAGACTTTAATTATAATTAAGTTTAGTATTAATTTGTTCACATTTATTTATTATTAGTTACACACATTGTAATTATTTGAATTTTGATGTAACCTTCTTGTATTTTTATGTGATGTTTTACATATAACCTTATGTTAATATAATAGCTTATAGCCGTTAACTATTAAAATCTACTATCAAAATAAAGAAATAATTTTATTATGAGATAATCCTACAAGAGTCATCCATCCTGCATACCTAATTATATTATATATTTTTGTAGCACAGAGAGAATGATCTGCATGTTTATCATGCTTATTACATGCAGCTAGTCTTTGCTCTATTTTGAGGGTAAAATAGATATCATAAAAATTGTATAATTGTGATTATTGTATGTATATATTTAATGTGTTTATTACATATTATCTCAATAAATATTTGAATTTGGTTACCCCAATGTCGGAAATGCATTGTGGTGTAGATAAATAAGAGACATGTTATTTATTATACTTTTCTAAGTGTTGCATTTTCGTTATCGTTTCTAAGTACGCATGCAAATATGAGTACTGTTACACCGCAATATATAAAAATGGTTTCGTATGTAATTTATACATTATCTATGTAAGGTGTAATGGCGCCAATATCACGACATACGGTGCCAAAAAATCTGTGAGAAATTACACAAGTAGTGCGCTCCTATGATCAGTAAGTAGGCACTCACTACTAATTTATTTTATTTTTATTTTGATTTTTTATGTTGTTAAATTATTGACAATATTTTTTTAGTGGATATGAACAGTTTTTCTCTCTATATACCTACTTAATATGTACAGATTACTTGTAACTGAGTAATTTGTCAAACATTGAACTAATCAAAATTTGATTCACGCTTATTATTCGCGTATCTGTCTTCACTATCACTAAATATCCCAAAGGTGAGGTAGGTAGTAGAATCACTGTATGCGATAAACATACAGGTCCTCCTCTATGTGCCATTAGAATAAAAAGTTAAGGAGGGGTGGCATACCATAATTGTATCTTAAACTCATCACTTTCTCGAATACTTGTCTTATACAGGACACTCGATTACTTACATAAAAGAAAAGAGTTAAAGATTTATTCTTTTCCAAAAACTACACAGTGAAAAAGTTTGTAAAATCAAATAAAACCAAATACAGTGGATATGGATTTACATATATAAAATAAATACAGATTCAAATAATAAAATATTGTCCAGACTGGAATCATTATTGTTTATGAACAACCACGTTTCATGTGGATATTTTTTTTCATTCATATGATAAAGAAAACTTATCCAGAAATTACCTGAATACATACGCGTGCTATCCCGTATATTGAAAACTATGATGGTATTGTTAGATATTATATAAATAGAAAGCTAGGTATAAAAAATGGCACGTGTTTGTCGTACTTGAAGCTTTTTTGTAAAAGACTCTGATCGTTTAAATATTTGCTTTACAACACCTAGACACATTTTTTTTGTTTGCGACTCGCTTTACTTCGAGTTTTAAATTTCATCTTGTTAGTAAGTTTTAAATTTTTTTTACCAAATAGGTATCTACTAAAATAAATGTTAGTATGAAATAATTTGAAGTTTTCAATGTTTTTTGCCATCCACTCGTTTGCAAGTGATTTACGCTCATATTTTTTTTTACACTTTCCTATACACAGATGTCAGTATAGCTGGCGGACTTATCACTTACGTAATTTCTTCCAGACAACCAGTGCTGTCTCAATTTTGCTGAGACAGTTTTTTTCCAAACCCTGGTTGCGAAAACTCCTCACGAAAATTCGCGACCCAGCTGGGAATCGAACCCAGGACCTCGATGATGCAAGTCGACTGCGATAGCCGTTGCACCACGTGGGCGGTATTCGGTAATATATTTTATACATCTTTAGGACACAAACAGTTATCATTGTACAAACTATACATTTCACATATACCAGTATATGTATGTATTTATCACGATGCCAATGTGAACAAAACAATCGCGATCGAAATCAATTCTAGAAATTCACAATGATTAGATTATATAAGAGTAAAAATATAACATAAAATTTATGTAATAAATTTAATTATTTTCATGAAGAACATTATTTGTGTACTTACCATGACACACGTCCATCTGTTTTAAAAGCTTGCAACAAAGTACAAAATGTAATAATAAGCAAAGTGACTGAGATTGTATCTTGTAGCGATGATAATTATAACTGACATTATTTATATTAACAAAACATTCATATGAAAGAGGAAGTGAGAGAACAGTATGCCAGGTAATGATTGACAACGAAGTGTTAGAGCAAGTTGACGAATGTGTGTACTTAGGTAGTTTGTTCACGAGAGATGGGAAGTGTGAAAGCGATATTGAAAGGAGAAAAGTTGCTGGCAATAAGGTAAATGGTGCAATCCGACCAATAATTGCAAAAAGAAACATATTTACCACAGCCAAAAGGTTGGTGCACTCTGCTATCTTAGTGCCAACACTTATGTATGCAAGTGAGACGTGGACATGGTTAAAGAAGGATGAAAGTGGCATAAATGCAGTTGAAATGAGATCGTTGAGAAGGATGTGTGATAAAAGTCTGAGAGATCGTGTGCGTAACAGTGATATACGAAAGGAATGTGGAATGAAAGTTGGTGTAATAACAAGGATGAATGTAAATAAGTTAAGATGGTTTGGGCACGTGGAAAGAATGAATGAGGATAGAATGACTAAGAAGATATATTTGGGTGAGAGGAATGGTGCTCGGAGACGTGGACGTCCTAGGATTAAATGGCAAGATCATTTAAATCAAATCCTACAGGACGGTCACGTGTTGAGCACATTGAACAGGAGAGCATGCATGAGGAATTGTATGACAGTGACGGAAGCGAAAGATGTATGCAAGGATAGAAGGAAATGGCGCTCGATCCTTTCTGCCTACCCCGCGAGGGAAGCGGCGTGATGGTATGTATGTATGTATGTATGTACATTCATATGATAAAGAAGCATATAGAACTCGTTGTAATTTATTTAGTCTGTAAGAGATTGCCCTGAGGGTGGTACATCGCTTCTCAGTTCATTGCAATTATTATATTAAAACAAATCAGTTTCAGAGTAATTTAATTCGAGATGAAGCCATGCCTTTGTGTTTCATCCCTTTGCGTTATTATACATATATCTAGAACGCTTGTTCTACTTCTTGTGCTTTATATTAAATACTTAGATACATGTCTACATCGCTTCAAATTGCAGCTTTTGTACTTTTATTTCTTTTATACTTGACTTATTTTTATTATATAATTTCAAATACATCAACTTTTCCTGTTGTTATATTTGTTGTAAATTCCTAGAACAACAATAAACATCAATGTTTAAAGACTTTGAGTTTAAAATGAGCTTATTGTCTATCATAATTCATAGTGCATGCATATGCAACTCAATAGATGACGAACTGGAAATATTCATAAAAAAAAAACCATCAAACACGAAATACTATTTTATGTCATTTCTTGTGTCTTTCTTTTTCGCTCGTCAATACAATTTGTAGGCTATCATACCTTCTTGCAATGAGTACGTGAGCAATAATTTTACAATCAATCGTCGTTATTATTCGATCTTACATAAGGAGATTTTTCCATTGGTGCCCTGATCTTTCTAACTTTCAAGAAAAATAGATACCTTACAAAAAGGTGAGGATTTATCTATTACTTATATCAAATTGTAAGAAAAAATGTCCTGTAATAATAACAAACCTTTACATAACTATGGACGAACTACAGACTGACTACAATAAACAAATTAAGGGTACAATACAATAACGCGTATCGTATATTATTTGGACATCGGAGGTACACCAGTGCATCACAAATGTTTACGGAAGGTAGGACAAATGATTTTAAGGCGACAATGAGACTGAAAATTCACGGTTTTAGGACACGACTAATGTTAGTAAATAACGCGCTTTTACGAGCTGCTTCCGAAAGACAAGTACAACAACTGACACAAAGGTGGATTGCTTATTTAATTAGTTGAGAAAGTCTGTATATTGAACCGATACCAGTTTAGCTGCCTGCTATTTTTGCTATTGTCTTTGAATTTATGATCTTTTTTCTACTTATTTTACTGTAATATGTATTAATTTTTTTATCATTTGTATTATATTGTATGTATTTTGATATGGACTTGAGAGGTTTGCACGCTCTACCTTCAAGTCTGGAGTAAAGATTAAATAAATAATAATATCTCGGCTGTAATGAATTAATTAATAATAATAATGCGTGTGTGCGAATGTCTCTTGCATGTCCGTCCTTGTAATATTATTATAGGTATTATTTATGTCAGTTCCTTCCATTTAATTACAGTGCCCAAGCGCATAAAACTCGTTCAAATTTTCAATACTTATTTTACGAGTATTTTATTTCCTACGGCGAGTATAAACCATGTTTTACTGCTGTCGGCCCCTGTCTAACGTTCATACCTTTTCCAGGGACATCACAACATACGGAAATAAATCAATCTTTCAAGAACTTCGCGTCCAAATAAAAACAGCACGTTGATCGAAAAAGAGACGAGGTATTTTGTAGATCATTAATTTAACTAGTCGGTAGTTGAAAAAACGTATAAAATAAGTATTTAATTCATCCGTTTAGTACATTCTCAAGTAGAAAATCACATCTTCATAGTGCGATGTAGCTATCAAACCAATTGAACAACCACTGAGTAATGGTCGACCATAAATATTTATCATTTATGCAAAGATACTTTTGTGCATTCATTCAACTGCAATAAAGTTTGATTTATGCCGTTTAATCCTTACATTACATAGCTCAATTACTTATTAAGAATATTACTAAACAGACACCTCATCCACACATCCAAACTGTCCAAATATTTCAGCAAATAGATGATTTTTCAGCGCTTTTCTGATGTTCCCAGGCATTTTCTCTAACATTTGGTATAAGTTTAACTTTATTTAACTCACGATGTCTAATATGGGTGTGTACAAGCAATTGCACAAATACAATTAGGGTACGGCATATTTAAAAGTAAATATATAATGAGTATTTTTACCAATCATTTCATTATATTATCTTACTTTGGGTGGGTACAAGCAATTGCACAAATATAATTATTAGGTTACCGCAAATTTAAAAAGTATATAAAGCATATAATAAGTTTTTGTACCAATCATTTCATTATATTATCTTACTTTGAGATTGGTAGGTATATATATTCAGGCAGAGATATGATATGATATTTACGGTACTGTACTTACCGTACCATACTGGTATCTAGTAATCCCAGAGCTTTATGCAAGTAGTACCTACTGCACTGCTCGCTCCTAAAGGTATTACGTACTGTGTTAATAACAGCGGCATCTACATACATATATAACGCGAATAATTGAAATTTACCCCGATTTTCATTTGCGTATTAGGTAATGTTATAATATTATTATGAAGTTCACTTACATTTAAAACTTACAACAGTAACGATGTTCTGTATAGTTTAAAACCCTTCTTGTTCTCTACTATGTTTCTATCTACAATAGCATAAGTACATAAGTAGTTAGTTACAAAGTATAATGAAACTGCATAAATAATATGCAGAGTGTAGGAGTATGATTCACTTATCTCAGAAGCACTACTAGGAAGCGTACAAACATAATGAAAAATGCATCTTGCAGTTATAAAGCTTACTGCTCTATAGGATAAGATACGTTGTGTACATTTGCGCAATAAGTATGTACATTGTACATACAAAAAGCTTTACACTGAAATGTGACTGCGCATATTTTTTATATTATTTATTTTATTTTGTCGTTATTGTGTATAACGCAAGTTTTTAAATAATAAAATTCTAATTTAAAACTGTTTGAAAATGTCAAGGATAATAAATCATTTATAAAAGAATCTCCAAAAGCTTATTATACTTTTCAAGAGTTTTATAAACTCAATGATTGGTTTTCAATATATTTCTAAAACGACTATGTAATATGGAATTTAGAAAACTTCAATACTAGTGAAAATTGGCATATATTATTGAATAAAATCGAAATTCTAAGCATTGTTTTCAACAATTAAATTTTAAGATGAAAGATGATACTATGGCCATAACATCCAACGCGATGAGCCGCCATTAAAAAAGGAACTGTTAGGTCATCAGAAGTAAAAGCAAAATATTATGTATATAACTTAAGAACTGTGCTATTATTGTGGTAACTGAAGGTTCAGTTTTTTAGCACCATCTTTAGAAATAGTACATGCATATAAGTTATATAAAAAGAAAAATTACAAATTTGATTATGTGCTCCACTTATCCTCAACCTTTATGGTGGTTATAAATATATATAAAATAATTGTTGTATATATTTATTATTTCATGATTTAAACAGTATTAAAATAAAAGCGTTAATTCAACCCTGGTTTGTAACGAAATGGGCAGTTAAATAGTTTTATGGAACAATCGAAAACAGAATAACATTTTAATAATAAAAACTCGATATAGAAAATAATAATAACAATATACGTTACACATAAAACGTTTCAAAATAATTGAAATAATATTGTTTTATTACCAAATATTATCTTATAGAAATGTTAAATTTTATATTATTATTATAAGTACCTGTGTCACTTTGAAAATAGAATGTAATTTCATTCCAGCTGTAAATAGATAATTTTATTGGTGAAATGCAAAATGCTCTAAAAGTGTTAACATCAAAATTCAGAATTTCCATCATAACTACTTCAATCTTTGAAGATTCCGAATTTCCATCATAACGACTATTAATTAGAGATGGTATGTTGGGAAAAATTTTAATAATTTCATCAAAAATTTTAAATTATTAATGTCATATATTTTTTTTTAAATATTTTTATTTTTTCGAATACCTATCTCATACAGAACACTTGATGGTACTCTGCGAAACAAGAAAATAGAAGTATTCAACAAATAAATATAATATATTTAATCAAACAACGTGTAGGTATGTAATTATGAAGAGGGAATACTAGGAGCCAGTTATTTTGGGGCCTTAGAGAGAGACGATAGGAGGAGAGAGCAAAAAAATCGTTCAAAGAAATTTCACGGAATAACAATGTTAGTTCTACTTACATACATTTTCTTTATCAATATTTATTTTATAGATTCAGTAATAAATACTAGAACTCGGTCATATTGGTAAATATACTTGTCATATTTCCTCCTTTCACACTCGTGACAAATATTATTGTTTATGTTTTGGCAACACTCAAAAGAGTCTCATAATATTATCAACATTCTCTTACATAGCAACACTTCGAACAAGGATTTACAATATTTCTGAAGTATTTTTACGAACATCACGGAATATTTTTCGAACGCTGTACATAATAATTACATATTTTACTGTTAATAGACATATGTTCGAATAACAAACATATTGCATACTAGAAGAAGCTAGCAAGGGCAGTTGTGTTGAAAGGCTTGGTTTGGAGTGGCCCAAGGTCCTGGAAGCGGCGGTGGACAGGGATCTCTGGAGGGGAGATACCTAGGGGTAATGGGCCCCCGAACGAACTAGGACAAGGGGAAGAAGATATATGTATGTAATCATTCATTGATTCTTAGGTGGTACGAAGTTCGCCGGGCCAGATAGTATTGCATAAAATTCAAAAAACATATCTAGCAAAAAGTTCGATTCCTAATTTGAGTAAATTTACTACAAAACTGGGTTAGCCAGGTTAAGAGATTAGTCAAATTTGGGGTAGCCAACTAATGTCTTGCAGATATAAAATATGTTAATAGTAAGAAATCTTTAAATAATAAAATTTATAGTAGGTAAATTCAATCTCATAAATTAATTACTCTTATATTTCCAATCGTGTAAATCGTCTGGCGGTAGCACCAATAACACAAACAAATTTAAAACAGGAAGTTAACTAAAAATCATTAGAAAATTTGCCATAATCACAAAAAAAAGGATATATCTTTATTTAAAAGACATATATTTAAGCTCATAGTAATACAAAGGAACGACATATCATATATTGATACTATTTTGAAATATTTTTTTGTTTTGTTAGTTGGTGTGATTTGTATTGTTTCAACTGCAATGTACACATTTTTTAATTTTTTAAGATTATAATATATGTATAATCTTGTTAAATTATCATATATTGTAAAAGGTAAATGCCGTTTATTGTCCAAAATAAACAAATGTTATGAAATTGTAAAATATGTATATTTCATCGGGAATTTAACTCTAGTATTAGGTATAATAGAATAGTAAACCTTTATGGAAACTCCAGATATGTAGTTAAAAGGATTCAAATCGAAATTTTATTGTTACGACACTCTCGGAAAACACTTGTAACAAAACGTAACGTAACATTATACTGAGATATTACTATTGCAGTTTTGGTTCATCTCCAATCTAAATTTCAACATTAAAGTTTCCTTACATTCAAATAATCGCATCACTGTCACTAATGTGTCTTACGATCCAAGCAAATGAATTATTCTTCTTTTATAGCATTCACTTTACTTTGTGATAAAAACATTTTACTTTATTTTATGTAAAAATCACAAAACAGGTTATAAATATCTTCATAGCAACTTCAAAAATAAACTCTTTCAGATCTATGCTGTCTTCCAACACCATGTACCATTTACCATTTTATAATTAATCTTTTCAACATAATGCTGTAACCAAATAAGCCCTATCAATCATTTTTTAGTTTAATCAAAGATTCATTGAGAGTTTTATGAATCCTTTCTATGAATATACTATTTGCACTAGCTGTTTTTGAGACTTTCAGAAGTTCTAAATCCTATCTTCCAAATCAAAATTCACCTTGTAATTTAGATATTTTCTTCTAGGGTACCTACATCTCGAAACCTTTAATTTGAAGTATTTTTAAAAACGTCATTTTTAATCCTTCTTGAAAAATTCTACATGTTGGCGTCTGTTTTATTTTGAAGACTCTTTTAATTTTTGATGTCAGAAAAACCAAGGCATCTAAAAATCGGATATAAAACCTATTTTATTATCTTTTCTTAAATATTCATTGCTACTTTTATATATTCTATATTCATTGTCAATTTGATTTTAATATGTATGAAAACCGAATGGGATTTGATAAAAATAATTTAACTTAATACTTGGACACTTATCAATAGGACATCGAATTGTGCACTCCTTGTCATTGTAAAAAGTTTAATTTATTGTGTTAGATATGTAGGTAAGTATTATCTGTGATGTTCTGTTGATTAAATAAATAAATAAATAATCGCTTTATACAATAATTGTAATTTAATAAAAATAAATTATTATAAAAAATAATTATAATTATTATAAAAACAATCATCTTGATATTAATATAAGTAGCCTACTTATTTACTTGCAAACTTAAGTAATATAGTATTAAATACATATAACAATAAAGATTAGGTACATTTAGAAGCAGTGAGTGGTTACATTCCAAATAATACGTGTCTGTTGTTATACTCATTCCTTCACTTCCTCTTCCTCTATTCTCCGCAGCCAATCTCAGCCCGACGTTGTATAATATTGTAACAATACTGGTGAGTTTTAAGTTTTGTGACAGAAATATGGGAAAAGTATTTCTTATATAATACAATGCCTCAATATTTCAACCCACAATCAAACTTTAACTAAGAAAATGAAAGAAAAATGAATCACCACACTGGCAATCCCTTAAACTTTTATGATTTACACTCTTCTCTTTTGATTCCTGTTTTCCTTGTTGTTTCTGAAACTCTTGCCAACCATTTATCACCAAATATACAGTACACACACAAATATAACTAACCATACCTTCCACCTATATACATATCTACCATGTTACGCAATCACTACCACATCCACACATCAACTCCCCACAGAATCACACAATACAATTGAAGCTCTTAAGAGTTTATTGCGGCCCTAAATATCCTGCTACTTATACGCACATACCCGGTAGGTACCTACTTTATCAATAATACCAACCATTCTTCCGTATTTACTTTTCACAGCATTTGCCAAAATTCAGGACTAAAAAATACATTCCTAAACGATTGCCTTATAGGTAACAGATCGAGTTGACCTTTCAAACTTCCAATTCGCTAACAAACCATCTTTTTTATGCGCTATTTTAATTTTATTATGCCAAATTTATAATTGAAACGACCTAATTTTTTTATGTTTTCCAAGAATTGTGGCTTTAAGCAGACAAATTATACTTACTCCATGGGATAAAATTTGCCTTATTTAGGTGTGAGGATGAGAGGGGACGGGGAGAAAATTACTTCCATGTGTATAACTGCGATTTTAATGGAAAACAAAATCTTATATTCATCATCATCACCACCATCATGCCGCTTCCCTAGCGGAGTAGGCAGAAAGTATTGAGCGCCAGTTAATCCTCACCTTGCATACTTTTTTCGCTTCCATCGCTGTCACACAATTTCTCCTGTTTGCTTTCTTATTCAATGTTCTCAACATACGTCCGTCTTGGAGGATCTGGTTTATATGGTGTTGCCATTCGGACAGCCACGTTTCAGAGCACCATTTTTCTCAGCTATATATATATTTTCTTTGTCATTATGTCGTCATTCATTCTTTCCACTTGCGAAAACCCCCGTAGTTTGTTCACTTTCATTCTTGTTTTTACTCCAGTGTTCATTCTACAGTCTTCAACAATTACACGGCTGTCTTTCAGATTTTTACCACACACTCTTCTAAATTACATAATTTCTACTACTTTCATACCACTTTCATTCTTCTTCACTTATATCCAAGTTACGCTTACATACATCATTTTTGGAAATGAGGTAGCCGAGTGCACCAAACTTTTGGCTTGGATTTTTATTTCAATAGCAACTATTGGTCAGATGGTACCGTTTGTCTTGTTGCCAACAACTTTTCTTTTTTCGATATCGCTAACTCACCTTCCATCTTCCTCGAATAGACTACACAAATATATACATTCGTCCACTTGTTCCAATACTTCATTATCAATCTTTACCTGACAATTTATCCTTTCTAATTCCCTTTCAAACGACATCACTTACATTCCTAATTTAAAAAATAGTTTTTATCAGTAGACCACGACGCATGTATCTGAAATTAACAATGTAAATTATAATAGGGTAGAGTACGCTATATTGTACCGCCTATTAAATCGTACCACCTCAATATTTCCGAAAGTAGGTAGGTACGCATATTTTTTATAACATTTTAACTCAAATTTCATTGCATAAACATTTCTATCATGTTGACGTATTCATTTGATTTGTTTGTGTCAAAATAAATATGAACAAATTATTATTTTTTGGCAATTCGATATAATTTTTTCAGTTGGTATCTAAGGGCATAACACATTTATGAGTAGGTAATTATATTACTTTGTAATTATTACCATTTTAATTCTAAATTTGTAGAGTTTGAAAAAGTTTTTGCAATTCGAGCATAAGTTTTGAGTTTGGTTTGATATTTGTTATTTTCTGAAATTTGAGCGAGTTCGTTAAATCGTACCACTATGATGCTTTTAAATCGTACCGCTACGATATAGAGAACCTTTAGTAGTAAATACTTGGTATATTTTTAATTTATTTGGTAAATGGAAAATAATCTCAGAAATTGTTATGGTTTTTAGAGTAAATAGTTCTTTCTCCATATCACATTGTTCTAGGCTAAATATATTTTAAGAAGTATTATTATTTGTTTCGTTACTGTTGTGCTATTTTTTGTTTGAAATTTACATAGAGGTACGATTTAAATACCAGTGGTACGATATAGTAACCCGGTCTGCTACTACTTTTTATTCAAAATTATTTTTTATAATGTTCATGTCACTTTTGACCTTCTTGAAATACATAATTAGATAGCCAACTATGTAAATACTCTTTCATTTGGTATATTGAAATATTTACCATGATATTTAGTTTTTACAAAAAATCACTTTCCGCAAAACCGGTACAATTTCGCCAGCTTTCCCCTATATATCTTTGAATTTAAAAAAGCAACGAATTATCAATATCATTTTCTTTTGGGAATAAAGTTAGTTAATAAAAATCAATTTATGGAGATTCAATTCTGAATTTTGATTAAAATTTTACGTGATAACCCCCAAAGACCTGATGTTCGCTTATATATTTCACTAAAATCATATAAAGACCCATTCTCACGTAGGTGGCATAAAAATATGGAACAGCTATTCATTAAAAGTTCCCACTAATAACCATAATAAAGTTTTTCGAGTTGGAGTGTTTTTGTAAATACTAATAGCAATTTTGATGTATTTAATAGTAACAACAACTAAATGACATATTGCGTGCGAATTTCTTTTATAGGTTTTTTTTACTGGCTGTTTTTACAGTGCTATTTTCTCGTTCATAACGTTCCTGCCAGCTTCATGATCCTTTTACACTGTGTACCGTTTTGATTAGTTCAAAATGTGACGTTGTACGAAGTTATAAGTTTACATAAATGTAAATTGATCCAAAAAACCTCTCCGAATAGACAATTGATAATATTGTCTCACACTCTTTTGGAATGAAGCCATATGGGATATGGAAGAAAATAATTATCTCCACATTAATCATAGGAATACACTACATCATTCATTTTTACATGCATCCGTCTGACCGAGACTTGGCAACGCTTTCTTCATTCAGTTCAGACATCTCATATTTACGTACTTTCCGCAAAAAAGCCAAATCATTTCCTTTTATCGTTATCTGACTTAATTAAATACAACAAGTCGTCTGTAATGTAAAAAAATAATGGTTAAATTGCGTCCGTCGTGCCGTAGTATACAAGCACGCCGCCATTTTATCCGATTTCCCGCCCATCCGGAAGACAGCGCGCCTCCATCTTTGTTCACTTCCTGTTTATGACAGATTTTATGGCGCGAAATGTGAAGTGCGGCAAATACGAGTATAAAGGAAACTCCGATATTACATGTTGTGGTTACCTTGTGAATCATTCATGTACAACAATACAAGTATTTTTAACATTACACCGTTTATACTTCCTCGCACACTGTATTATAATGGGTTATTAGAACGCTTCTTTGATTAATAGCGCGTGAAGAGGATGGAACGTGTGGAAATTATATCACTGTTTTCTATTTCTCAAACCGTGGAAGTATGAGACGGTCGTATAAAAACTATTTCGATTTAATTGAGCTTAAAATGTTATCTTTATCGACGTTACAATTGTTTCACGATCGTAATTTTTGACCTGCTCGTATAAATTCATAATATTGATTTCGACTCTATTGTATCAAACATTGAGATATCAACAAATATTATTTTAAATATCAATCTTAATGAAATTAAGCTCAAATGCTTTGATTATAGAAAATGTCAGAATCAAAACATATTTAAATGTGTAATGATCACTTAATCACGTCTTATTTCTTTCACAAAACTTCGTTTTTTATAAAACAAATCAAATATTATATTATTCAGTGAATATAAATAATATAATAGTTACATAATACCTGTTTGATGAAGCGAAAGTACAATATGTATATCACAAAATTTTGTTTTTTTTAGTATGGCCGTTCAAAGCTCTAACAAACTAACGTCATGTTTCTTCTCACACATTTGCTAACACTGTTTAAGATTTTACTGTCAAAGATAATCTTGGGTCATTGCTACTAAATAACAAATAAATATTTTTTCTCAATATTTTAAAACTCGAACAATATCAATATTGTAGTATATTGTTTATACCTAAGTAAGGCATTGTTGCACACTTACAGAAGTTTTGTTTCAATTATCAATAGCTTCAAAAGTAAAAGGTTATTTAAAAGGCATCACACTATGGATCGAGACTTTTTATACCCACCTCTGGACTAGACAGATGTACTTGCCTCTAAGTATTTATTGGTAGTAAGTAGTAAAACTTGACACTCAGTGCCGTGTCGTACATAGGTTATATTGTAAATAAAACATTAAAAGAGTATTGCCACATCTTTCATTTTCATCATCATCATCATCATCGCCCTCAACGCTCCTCTCGGGAGCACAGGGCAGAAACCAGCCTCCTCCATTCAGAGCGTCTCTGTACCAATTGCGTCACCTCTTTCCACGACATTCCTTGCGCTCTGATATCGTTGTCATAGGAACGGTGTATTGTGAAAGAGGGACGCCCGGGCCGACGGAACCCCTGCGGACGGAAAAACAGTGCTCTTTTTGGCCAACTATCATTAGGCATTCTCAAAACATGTCCCAGCCAGGACCATCGTCTCTCCTGTATTACGGAGATTACAGGTCTCTGCTGGGTGCGCCTTTCATTTTCAAAGAACCTATAATAAATTATGGTTGTTCAGATGAACAACACAATAATTATTATAAGATGACTTTGTTATGCTTTGCTAAAAAAAATACATAATTTTTTGTCATCTATTGGTATCACAAAATATAACGGTGAATATGTCATCCAAAAGTGCAAATTGTCATACAACATTATGTTCATAAGTAACTTTGACAAAAATTAGTAATAGAGTAGTTTCACTCCGACGACATACAGAATGTATGACTGAAAGATACGGTTCATCTTTTGTAAATACATTGGGATTTTGGAATAAGCTGTGGGCTGGCATATTGATACCAGCAACCTGCTGCCATAGGACCAACGTCATAGTATAGAGTGCTTAGGTATTTTTAAGTTTGTGATAAGTCTGTATTTGTATCAATAATAATAATAATAATAATATGTCTTTGCCTTTATACCGTCGTCCATCTAAAACCCTTTTCAGAGAGCTATTCAACTGAAAGCCAAGGATCTAAATGTAATAGTAATAATAATAATGTTTATTATGGGTACTTACCTACACACATATGTACCTATACACACATTAGTTTTAAACCTAGCGTCGTTCAGGTATGAGTTATGAAATTGTCAGGAAATAATAAAGACAGTGTATGTAATCTATTTATGTCTTACTACTATACATACAATTAAGACTCAAATTTCCAACAAGTACGTAAGCCAGTATTTTATTTATTTATTTATTTATTCTTTACTGTACATTGTTTTAAGGCAAATTTACACAAAAATACATTGAAATAAAATACATTCATGCAATCAATTCACAGAAGGCGAGTTTATCGCCGAGGCGCGATTTCTTCCAACTAACCCGATTTCATGTAACTTTAAAAAAAAACACCTTAGAAGAAGGAAAAGAGGAGGTGCAAAGGAGAAGAATAGATAGGAAAAGGGACTAGGAAACAGATGCCAAATTCTGAGTGATAAAGTGGTTCTGAATCAAACTGGATGTAATTGACGTAATGGGTTTCCACTATGCTCTGTGGTTCACAGGTTGGATGGCAAAGCACCTAAGGAACCTTCCTAAAAAATGTAAAATACATCTAAATATTGACAAAATCTTTACACAAATAATAATTGTAACAAGTTATTCATATATTTATTAATTAGCATAATATACGGCCTTATAAAATAGCCTTCACAGTACAATAACATAAAAAAAACACAAACAACATATAAGATAGAATGAGAACAAAAACATGATAACAGAAACTACGTGGGATTCTCAATAGAAAGCGCGTACCTTCGAACAAATCCAATGTTATCAATGATTTTATTCAAAATATTAACAATTTATTTCAATCATAAGTAGGTTTTTTCTTTTAATATTGTAATTTAAAATCGAATTTAGAAAAAATCACATCACAACTGTGATGTCTATGTCAATGTTTAGGTAGGTAAGATGTAACATAAGATGTATAATTTTATAATCCCGGAACATACCTTATATTCTATCCTCTAACAAGTTTTTATTTCTCTCTATAATATTGCTATTGATCTACACACAAATGTTTTCTGATTTCTATAGTTTATCGGTGTGTAGTATCTTATCACGTTGTATGTAAGTTCTTTATTATGATGTCTAAAATTGTTTTTTGCACATATATTATTACTGATTGTACTGTCAGCCTCGACACAGGCTTTAGCCTAGTGAGGTGGCAAAGTGGAATTAGTTTTATTGGCATATTATGAATATTGGTCCGTGCACTGAGAAAAATACTCACAACGAATCATTGGTACGTACTATCAGATTAGGACCAGAGATAGTACAAACGATTCATTAGTACGAATCTATAATATTAACCTAGCGCAAACAAGTTGTTGGTAAATTTACCAACAATTTGTTTGCGGAAATTTAATATTATAGATTCGTACTAATGAATCGTTTGTACTATCTCTGGTCCTAATCTGATAGTACGTACCAATGATTCGTTGTGAAATTTCGTTAGTATTTTTCTCAGTGTGGTTCGATCCCAGGTGCCGGCAAACTCCCCTTTTACGACACAAGCTTTTAGCTCACTGTGAAAGGTGTATAAGGTTGTATTTGGGTTTATAACAATACCCATATTTATCATTTGTTTTAAATATTTGAACTGTATTTGATTGTATATGATTATTTGAGGTAATAAACGAATTGGAATTTGAGATGAAAGTGCTTATGAAGAAATATTAGGTCAGTATTGCTTGTCTATTGAAAATGGATGAGAAATATAATATCAGTAAACAATAAAATTACATGCATTCTTACAAACTTTAGTATTTATTAGATTTCTTTTTTCAATGTACCTACCTACTAACAACTGTGCAGATGTTATTCACGAAAAAGTATAAAGGAAGTAAGTAGGTACACACCTATACAACTTTATTACTATCGCCTTTATTAAATGTAATATACATATTATTATTACTATACTTCTCATATACGTTCTATTCAGCAAAACTCACCCTTCGCGTTAATTCAATATATTCGAATACTGCTACTACTACTATACTATCACGGCATATCCCTCAAGTGGGGTCGCCAGCAGACCAGCTGCATATATAATAAACATTTTTTTTTATTATTGATGCAATGATGCAACATGCAAGCTGTCTTCGAACAACTACAGTATTTTCATTCTATCCAGTCTTCGACAAAAAATAGGTCACCCGCTCTTTTACATAGATTTTGGAGTATTTTATAAAAATCAGGAGTTTGTAAAAATCACATGGTGGACACTTAACATCTTCGTTTCAGAGATGAGACATACCACCCATTATAAATATCTTAAGGTGTACCAATAATAATTTATATTTATGTACTGCTATTACGATTCCATAATCCACATATATTGTATTCATAGAATATTAAAATAATTTGCTAATTTAAGCTACCCTCAATACACTTTTTTCTCCATTTCACTGCGTTCAGTCGGGCAGAGACTTGGCATAATTCTCATATTATGGTAGAAGAGTCTTTTCGACAAATCCAAACTGCATATTCTGACGACGGGTCAATTCTCGAGCATACGCATAAAACTGCATAAAACCATAATAATGATCTTTCGTCAATAGAATGCATGTTAGTTTTACGCATGCATTTCGGATAAAAATTTGATCATAAGTCATTCATACATATATTTTATAATACAGACCAGTAATAATATAATGTTAAAAATAGTGTTTTATTTTTACCGATAAAATATGTTAGTTCTCGTTTCTGTAAATTGCGGTTGATTTTAAAAATCGGTTCTCTCCAATCATATTTTGAGACGATGAAAAGGACCACAGACGGTATGAAAACTCTTTTCCAAATTCGTTTTCTAAATTCAACCCTTGCGTTGGTGTTCGGCAACGGGGATGAATAGAAATTCTTAGTTTGTGACAAATTTAATCAGAGACTTCCTTTAAAAGTGTTATTACGGACATATATTTATGGAGAGAACATTCCTATAATACATACAACCTTCCGTATTTATATAAAATACTATATTACTATGTAGATTCATGCGTCCCCACTTTCTTTTCCTATATAACCCATTCCTTTTTATGTTAATAATACATACACACCCATACACCCACTTAGTACATATACTGCTAATGCTATTTTCCTATACAGGTCAAACAAACTTTTTGAAGTTTCTCTTTATTGCGGGTTACTTTTACAAACGGCACACACAGTTTTGCTGTTTGCTCTCAAACTTATGAAAGAGTTTTGTTACAAGTACACTCATATATTCTTTTGGAAAACTAATTCACCATAAATATAATACGTCAGAATAATAATTATGTAAATTAAAGTTATCAAATGGTCATCGAACTTCAACACTTCACTTTGATTCACATCTCGGTAATGTTTATCATATTTTTAAAATAACTGCTTTTAATTGACACTACCTGCATGTGATTGATAAAGCATTCCGCAAAATGTGCTGAGGATTATTTTCGTTTTTAAATAGGACTCAGTATTACCTGATAAACCATTCTCAACTCACCTAGGAAATAAAAAAAACAAAAAGAAATCTTGTGATATTTATTTTCCAATTCAACTACCACAATTATATGAATAATTAATGGAAATATACACCCCAAATATTTTCAATGGATGTATTATGAAAAACGAAAGTAACATTTATGCTAGCTCCTTCAACTTGTGATTGAGACAAACGTCATTCGACATAATATTAGAAAATTATCATACACATTGAAAACTCATATACCTGTGTAGGTACTATGTAAAATTTCAAGCAAAACGAATAATGTAATTATAAACAGTTTATTGTTTTTTTTTCTGAATATAATATACATTTATTATATACTTACCTCAATTATGATGATTTACTATACATATGACATATTATGTTTTATTCCGCCCTTAGTAATGTTTAGGTATATATCCTACTTCAGTATTAGTATGTTTTTATTATGTTTCTGATGACCAAACAACTTTAAGTTCAAATATTTATATTAAAATACTACGATTACAACTATACTATCATGATATATCCCACAATTAAGATAACGAGCAGACCGACTGCACGCAAACTATCCTCTTCAACAAAAAATTAAGACATTCATGTGGGATGGCGAAACTTCTCCCTGAATTTAAGAAATAAAATATCTTAAATTTTAATTGTGTCAGTGCACACGTAGCAGAATTCCATAATAAGATAAATTGAAACAATTTTTATAGTAGTAATATACCAAAGATTGATAATGACCTGATAAATCGAAAGACGTCTCTCTCGTGATCAATAATTTATGATAGAAAGAAACACTTGTTTCAATTTACTTAAAAATGTCTTAATTTTTTCAAATTGAAATATAAATAGGATTTAATGAAATTCTGTTATCGAGCACGATAGGTGTTTCAGTATTTCATTAATATCGAAAAAAGACGTTTTGTTTTTTTTTCTGTGAGTGGACATATAGGTAAATACTTTATATATTATGTAGTATACAGTGGACTGTATCAGGAAGCAACAACAAGACACTTTATAACAAGTCTGCTATCTGCCCCCCATTCCACAAAGTGATTGTAAAAGGCATCAATAGAATTTTCCGTTTCATTTGTTGCCATCTCTTGCCAATAAATTCAGAGATAGGTTACCTCTCCAGACTTTACAAATAATAATATTATATCCTTACAGAATAATTTTCTGATATATAATCTAACACTCGAGTCAATTTATAACGCTAAACCCACATTAAACTCCCATGAACATACACAATACCGATATTGCTATACCTGCTAGTACAAAGAAGTTCAAACTCTCAATTTTTGTCCACTAATTTTTTTTATTAATTTGTACAATAAACGACTGCACTAGTGTAGGCAGTTCAAATAAATCAACATGCAATACCAAAAATAAAAAAACAAACACACATACATAGTGGCCATAATAAATTATGGAAACGCTTAGAATTTTGTTTAAATTCCTAGAAAAGTTTTTATGCACTTATTCATAAATATATTTTATTTTTCTGGTTGAAATGTGTCACTAACATTATTCTTTTTAAAATTCTATTATTTTTTTGATGACTCATCGGTTTTTTACCATTTAATGGTGGTTTTATTTCAACCACCAACATTAATGAGTTTAAACAGCCCATTATGAGATGCCCTTTATGATTGAAATTCTATCTATCTATTCCCTCACGCCGTATCCCAAGTGGGGTAGGCAGAGAGAACGGAACGCCAATTAGATTTGTCCTTACATACTTCTTTCGCTTCCTCTACAGTCATACAATTTCTCATGCATGCACGTCGGTTTCTTTTACTCAAAACACGGCCGTCCTTGAGAATTTGATCTACATGTTCAAGCCATGTAGTTCTCGGACGCCCGCGCTTCCTCACACCTCTCCTTTCAGCCAAGTATATCCTCTTTGTCATTCTTTCCTCTTTCATTCGTTCCACATGACCAAACCATCTCAATTTATTTACACGAAATTCTCTTGAAGTGAAGTGAATTGAAATTCTCTTTTTTTTGTTTTGTTTTGTAATTATCGAAGGAATTATTTTAACATTTTAATATTGATTTATTCTTTTGTTGTCCCCAAAAAGTCCACAAAAAGAAAAAAATACATGAGTTTGATCATTTTCATACATTTTGTTAAGCGTTTCCATACTTATGGCCATTGCTGTACACTGTTACCGTCTTTTTAATAATTGTTAAGTAAGAATTTTGTACTTCCGTCAAATTATTTCGAATATTCCCCAACACAATAACTATCAAGTACATTAGGTACACATTGGACGGCAGCTGAATGTGACTCCTGCAATTTATAAGTATTCCTAACAACAACATCTCTATTTTATTCGAAACAAAATACTCTATTTACGTATATACATATGTACATATAAATCTCTGCACTATTTCTTTGAGATGTCAACCTTATAATGATTCATAGAAAAATCAATTCAAAAACTACACCAGTAAAATAATTACAGAACCAAATAAAATTTCATCTAGGAAATCATTTAAACATTTATTTATTTATCGAAAAACATTTATACAACCGGTAAATTGTTTTTTCAAACTAAGTAGATTTGTTATAGGGTAATACATTTTTTAATCAAACTCAATTAAAAAATGTATGGTTATAATCTAATATATAAAATTCTCGTATCACGGTGTTTGTTATCATACTCCTCCGAGACGGCTGGACCGATTTTGATGAAATTTCGTGTGCTTATCGGATAAGTCTGAGAATCGGCCAATATTTATTTTTCATACCCCTAAAAGTTAAGGGTGATCCACCCCAAATTTTTATTTTTTATTTTTTGAACAATTTTTTTTTATTTTTTTATGGCGAGAGACATTAAAAAATACATACAGTCCTTAAATTTCACCCTTCTACCATCAGCTACTATTTTTTAATAGCGATATTAGTAATAAAACAACGTTTGCCGGGTCAGCTAGTAAATATATAAAAATATATAATTAATGCTTTGCATCAGCTTAATGATGAGAGCGGAAGCTCTTGAAAGCCGATTCGCGATTAATTAAGTCACTGTGGAAGAATTAAATGAAATGTATTATTGTTAATAATTTTACATAAAAATATATTTCCATGATTTTCAACAACTTAGGTAGGTACACATACTAGGTAAAAAAAAGCTACAATAATTGCACATTCGCACTAAATTCTGATTTCCGATTGTCGTAATATTTTCTCCGATAGTAGGTACCTACATAATATTATGAGATATATAACCTTCATTAGATAGGTACCTAGTATATATTACTTACATTCCCACTGAAGATAAAATAATATTATTGTAGCAAATATGCAGGTAAAAGTAAGTATTAGACATAATAATTTATGTTATTTGTGTAGAGAAATGATTAATAATATTACAAACATAACTAAATAAACACATAGGAGATTCATTATCGTGAATCTGACTAATAATCAGAGGCGGTTGGTGGGTTTAATAAATGGGGGAGCAGCAAAACTACAAGAAATTCCTTCAAATTTAAAACATTTGTTTTTTCTTGATTCTTATCCGTGATTTGATAAATATTTGTATTCGTTCGTATGATTATAATAATATAATAATAATAATAACTAGACAACTTATTTATGATGCGCCGTTTTGTGGAGAAACCACCGCAAGGGCCCATTTAAGAATCATAACACCTCCCGAACAATAGGGTATTTAACCTCGTCTTGAACACCTCCACACTCTCCAGAGTTCAACAATAATATACTTGTGTACCTACCAGTGGCGTGCCTTCCATACATGCAAATATGCAACGCATGCCCTAAAATAAATCTTCAAAATTGTATTTTTAACATTAGTCTTGTTTTGATTTTTCCACTACGGCCACGAAATAATATATTTTGTACATGTAACCGTATTCAATTTTGTAATCAATTTTAATTTGAGTTTTGAATGTCGAGTACCTACCTCTGAAACACTTTGAATTTTAAGATAATATGTTATAATTAAAAATACACTTACATTCATAATTTTGATTGGTTTGCTTGACCGTTGAAGATTTAATTAAATGTTCCTATTTAACGCCACAAGAACACTTCTGGTTTCTCGATTGAAAATCTAGGGTAATTAATTAGTATCTTGAGAAAACACGTACCTACTTACATAATTTGTATATCTTTATATTCTATTATTCTCAAGGACATCCATTCGTTTAAAAGTCAAATAGTATATTCTTACAAAGCATGCCCGATGTGAAAAGTCTAGTCCCGCCACTGGTACCTACCTACTTTTAGATACCGTAATTAGACAAGAGGACAACTTACATGTTTGTTACGTGCAGATGGTTTGCTGGCTCACGTGTGGGAAATGCCGTGATGGTATGTTAGAATGACATATTAAATTTATAAATAAAGTGCGCAACATCAATGCCGTTAAGAAGGAGCCGTCGCTGCTTATAATGTATTAGAACTAGATGATATAGAAGGTAGACATGGACGTTCATCTACCATCAGAATATCTAGGTATTTTACATACAAGCGAATATTTATAATGTATAAGGTATACTTTAAATTATAATTATTACTGTAATATTATGTAATGTTCTACTTAAGCCAAGTATAAAGATACGAATGAATAAGTTGAATCATAAATATAATATTAGATACCTATGTGTATAGTTGGTATACCTATGTAGACAGGATCCAAACTGATGTGTAATTATGAAATTGAATGACTGTGAGATATAATTACATTTAGAGTAGTATCTAGTTAGTTAATATGGAATACTAGCTGGTTATACAGTGACACAGTTTCAAAGCTCTTTATGAAAACGCAGGGTGGGAAGGAGCCCTCTCCACTCAAAACGATTTCACACAAATAGAGTCACCGAATCCCATGACTTTTACAATGCTTTGTATGATGTATTGCAATAACAATATGATTGTACAAGGATCTTTTTGCTCAACTGTCCTTCCTTGTTTCGTTCCATAACATTCCTTTTTAATTCATTGTGAATTAATTGTCGCTCTTAATTTACCTCATTATATAAACTTCCTTACACTCTGATGTTATCATTATTACGGAGACGATATATCTACTGTACATATCTTAGTTTGGGACAATCTCTATATATGTGTGTATTGTATATACATGTTATTTTAATTAATATAGTTTTCATTTATGTACATCACAAGAATTTTATATATTTAGATAATAATATCGGATATAATATTATGAAATACATCCCAAGTTGTACAGTAGATATACTCGTATATAGGATAGGTATATAATGCTTAGCCTCGGTTTATGTTCACTGCAGATGTATAAATAATCCGAGATTATTCAATAAATTTATACCACCCGACAATAATTAAACAATAATCTTATACACCCACATAGTTAATACCGGGGATATTATTTACCATAAACCATTTTATGACAAACACTAGAAAAACTATAACAATAATATTTTTCATGGCTCTATCATTTATATACTGCGTACATCAGTTTTCTGTAGCATTCTATTTTGCTCTCTTTTGATTATTTTACCTTCCACACTAATTTCTCGGTGATTTCTTATTAATAAATATTTTTAATAACCAAACTGTCTGATAGTTATAATCTTTTTCACATTGATTAGAAAATAAAACACGCAAAAGATCAACTTTATTTGTGAAAATATTTATTTATTTACAGTTTAAATTTACATCAGATTCAACTGATCAAGAGCATTACTTTTTGTTCAGCATATTCCTGACGACTCGAAGGAGCCTTTTTGAAAATACACCATTCCAATACCAATTTCATTTAAGTTTTTTGGTTAAGATCGTCTTGAGAAGAGGTCATTAAATCGGCATAAAATATAAGCTTTTAATGAAAGCTCTGACTTCAGGATCGGAGGATTTGATTACATGACTATAAAACCTAGAGATACGAGAATAACCTAAGGAGATGATGGAAGAGTTTTTGTAACGATTAACGATGTAACGAGTAAACATTAAAAAAAGAAATTAATGTAACCTTAATTACATAAAGAAAATAAACTTTTCATTTCAAATATGTATTACAACACTTACCTTCTTTGTAACGATGTTATCAAAGAGATGCCGAATAAGTTAAGTTTAAGTATAATTTAGGTAACCTCATTCTTAACAATATGTAAATTGTATTACATACAGAGATACATTATATGTTATGTAGATCTCCACCTATGCTACTTAACAGATAATGAAATAGGTACCTACCTCTAATAATAATAATAATTATAATATTTTTTTTCAAAATTCTAGGAACAAAGATGGGTATGATGATATAATATCTTGTGATCAGGGTTATTCACCGTTGTGTTTATCGAACTCTAGTGTCTCACTACCGATATTGAATAGTGATGATAGAATGGACATATGGAAATCCAAGTCTCTCCATGGTCGATTCTATGAAGTGTTAACATCTCAGAATGTTGATACTGTGGATTCGGTCCATTGGTTGAGATTTGGAGATCTTTTTGGCGAAACGTAAGGATTTGTTTGTGCCATTCAAGAGTAAGTAATAGTCACAAACAATTATTCTAAATTTATAATGAAACAAAATATTTCGGATAGATGCAGAGCCTGTTATCGGGAGGGAGAGACATTAAGACATATTTTGTCTGGATGTTCTCTTCTTTCCGGAACAGACTATTTGAAAAGACATGATCAGGTAGCAAAAATATTACATCAAAATTTAGCTTTGAAATTTAAATTAATTGAACAGGAATCAAAATTACCATACTATAATTATTGTCCAGTATCGGTACTTGAAAACAATGACACTAAACTCTACTGGGATTGACCAATTCAAACTGATCGAACTATTCTAGCTAATCGACCAGATATTGTATTGGTTGATCGCAGATGCCGTAAAACATACATCATAGACATCACTATACCGCACGATGAAAATTTAAATAAAGCTGAGCAAGATAAGATAATAAAATATCTTGATCTTGCTCATGAAATCAAAGATATGTGGAGAACACCTACCACAATCATCGTGCCTATATAGTGTTGTCTGTGAATGGTTTAATACATGGGTGGCCAACCTTTTCAGCAGCCGGGCCAAATTTCAGAATGAGATTTCTGATCGGGCCGCACAGCAATATACTCAATTTTACTTCACCTTAAAATTTCTACCCCCCCCCCCCCGTCGCCAATTTTTCAAAATGGTATAGGAATTTGAAATATTTCAAAACTCCTCGGTTTTCTTTAAGAATATTTTCTCAAAATACCTCTTTCAAAAAAGTAACGGATACTTGTACCGACTATTATTACAAAAAAGTTTGCATAATGCTTCGCGGGCCGCACGTAGACACCCAACGGGCCGCGGGTTGGCCACCCTTGGTTTAATACCTAAGAGTCTGTCAAACAATCTCAGAAAACTGGGAGTAGATGACAGGCTCAAATACAGCATGCAGAAGGCCGTACTTCTATCGTCCACCAGGATAGTAAGAAGGTTTTTGTCCCTGTAGCTCTGTAAGTGATCTCCCATGATTGTACTATTTCATAGAACATCATGGAAGAATCAACTCGAATAATGTTGGGGTTCTACATTTGAATATACCTAAATTTATTTTAATATTTTATGGTTTTTGTTATTTAATGTTTTATTTAAATTTTATCGTTAATCTTATATTGTGTTCAAATGTAGAATCTAATATTGTTTTGTTAGATATGAGATAATAATAATATATGAAAAATGAGATATGAGATAATAATAATAATCTGGACAATTTATTGAGCGCCGTTTTGTGGTACAAACCACCGCAAGGGCGCATTTTCAGTTTTTTTTTCTAAATTTATTTATTGTTATGATCAAATTTTAATATATTTTATAAATTTAATTTAACTATTAAAAAAAATTAAATGCATTTCTAATTGTCACAAATTTGAAATATGAAACAATTATGTGAGTTTTAATTGTAGGTATTATTATTTGTCACAAATTTTATCCACTAGTTCAATTGTTTTAAATTTGTGATTATTAATTAGTTTGAAAGTAATTTAACACTCAAAAATAATAATAATCTTATAATCACAAATATATAAAATATTTTGAGATCATTCACGGATTAGTAAATTTGTTTATGTACCTTTATAACATGTTGACACATTTACCAAAAAAAAAACGAAAAGAAATGTGTTTAAGTAGGTATATAAAATAAAAATATATGTACTTTTCTTATTTATATTTATGAAAACATTCCAAACATTATTTGTCTCTGAAACGCTTTGTACGTTCATTTTACTACTACTACTACTACTATTACTATACCATCACGGCATATTCCATAAATGGGGTAGCCAGCAGACCAGCCGCATATAATAAACATGCAAGATATCCTCTCTGTGCCAATATAAAGTCAAGATATTCAAGATGGGTGGCAAACCTCATCGCTGAATTTAAGATGTAAAATATCTTAATTTTTTCGAACACCTGCCTTTTACAGGACACTAGAAAATTTACGGAGAAGAGTGGGAGACCAATTTCAATAACTCAAACAAAGATACGTTCCATATATAATATAATTCGACGACCGGTGTGGCGCGGAGGCTAACGCACTTGCCTTTGAGTCACGAGGTCCCGGGTTCGATTCCCGGCCAGGGCAAAATGAAGAATGACCTTTTTCAGACTGTCCTGGGTCTGGGTGTTACATGTATATGTGTTTAGTGTGCATTGTATATGTGTGTATCGTCGCGTTAGTACCCATAATACAAGATTCATCTTAGTTTGGGACTAGCTCGGTCTGTGTGAATTGTCTATACATGTTATGTTATAACTATTCACACTATATTATTGTGATTGCTTGTTGTTTATATACGAGTATATTGTTACTAAGTTAAGCAAAAATGCAAAATGTATATTTTATTTGATTTTGTTATTTTGGTAAAAGGCGTAAATAAATTTAGTTAATAATTTAAATACACGTCGAGCAAGTACAAGTTCATATAATTTAACTAAGAGTATTTTTTATCATAGATGACTGTAGTTCTGAGAGAATTTAGTTTCAAAGCTAGTAATAATCATAATTATAAGACGAAGAGTACCTAGAGTATTAAAAGGTAGGTAGTTATTTAAAGAAGACGTAAGAAGAGGGAAGCACAGCACAGCAGGTACCTTCAATGTTCAAGGCGAAATATCAACAACCCGACCACACATTCGGTCAGGATTCCAAGTTAGCATTACTTTATATATACATACGCATCTTACAGTTCATTAGACATCCCTAAACAGGGATTTGAGGGTACTCACGGTAAATTTTTAATGTTGTATGTACATCCTACAAGTTTGTTTTAACTAACCCAAGATACAACAAACAAACATACGTACAAACCTTGCGATCAAAAAATAGCAGTAGGTAACTATGCATAGTGTATACCAAATGTATACTTAAGGTATAAATAAATGTACATAATTGGCTTAGTTGGGCTTTACGTAATTATAAAATTTTAATCGCCAACTAGAAAGTTCTTTAGTAAATAAGATAAATAAAAGTACCTTACCGCTTTATAATATTATGTTTTAGAAATACTTTCATAACTAATTGCTGTTTTATAAGTTTTACAAATATCGCAGCTCTCAAGACCTATAAAACAATGCACAGAGCTGAGGACAGGAGAAGATGGCCAACCGTCCATCCTATCACAGCAACATCCATAAGCGGGGTAGCCAACGGACCAACCGCGTGTTATTAAAATTCAAGTCATCCTTTCCGTGCGACAATAAAAGTTAAAACATTCAGGATGGGTGGCATACATCATCGCTGAACTGAAGATGTTGTTTAATGTTTCACTCTAAAACTTACAGAAAAGAGTGAGAAGCCTATACTTTATCGGGAACTTCCCGCGATAAGAGGATGGCGCAGGAAAGATATTTTTATCAGGAGAGCATTGTCCTCAGCCATGAGGAAATCTACGAGAGAGGGAGAGGTATTTGTAAGAGGTATATAGTGATGTGACACGTTACTTATAACACAGAATGGCATAAAATACTACATAATTGAACTTTTTGATAAACCTTATCATGAATAATGCTATAGCCTGTCGATAGTTAACTAAGATGAATCATATTTTATTTTTTATGACGTCAAATATGACAAAAACTATTAATCACATATTATTAGAGTTTTTCTTTTCATTCTACCATACATCCAAAGGAAAATGATTTTGATTTTCGATTCGATTTTTAGATTTCACGTTTCGGTCATCACATATCCGAAAATCAAATTGAGTTGCGCAGTAAAAAGTGCTCTTTCATTTATATTTACTTATTTTATTCTTTTTGTAGGTACACCATCAATATTTTTTTTTATTGCACAGCAGTGTTAACAAATCAATACAAAATTTAAAATACTAAGACGATATGCAGTGGCGAGATTATTACTGTGAAGTGATTTCTTCCATCTGACCGCGATACTTTTTTAATGAAAATACTCATACAACTGTAGTCACATTGGTAATAAATTGTTTCTGCATTTGTACATTGTTATTTATTGATTGAATAAATAAAAAAATAAGAAAAATTTGAAAAGATTTTAAAAGTAGGTATCCAACTTATATTCGACATATAAATCTCATAACACGAAATGGGACTAACTATGTGAGGATAATAATATGTACCTACGTGTGTATATCGTGTAGTGTATGTAAATAACGTTTTGGTACATTTATACTAATATTATTACGTATGTAGAACGAAATGTATTCCCAGGATAGACAAATCTAATCGCACCTGTACCGACTAAATCTGATGATTTACAGGTATTAATATTATTATGTATGCAGGAATAAAACAAACAAGCTAGTTGTATTGTATGTATAATAATTTGTATTTGATAACAGAATGATTTAATAATATCACGTTATTATCAACCTACTAATGTCGGTTCAGAGGTATAAATACCTATATTAGAAGGTACCTATTTAATAGTTTAAGGTTGTATGGAATCCCACTAGAATTTTGCATACAGTAAATTCCTTTGCGTACAATTAAATTAGATCGATTAACATTACTTTTTTTTTGTATGTATGCAAGTAATTATATCGATTCAATATTTTTATTGTAATCATTATTAATGTCCTAACTCTTTTAACTTTGCAATTGCTTTGTTCTTTTACACCCCCACCTAAAATCCCTTAATATTTTATGCATAATATAGACGCAGTTATCTCTTTTAACTTTAGTTTATTCCACCCTGATGATGCCAATTTATTGGTGAAACCCCCATGGCGGAACAGGTGTGTGACGTCATCAGATACTACAGACAGAACTACGAGTAAAATGTCTGCACTATTGTGCCTAACGCGCCTAACGACGCGACGTCACAACGGGTTAATTCAATAATAATAATAAATTATTTACCAAAAAAATATTTACAGAACAGAGTATAACATTTTTTAACTATTTAAATTCACATTTATGAACTCAATATTATCTCACTGGATTTGCACCCGTATCGAGGTAATATTTATTATAACAACTACAAAAAAAATACCATAAAAAATAACAAAAATTGACATAATCAAAAAAAAAAGGCTTCACATCGGAATGCTACACAGCAGACTCTCAGACTCGTCCAATCCCAAATTGAAGAGAAAAGAGTAAATCATAGTCTTCGTCATAACACTCCTCTCTGTACCCTGAATCCTCTGTAGTACAGTATTATAGAGTCTTGGCCCGAGAAATGTGTGGAATCGCCTCACAAATAAGACAATAACATGGCGTTTAGAATTTCGACAGAAAATATCGATTTTTTAAACTAAAAATAATGAATGAAAAGTTTTATTTTATCGTTTCTTATTAGGATATTTGTGATTAAGGTATATTTATTAATATAAATTGATAACATTTATTCATATTACACACACATACATGTTCCCCATTACAGTATACTTTGTATTTATTATAGTGAAATATCAAACAGTATTATAATATATTTTATATTATTAAGTAAATAACTTCTTTTTTTCTTCACCAATGGCTTTACAGCTCATATCGAGCCTTGGGCTCCGTGCAAGTAAATTCAATTTCTATGTCATACATTATTTACGGTTAAAATATTGGTTTACAAGTGTTGCGGTAGTTGCTTAGTACCTATTGTCATTTCGCATTATGAAAACAATAAATCGTACTAGAAGGAAATGTGATTAAATAATATCTTCCACAATCAAATAGGACAGCCCGCGGTGGATTCACACACTAAGCATAATATTTTATAATATATCTACTTTATCCACTCCAGTGCAGTTAATCTTTGATAAGGGTAAAAGTAACACGCTACTGTAAGAATATAATACAAAATTTAGATATAAACATTATATCGTAATCCGTTCGTATGTATGCATATATTATGTACTATGCTTGTATATCTTCTATGGCCAACTCGATTATACGATTAATATTGTAACAAAAGCGTTCTCGACAAACTCTCATCTATTTATTTTAATTTATTTTTAAATCCAAAATTATACATTTTACCTTTATTCTCCATTGTACATTTATCACTTATAATTTAACAGTGATATGAGAATTTTGGGGATAAACCTACAATATTTATTATCAGACTTTTAGCATGGAAACCAACATATCAACCTCCATATTTTAATGAAATACTAAAGTTATCTTTATTTTACTAAGCCATATCGCAAGTGGGGTAGGCAAAGAGAATGGAATGCCATATGGACCTATCCTTATATATACTTATTTCGCTTCTACTACTACTTGCTATAATTTTCGTTTCAATATATTGAGTTACTAATGTCAAAGCGAGGATATTTTTTTATTATTATCTTAAGTATAATGTTTGAGTTTGCTGTTGATGAACAAAACAACCCAATATTTAGAACAACATATCAAAAATACTCAAAACACGGTTGGAATGCCGCAACTGAATAAAGGAACATTTGTCTATCCTACTATACTAACTATACTATCACGGCATATCTGACAAATGAGGTAGCCAGCATGTCAACCGCGTGTAATAAACTGCAAACTGTCCACTTTATGCTAACAAAAAATCAAGACATGCAGTGTGGGTGAGATAAAGACCTATTCTTTGCCGAATGCTCCACGGCTAAAACTACACAACATAATATTCCATTTTCTTAATTTTATCATAAAGCTAATTATATGAAAATATTACTGTTATTTTTTTAATGTATTTTCAGGTTCGTGCGCAAAAATAAATGCTATCTATTTTTTTTTTGTTTTTACATTTTTGTAAAAATAAATGCTATCATGATGAATATCTAAGCTACGCTGAGTTTAAACCTAGTGTAATGTAATGCAAGGTTCAGTAGTTATCTCTGTATTCAGTAGTAGTTACCACAATCATGCCATGTTACTTACTTACTGTATGTCTATAATAATATGTTCCTAAAACATAACTATGTAAGCCGATAGTAATATTATGTTCTGCTGTTCTATTATCAATTGAGAATTTTTAAACAAGTATATGTTTTCAAATTAATAAAGATCTTTTTTCTTTGTGATAATATAAATCATTTGACAATAAAAATCGATCGCTATTTAGTTTTACCTAAAGGTACATTTTACCAATTTTTGTGTACATTGTGTATTTTGTTCGACTTGTACTACTGGGTTAGTTGGGAGATATCGCTTGTGCGATAAACTCTCCCTTTGCTCAATATTATTTATTTGTATCACCTCTTTTAATAATTCCGTAATTGCTGTGTTATATATTGTGCAATAAAGCTTATTATTATTACTACACCATCACGGCATATCGCACAAGCGAAGCAGCCAGCGAACCAACTATAAGTAATTTACATTCCGATTGTACTCTCCGTGCTAATAAAAAAATAAAATATTCAGGATGGGTGGCATGGCTCATCGCTGAAATTATGATGCTAAATGTCTTAAACCATTATATTTTACGAATAACTGCCGAATGTATTTTATAGCCCTTGATTTTTTTGATACCAAACAAGAAGCTACCAACAAATCAGTAGGTTGTAATAGCTGAAGTGTAATATAACAGGCTACCATCAAGGATGTAACTTATCCATTTATACCATTACTACATTTTCCACACGCGGGGCAGCCAGCGGATCACTCGCATTCAATAAATACGCAAGTCATTCTCTCCGTGCCAACAAAAGTTGAAACATTTAGAATGGACCTCATCGCTGAATTATAGATGTTAAATGTCTTCTTCGTGATGTTCTTTACACATACCTTCTTATGTAAAAAATACGAGACCTATTCTTTATTGCCGGGTACTCCACGGGACTTCAATGCTGAACTAAACAAAATTTCAATGAGTAATACCAATTGAAGCCAAATCTGCCCCCTCCCTCTCTTCTTAAAAAAGAATCTTTGACTAGTATGTAAAATTTATCCGATAAAACGTATCTTCTCAATTCACCCTAAAGTTTACAATTTGGTTTCACAAGCAACCAAGTCTGTAAAGATAAGAGTAGATAATATAGTCTAGTATATCTACATACATGCATATATTATATTACTAGGTATGGTGGTTAGGTATTATTAGTGCAATAGAATGTGTTTTAAGCAATAAGAGAATAAACAGTATGTAAACCAATGGCTTAGATTAGTTTCAAGCAGAGCATTGCAGTGGACTATCTATTGAAACCACAGTCATTCGTATTATATTAGGTAGGTATATGTGAATACACTACACAACACTACGGAATAGATTGGATCGCTTTGTTACTATATAAATCTCAAACCATAGAACATACACAACACATAAGTAACTTACCTTATATAATATCATGGCATCTCTTGCAACTGGAGTAGCCAGCAGTGGACTCATTGAATATGAAAATAAGTATACTTCACTGTGCCATAAAAAATATAATTTTCAAGATGAGTGCATCAGGCAGTGCATTACTCATGGCTCAATTGAAGATTGAATATGTCTTGTCTTATATCCGTTAAAACACTGGAATAGAAAGTCTCCAATTCTATTCTTCTTCTTTACGTGTCTTGTCGGGTCCTCCCGACGTTGACGGTGACTTGAGAGAAATCTTTTCTGCAGGGTTACTCTTGACAAAATCTAAACACGATCTTAATCTTAATCATACGATGCGCGAAGTGACTATTGCCCAAAAATACGCGCATACCGATCGCGCGGTAACAGTAGCGCGGTGTTTTTGACCATAGTCCCTTCGTGCGTCGTATGATCAAGATCAAGACTAGATTAAGATCGTATTTAGATTGTGTCAAGAGTAGCACTGCTGTTCCGGAGAGTACGAAACAACTCCTCCACACCTCACATCTCGGTCCACTCTCGAATGTTCTGAAGAAAGGAAAGCCTACCATACATAATAGATATTACCTACAGTTGGCTTACTGACCATTGTGGTCTTTGCCAATAAACAATTACTAACTCCTTATTTTTTTATTTCCTTTATTTAACTTAAACGCACTTCAACGCTTCTTCAGCAACGTACAGGCCATCGGAAATCTTGTGGACGTAATTACAGTAGGTAATTATTTTAACCAACTCTCATTGGACATTCTCAAAACATGACTCAAAATGATTGACAACATCAAATGTATACAAACTTGCAAACAAACTAAAATATTTAATGGTACATACATATGTAGGTACATAAATATTTACACTTTAAAAACTGCTATGGATGTAAGCTTTTTAATCAATTTATGATAGGTAAATATCCACACGTACAGAGTTACAGGATTAAATGAAAAGTTGAATTAACAACTAGTACAACTACATAGTTTATATGTTAATATTTATTTTTTTAATGAATTTCGTTACTGATCCGATTTTTTTAATCCACAAAAAAGTATTAGATATCTATAAAGGAAAAATATTATACAAACACCAGGGCTGGTTGAAATTACATTTAGTTGCTGTGATAAGTTGCTTGGACTTCTTATTTTTTACTTGTTTTAGTAAACATCATTTTACGTTGTATTTTAATTTAACACCTTTGAAATGACACTCGGTTGTTTTTTTTCTTTCAAGTAACCATAAAAAAAAATTATATATGACCTAATTTCGGATAAGTAAAAATAATTTATTAAATTATACTATTTTATCTTTCAATCTACATACACCATCACGACATATCACACAAATCAAAAAACTAAAAGCCTAATCTAGCCATATCTAATAAACAATGCATTTTTCCATTACGTGTCTTGTGAAATTCCCATCAAAAATAAGACTTTTTAAAGTAAGCCACCCATTCCGAATGTCTTACTTTTTAATCAGCATGGAGAAGAAAACTTGAATGTTTATAACATGAATTTAGTCTGCTGGTTGCCCGGTTTGTGAGATGTGCTGTGATGGTATAAATTTAATTAATCACCGCAGTCCATGGATAAAGTAATCTCATAGTAAACCTGTTATTCACTTTAGGTAGGTACTCGGGTACCTACTTAATGTTTACAAATATATAGGTAGCTATATACAATACAAACTGAAATACAATTCAATTAAAAACGAGTTAAAACAAAAAAAAATGTAATGATATGAATGCAACGAGAGTGATGCAGTTGAGATTATTGGTATGAGTTTTAAAATGTATAAAGCCTTTTTTATACTATGAAATATTTTGAGTCGACAACTAGTTCAGAAATACTCAAATCTCATACATCAAAAAAAGACATTCTAGGAAAGTTTGTTGCAATAAAATGTATTATTTTTAGTGATGTGGAGAGGATAATCTGCATGTTCATTAATTGCAGCTGGTGCCGTGATGATATAATAGTAGGTAGTTATAAAAACTATCACCCATGATTTACTTTATTCCTAAACATATTGACACCCTATAAGAAAGAGCCAATTCCTCCGCTCGCTATCTCATGTGGCGCGTTCTTCGGCCGCAGTGCACAGTCTTGTTATAATTATAAAAATAATGTCAACACTAACACTGTTTACTTTCACTATATTTATTTTCGGCAGAGGCCTTTCGGACTTAGTCCATCGTCAGTGCCTTGTACTTTACAGAAGTTCTTAAGTACAAGGCACTGACGATGGACTAAGTCCGAAAGGCCTCTGCCGAAAATAAATATAGTGAAAGTAAACAGTGTTAGTGTTGACATAATTTTTATAATTTTATAATATAATATAAAATAAAAAAAATGAACTTTCACAAAGTTAACACCGATGAAATAGAATCTATATATATAATGTCTTTGGTGCATATATAAATGTATTTGTGAAATAACATTTCATTTTAAAGTTAATATCAAAAAAGCATTAAAATTGTTTATTTTCATACCAAATTCAACTTGTTCAAATATTTGTTTTTTTTTATTTTATATTTGTAACCCTCAGGCATTCATAAAACGCTAGATATAGTATTAAAATGTGTAGGATACAATATCATATCTACGTAGGTATTTGTGGTTTACTGAAAGTTGTCGAATGTATGGTTGAAAGGTCTATGTAATTATTGTATGTATTTTACAGAATATTTTATTTATAAATTACGTGCACTTAATCCGTTGTTTACCCCATTTGTGAGATCATTGTAGTAAGTAGTAGATATTATTTTTAAAAAATAGTGACATACGGAAGATGGTTACAAGGCGTCTACTATAATTACGTATTTTTTCTTCATTTTTTCACCATGTAGGTTAGTTAAAAAAAAAAGTTAACTGATAAAGTCAGCGTGTTGTAAAAAACATGTATTCAAATATATGACATGCAATAATCCTTCAACTGTTTATTAATTTGTAAATTTAAATTGTAATTTAGCTAGTGCAAGTATATTAAAATTTGGTATACGGATATACAATTACATAATGTTATAAATCATGTATTTTCCCCATTCCACTGAAATTTTAGCCACCGTCCAAATAACCAACCACAAATTTAATATTATGTGTACTGCATCAAAGTTATAAACTTAAAAATACTTCATTTGATTAAAACAAATGAAATGAATTTACCGAATGCGAGTACCGCAGGAATACACATATTGCCTTTTTTATTTACTGAATTTCAAACATGTGTTATTCACCTACTACTATACTAATGAAGTAGATAGAACGAAAGTGGTTAGTAAATTTTATGTTGTGGTGTCAAATTTTACCAACCTTCATCATTGGTTTTTATTTGATAATATTGAAAACTCCTTTGCGTACTCAAATATCTCATAAGTCAGTAGACCTGCTAACCCGCTCTTCTAACTGTTATCCCAACAATAGGCCATAGTGGGCAGCTTAAAGACTGGCCGGTTAAAACAGCTTAATGCTATCAAGCTGATAGTAATATTTTATGCTACATTTAGGTCTTCGACTTGCCTCCTAAGAAGATAGAATGTTACAATTAAGATGTTTTTCATTTAGAGAAATTTACCGTATTCTTAATTAGGTAAAAATATATAATGAAATCTTGAATTGGGAAAAGCCCCAAGTGTAATTCATTATTTAAAAATTGCAGTCGTTACCATTAAACCCTAGCCGTCCAATAAGTTAATTATTTTCAGACTGCATTTCAAATTTAATAATGTGTCATGTTAAAATAATAAGCAAATTGATTAAAACAACATTCTCATGATAATATGCAAGAGCATTCAAGATACAAAGGAAGTAGGATGTTGTAAAAATACACTCATGTAGATAATAAATAATATGCTCCTTTACATACCTACAGTATGTAGAGAACAGTAAAGAGAAAGTACGTCATATTTAATATCGTTTAGAAAGAATATTGCATGAGATAGGTACGATCTAATGTTATCAGGTTGTTTGAAATGGCTGCCACCGGATGCGGATATGACAAAAGCGAATCAATCATTGAAGCAAAAGGTAGTTTATAAATACCAAAAGTCGAGTTGTCTCGCGACATGAGGAAGTAACAGAATGTTGAAAGAATACAGATAAATGTGTGTAGGTATAGGAGGAATATTGCAAGCAGAGACAGATACAACGTAGTCTGTACATTATTTTTCAATTTGTCTCTGGAATAGCTTCCTGATCCAATTTCCCACCGAGAATGTCGAATGGTTTAGAGATGTAGATGTTTCTTATTGAATTAAAAATAGTGACATTATTTTCTTAATACCATTTGCCTACAATCAATATTCAGTGAAACAAAATAGGTATACCTATTATAAACTTAGGAATAATTACTGCATAATTGATTCGACCATTGTACATAGAATATCTTTCACTTATCTTAATTTGTGTATGTGGCTAATTTTACATAATATGTAACACGAATTACAGATCCGTGTGATGACGTTTTAACATTCTGAATTCAGCGATGAAGCTTGGAACCCATTCGACTATTTCAAAATTCGTAATCCAATATCAACTCGGTATGCAGAGTGGAAAATCATAACTGAACCATGATAATCACAATACTCCAATGCAACGTTCACAAATTCTTCCTGGCACTATATATAAAGACTATATACCAGAAATAAAATCCGTAGTAGGAGGCATTGTGTAAATTGGACCTCATCTAGTTTACTTTCAACTTTCACTGGGACGTAATGATTTTCTTTTTTGTGTGTAGATAATAGGTAGATAGATACATTATAGGTATGTGTGTTTGAACCGCAGACAATAAATTTAATCAATGGGATTTGTTGTAAGCGGACGGGGGCGTCGGCGATGGTAGGGAATGCCGAACAAAAACTTTCTAATCTCATGCTGCGATGTTATCTGGGATTTTGCTAAAATTATTATTATTACCTTCGTACCTCTATATAGGTGACTATTTCTACTTTGTACAGATATTATAGGAAACGGCGAAAATGGGATCAATAAATTAAAGTGATTCGGACGTGTAAGAAGAATGATTAGTGAAAGAAGGTGGAAAAAACATATAAAACATCTCTCTCTCTCTCTCTCTCTCTCTCTCTCTCTCTCATATTTGAAGATAGTCAACAGATTAATTAACTAACACATAATAAATATACACGTCATCTTAACCGTGCATTAAGGTTGGCAGGATGGCACATCTTAATATTGATTATTAAAAAAACATGTAGGTGTATGTATGGATGAAATCCGACTCTTTAAGCCTATTGAACAAGTGACATGCCTTGCGAGGATATAAAGATAGACGGAGAACGATGCTGTAAGTTTTTTTTACATATTTTACTGTTTTGCAATTATATGTAATAATGAATTACTTTCGTTATTTCTATCATCATTTTATAAGTATTGTACACCAAGAAATTAATAAAGATAAATAATTTATTGTAACATAATTATCCATAGTGAGATAACCACAGAACTCACTGCATTTATCGAACACAGATAGAGAAAAATATTAAAAATATTAATAATATATTCATGATACGTGTCAATTTTTACACTAAATTCAGGACTTTACAAAACATTGTAGCAAATACAAGTTATTTAAAATCTCTTAATCAAAAATAAATTTAAAAAAAACTTGCATCGGCCGGGAATCGAACCCGGGCCGCCCGCGTGGCAGGCGAGCATTCTACCACTGAACCACCGATGCTGTGCCGGCGAGCTTCTTATTATAGTATATAAAGTTGACATGAGTCATAACAACCTTTCTAAATAATGATCAACGTTAAAAAATTAAACAACATTTAGTAAATCGTTTTATGTATTTCACAATGTACTATACATATTATTTCATAACTACATTTTATTCAAATACAAGTAGCTAAGTATATTTTTAATGTATACGTGGGCATTTTCAGATTTTTTTGCTATGAGTATAACGTACGCGTCTCGAGAATTCAAAATTGTTTCTTAAATGACCAATTATTTCAGTTTTGCCCGAAATCACAATTATTGATAAAATGATGATTTTTTTCTTAGTTAAGCATAAAAATAACAGGTAACTATTTAAATTTTGCAAGTTAATGTGTAAATCAATAACACGGAATGACGTATTTCAACATGTCTTCAGCGTACCTCTCAACTTTAACAACAAAATTATATTTGTCTGCCCATTATATTCACAGGTTTTATGACTTCATTTAAAACTTAATTGTCTCTAAATTCAATAAAGTCCCATAAAATATCATAAAGCAAACCAGAAATATGTTAAATATGTATTTTTTTCCTGTCCTTCAAATCACAAAAAGTGGAATTCCTATTACGTCACGGCCATTCTAAAGCTCTGTTTTACTTATTTTGGTCAAATCGAGTGTCGATTATAATTAATGGCAACATTATATTAGTCTATGAATGCCGCTATATTGTGTAAAAACGTCGGTTGTGCAGATTCTTGTGACGGAACTGGTCCACGTAGTTGCTCACTAAAATTGGTGTTCCATTACGAACGCAGATTTCTAAGGTAAGTTAAGAGTTTTATTTGTTTCTTTTGGACTCTAATTACATATTAAATATTGTTCATTTTGAATTACAAGTCGAATGCATCCTTATATTCACTAACAAGGTGTAAACATGTGGATGAACAGAGATCGATACTTATACGTCACGTCCATTACGGAACGTTACGTATTGGTGGAAAAAACTGTCACGTAATGGAATTGTAAAGCCTAGCTTACATTGAATATTTTAATCTTCCGACTATATTAAAAGATGTTAATAATTATTATGATGGCGTTATGATGTCCAATATTTATTTATTATTATGAAAACAGTTCAAGTGATTGCTAGTAAATCATAAATCAGTACGTCAGGCCAATCAAGTGTAACAAAAACGACAAATGCTACCCCCGATTCTATTTCATTTTTAGTGTGCACTAACTAAAATAGTAACGTTCCAATTTTAGTTAGTCCATATTGGTATTCTATAAACCAGGCATGGGCAAACTGCGGCCCGCGGGCCGCATGTGGCCCGCCGCGTATTTTCTGCGGCCCGCGAGTAAAATAATATTTTAAAAAATGATCACGTTTTTATCTTCAACGACTTTTTCAACAAAGATTGAAAATAAATTAAAAATAATTTATTAAAAAAATTAGTAAACTGACATACGAATATAATTGCTATTATCATTTTTTACTTATTGTTTATATTATTTTGGATTTAACTGTTGTTATTATTTTTTTTCTCTTTATTAACATGTAAAAGGCGAACGCCGTGAATATGCATAAATAAATTTATTTATTTATTTATTTATTCTTTCATTTGTACAACAGTATTAAAAATATAAGTCATAAAAACCTACCTAACTGGGCATGAGCCCGTACTAAGGTAGACTGAACCAGTTTTCACCATACTTTGTCTCAGCGCTCAATTTTCTTTACTTTAGTTATTAAGATTATTTTCCTTACTTTATTAAACCATAAAATAACACGCAAGCTCACGCACGCACAAAAAATAAATAAAATATATAAAAAAAAAACAAAAAACTTATCTCGGATTTTCGACTGATATAATTAATGAATATTATTACCATGCGACGTTAGCTTTACTTTTCCATTACGTAACGAGAGACTTCCTATTACGTTACTGTCCTATTATATCTCCGACTATTTTTTTTAGATTTTATTCCAACAACTGATACAACTGTATTATTGTAATATATAAAATATAGTATGTGAACTGAATTGTTGTTGGAAAGTGCAAATCACCAACAAATTTGCCATAATTAGTGTAGAATATAAGAAAACTCATTACTGTATAGTACAAAACGTAACGTAATGGACCAATTGGACAGAAAATGTGACATTTTACGTTATTTTCCTAATAAAATTATATATTTTCTTAAAGAATGTTGTGATTATAACTATATTAAATACTTTCGACAACTATTCACTAAAATGTTTTTATTTAAAACCCCGTTGAATTGTGTGATGTAATGGAAATTTCTTGAGATATTGCTTCACGAAAACGCATTTCCTGAAAAAAATAAAACACAAAACTTAAAAATAATTGATTTCTCACGTCCGTTACTGTTGTATATATATTTTAAATACAAAATCAGGCATAATTTGTAACACATATTTTTTTAGGTTCCACTACGTAACGAAGCAAAAAAATTTGAAAATGCCCATGTATGAATAGTGTTCCACTTGTGTGTTTGAGTTTCGTACTATTATTAAAATACTACGGTTCATATTGCGGTACCAAATTAACACTGCGTTATATAGGTAGGTATGTAATGTTCATAGTGGACGCTAAATACATAACATACATTTATTATTAGTTTGCCACTAAAACAAACAATAGCTACTTATGTCATAGAATGTGTGAATAATTTCTCTAAGAGATTGGAATTCATAAATTTACTTAAATGTGTAAAAAGGTTCAATTCCTTCCGCTATTGACCTTCTTCACCTTCTCGATACAATCATATTGCTTATTGTGAGGGCGTTTGGGGTGTAATTGGGTTTATTACAAAGCCAGTTTCATCATTTACACAAATAATATCAATTGTAGTTAGTTGATTACGAGAGGTGTTACTAATATGTACTCAATATGAAATCGACTGAACTTGGTGGAAGTTCGTATTGGTTTTTTAATACATAATTGAGAATTTGATTCAACCCATCGGTAGATGTGCCACTCATATAAACTCAGAAGTAAATTTAAAGGTAATTTACTTTTATTCACTTAAAATTGGCTCTACATAGATCATATTATTATTATTTTAAATATCTACGTCCATAGTTCATGTATACCTAGTCTACTGATGTAACGAATGTGTGATTTTGGATATTCGCGAATGCGAATATTTGTTGCCGACATTCGCGAATGCGAATGCGAATAGCGAATACTGACTTGCTTAGATTTCTACAATATTGCTCAATCATTAAAATTTCTACCCCCCGTCGCCGTATTTTCAAAATGGTATAGGAATTTAAAATATTTCAAAACTCCTCGGTTTTCTTAGAGAACATTTTCTTGCAATACTATTTTCTACAATGTACCGGGTAAGTATCCGGTACTTTTACCGAATATCCGATACTTTACTACCGAAATAATATTCGCAAAATATTCGCATATTTTTTTGCGAATACGAATGCGAATGCGAATACTTTGAAATATGCGAATATACGCGAATGCGAATACGAATATTCGTTACATCACTAATACCTACCTACCGGAGGTGGCCAATGCGTCGATCACGAAACTATTCTTAGTCTTTCGCCGAAAATTCTATAGTGGTATGATTTTTTACATATTTTTTCTGATTTTTTGAATACATTCTTATATTTTCGTTAGGAAATCCATATTACCAATTAATTCACTCAAAAATAATCGAATTACATCATACTTTGCGTGGCTATACGATAAATAAAATAGATTTCTAAATATGTTTTCAGCCTTGGTCTAACTTTAAGAAGTCTTAGGCATCACCTACTAAAGATTTAGATACGCAGAAAAAAGTCAATCTCAGGCATAATGCCTTAAAAAAAATAGCTCCCGACGTATGTAAGGACGTCTGTAAGTTTGACCTCCCCTGATATATGTACCTACATAATTCTGGGATTGCATCAGCATACAGTTGTAAGGATTCCAGCAAGACTTGTCTTGTTCTCTATAATAATAATAACACTACTTACTTTACTTTTCGTATGGCCCGGTGTTGATGAATCTTAACCCATGTGGGCTGCGTCGTGTCCTCTACAGTCTTGGCTCTAGTGATAACATAATAATAATAATAACACTGAAATATTCTTTCAGGAACGAGGCGTGGTTCCCAAGTAAGATAAAATGTAAAATGTATGTTTAATATAAATACCTATGTTCAAACGAGGAGACGTCTGATGTATTTTATTATTGAATGATTGGCTGATTTAATATCTGCGTAGGCATAGAGTACAGGATGAATGGAAGGAGTAACAAAATGTAGTCACCTCCTCATACCCACAGCAGCGCTCCTTAATAAGGAAATCATCCTGACGTCTCGCGAATCACGATGGATTCCGTTGAGTAAATTGTTGTTTCATAAATTACATATATATACAGCCAAATACTGAACGTATAGGTACTATATTATATGAAATAAAATATATAAAATACTTACATAAATATTATGTACAGCGTCGTTTTAAAACTTGCGCAGTTTCGCATCAATTAATTCCATCAGTATAAAAAGTACGATTCCGCTGCAGACGGCGGACGGCTGCAGCGCGGCGGACAGGGCACGATTACAGGACCGACTGCAATATTGTACACTATGAAATTATATGAAAGCGATGTCAAGCAAAACATCAGATGACATGAAGTTGTGCAATACTTCTTATATATTTCATAAATAGGAGTCTCCGACTCCTGAGATATCCGAGTGTGAAGAGGTTCTTTCAATGTTTATATATTATCATATACACCGCTTCTAATTAGTACGAACTGTTTAATATGAACTGACAAAGTACCGATACACCTAATGGACTGATTCGAGGATTATCGTAAATTGGTTCATAGCAAATTTCATGCTCATGTATGTATGTATGTTGGATGATTTATTCGGCGCCGTTTAATGGAGCATCCATCTCAAGGGCGCGAGAAACTATGTAGGAAGAGCGATGTCTACAACTTGCTCCTGAACGTTGTTATCGGCTGGTTTTTACGGAAGTTCTCGGGGAGTCGGTTCCAAATGACGAGTCCTGCGACGCATTCTGTCAAAATTATAAAAAAATATTTCAGTGATTTTTGACTTCATTACATGGCTGATAAAGCTTTATTTAAATCAGAGTGTTTGATATTTTCAATTCATGAACTTACGCATACTGAAAATACAAATAAGTACAAAAATTTAATTCAGAAATAAAAATCATACGAGTATATGACACCTAATACATTATATAATAAGGTATTTGCTTACTCAAATATTAAAATGTGTCAAGCGTAAGCATTTTTTAAACGAAGGTATTACATAATTTAATTACAAAATTACATCAATTGTCTATGTCTATAATATTTTAATAAAAAGAAAATATTTTAGTTACCCAATGTATCAATGTAATTTATCAAATGTAATTTATTTGTGTCACTCAAATATCGATCAATGTCTACAAATTTGGCGTAAAAAATAAAATTTCGATTGACATTTTGTCGATGTGGTTTTATGGCCTAAAGACATGTCCTCGAACTTCATACCGCGAGATTTGGGTGTAAATTTATCTGTCAACTTTTCTACCTTCAATGTAGGTACAAAATGTAAGCATTATATTATAACTAATTGAATTTTCTTTAAATTTATATAGCGTTTAAAGGTACTAATTTATTTGAATATGTATAAATAATTTTATTTTAATTAATAATTTATTTTCGGATTTAGTATCTATTCTATTCTATTTTCAAAGGCCATCCACTAGTTTACGAGTGATCAGGGCCACTATGGTTTCAATTTGTAAAAAAACTTCTACAGCAAATATTATTCAGTTAATTCGTTATTATTTTCAAATTAAAAAAAGATACACGAATCAATTACTTTTGTATATGTATAGACGAAAGGATTTAGTATCTACCACAAAAAAATAAATTACATAGAGCATATAATATAAAAATAGAGAACTCCTGACAAGTATCAAAGTTTTTAAAGTGTTTGAGTCGCATTCTGCTGGGTAAAAAATACCAACCCTTCTAGGCAAAGCATTTGGAATGGAATAGAAAATTGATGGACCTACTTATATATATTTTTTATAGAACTTTGTGACTCAACTCGACTATATTGGTACTTACCTACTTTCAGCATTCCTTTTTTGAAAATAAATACTTCTTTATTTGATGATCATAGTTGACTTGAGATAGGATTGACAGAACAGAGGTAGTGACTTCTAAAATCAAAACGAGACAGAGAATACATTCAATAATAGAATAAAGCGAGACAAAAGGTGGGTAGTTATCTATATGAGGTCATCGCTAGCACGACAACTTTTACTATATACCTACTAGGTACTATTGATACTAAACAAAAATGAAAAAAATGTACAGGAAAAAAGACAAAGGACATTATACGTCAAACTGACAGCTGTCATTAGGGTAACTTCCTTAAGAAGGCAATGGGGTGTTGAGGAAATATAATATATTATTACAAAATACCTACATGTGAATTACGCTATGTAACGATGTTGCAAACTACGCCAGAATGTGCGAACTCCCTTTGGTAAGAAAGGAGTAAGGTGTCCTGGTGCCTATGAATCGACTGGTTTAAATGCACTCCATCCATGGTACGTTCACAAATCTCAGCAGTTCATGTTTTGAACTATTACATTCGACATTTGTTGAATTAAAAATCTACTATTAAGTAGGAAATATTCTTAAGGTCCTCGTTTAAGTATTTAGGTTTGAAAAATTAAGTAAAAATGCGAAAATTATGTACGTTTCATCAATACATTTCCCATAAGTGGGGTGGTAGTATCCCACACGTGGAGTAGCCAGCGGACTAACTGCAATCAACACGCAGGTCGTCCTCTTCTTCCACTGTTTTTTTTATCTTTAAAATATATTTATATGTATTTATTTTTATTTATTTTTTTATTTTTTTACTGTACATCGATTACAAACAAATTCACGCAAAAATACATTTAAAACAAAGACAATCATACAATCAATATACAGAGGGCGAGTTTATCGCAGAGGTGCGATTTCTTCCAACTAACCCAAATGTATAAATGAAATCATTAACGGTTGAATGAGTTGTAAAGTGAGTGGAGTAAAAGGACAAATAGAAATATTGAAGGGGATTGATTAGCTTGAGGTTTTCAATAACTTACGCAACGCAAAATATTTCGACTTTGTGGTTTGATACATTGTCACATTATACTATGTGTATATACCTACTTACCTACCACTTTCTACTCATATTATTATTACTATCGGTCAGTTGCATAGGGGATAGGGGAGGCATATACCTTCCTGTCATTCTTTGTATAAAGAAAGTATTTAGTACCTAAGTACCAATCCATTGTTAACATTTGTAAAATAATGAGTACTCATGAAGGTACATTATAGGTAGGTGGATATTATATTCATTTTTACTCTTGTGTCATCCACCTATTAATTATTTATACATATATAGATATGTACCTATACGATACCACCATACATACTATCACTTCATTTCCCACAAGTGAGAGCCAGCGAATTAAGTGAATGTGATAAACATTAGATCGTTCTCTCCGTGATTTTAAAAAATAAGGTATTCTGGATGGATGGCACGCCTCATCGCCGCGCCGAATGAAGATATTAAATATCTTTTTTGGGATATTTTACAAATGCCTGCCTTTCGCAGGACACTCGCAAACTTAGAAGAAGAGATGAAAACATATTATTATTCTTTACCGAGAGGCGAGAACGACACATAGGTGAAGGTCCCTACATTGTAATATTATATAACTGTTAATTATAGACTAGAAACTGAAACAAAAATGTCATTGAGTCCAATCGAATCTTGGGTCCAAAATATTTTCATATCAATCTTAATCAATCGTTGGTCCAAAGTTGTGAAATAGCCTATTAATATGAATGCGGGTATGATTGTCTGGGTACACTTGCGATAAGTGGGAGTGAAACAGCAATATTCTATTGTTTTGATAATAATTGTAAAACCTGAATTAAAAGAATTAGTGCCTACTACGTTTCTGAAAACGTCTATGTTTCTATATAGATGTTTTATCTCACTTTTTTAGTCTTTTGAATCTTTTTTATTGCGTAGAATCAAAGAACTATGAAAGATTTCTTTATGAAGGCTTAAAGTACAACTCGTGGACAAAAAGTCTATCTATCTATAATCTATACCATTACAGCATTTTCCATAAGTGGGGTAGCCAACAAAATAACCGCATGTAAACATACAAATTATATCTTACGCTATAAGGAGTTAGTAACAAATACTAGAAGAAAATTATTTATTTATTCTGTTCTTCAACATACCTACTACAGTAAAAAAATAACGTAAAATTTGTAACAGTTTAAACACAATACAATGCACAATGGGTGAGATTATCAGTCAAAAGTAAAAATGGGCGAAGTTATCACAGAGCATGAGACATAGTGTATGGGTGTTTATAATCATCAGTATATTTTTTATAATAAGGATTCTTTTATGTTCACCTTATCTAATCCCTAAACTTACAAAGCAATTTGATATGCATAGCTTTTATCACAACAGCTGGTTCACATAATGATTTCTATTATCAGAAGAGTGTCTATTATGTCTTCTCTTTTTGGCTCATGGTCTCCATATGGTTTGCGGTACATGTTGAAACAGATAACGATTTCAAAGGATTTGTTCATTCAGTGAATTTTTGTCCGCGCTATAACATTTCTCCAACGCAGACAAAGAAATTGAAATGAACATTTGAAATAAAAATTTATAAATTTTATATAGTGGAGCTATTTGTGAGTTTTGTGACACAAATCAATTCTATAAAATTTTATTTTGGCCTTAATCAGTCGTAAACGAGATAGAACTTTTTATATTTGAGTGATTTTTTTTTATACTGGCAACACTACTACCAAATGTCACAAGAATATTGACGTAAATAATATTGTACTTATTGTACTTCTGTCAGCGATACTATAATAGATAGGCGAGATATAATTTTGATATCTTTATCTGTATTTTTCTAAATTTTATAATTATTGTCAACTAAAATGGGTAATTTCTTATCTTCGAGCAACATGGAAGAGAACTTTAAGAAAAATCAAGACTTTATTACCTCCATCAGTAAAATAAAGGTAAGAAAACATGTATTTTTAGTTGCTGTAATCAATATAATTATAATAGTTGTTTTATTTAGTATGCAACAGTGTGTATAACTAATTGTGGCTTAATTATTTGGTAGTTTAAATTTAATTGGGTAACACATGACAATCTTGTTTTATCACACATACCATAACAACTCCTTTAGGGACTATTAATTTATTTGCCTACATAAAAATGGTGTAATATCGTATATTTACTCTCAATGATAAAATGATCAATCGAAATGGCAAATGATAATGCATTTGGGCAAACAGGAGATAAAAAATAAATTGTAGAATAATGTTGTTATCAATCTTTCAAGATAAGAAAATTTAGTTTTTTGATGGATGGTTTTTGGTGGAAGTTCATTATAATAATTAATTTAAATTAAACAAAATAATTTTCGTCAGTCAAATGTAAAGTTCACCTATGGAATTAATAAATATTTGTTTCATTTTAATTTCTTCTTTTCTTCTTAAAAAATTATTACTAACTTTTTCAAATATAAGCTAAATACATTTGGGTTAATAAGAAGAGATTGCGCTAAGCTTTGCGATAAACTCTGTATATTGATAATATCAAAGCTGAAAGTATTATTCTTTGAAATTGTATCTGTTGTGATAATGTACAGTAAAGAATAAATAAATAAATACAAATTTACACCACTATAATATTTAAGCAGGAAAAAATGTCATTGACAAAATGCATAAAAAATCTATGTTACTTATTGTTGTTGGATTCACATCACAAAAAATATGTCACCCATTCCGAATGTTTGTTGGCACAGAGAGGACAACTTACATTTCTATTACATGCAGTTGACTACCGTAGCGGTATTAATAGATTCTTTATTTATTACATTTGATTACATTATTGTTTTTTAGTTGGTGTTGACTTAGTTTGTAACAACACAACAACTTTTATGAATACTTATCTAATATTAATAGTAACATAAATGTTATGAAATAATTTCCATTGTTATTAGATGGAGAGACATCTGCAGATGATGCAGCAGATGAGAGAGAGAGAACTAGCCATGGAGATAGCTAAAGAGAGAGAGAAGTGTAACTGGCTCATAGCATTCTATCTCTCAGCCACTGCCGGACTTCTGACAGGGTGAGAACTCACTTTTAAAAAATACAAACAAATTTATCGTAGATGATATCGTTTTTTTGGGTGAACCGTGTATGTATTCTTTACATTTCAATCTCCCTGCTAGGGACATTTTCAAAAGAATGTGGTAATCAAAAGAATTAGTATATAAATGTTAAGAAAAAAAATTATTTAAAAGAAAATGCCTAAAAATAGAGAGAAACATACACAATTCACCCAAAAGGACAATATCATCTTTTAATGAAGATTATGAATAATAATAATAATAACTAGACAATTTATTTGAAATGCTCCATTTGGAGATTTAAATTCACTTAAAGCTTGCTTGCTTGAAGCTTTACTAGAAAGGCCACAACAGTTATTAAATTAATTATAGTTATACAAAAGTCTTTGACATTTTCTTTCGTCTTAGGGTATTTTGTTGCTTCTATTCCTAAGATTTTTTGTGGTTTTTGTTATGATCAAAGATCTGTAATATAAATCCTTTGATGTGAAACATGAGCCTGTCCGAAAAAATTATCTTACAGAATGGGTAAACAAATAGGAGGCCTGAACTACTGAGTTTTTTTTTGAATGATGTAAAAAAAGTTCAGTAAAAATCAGTGTCTAAAGTTTTAAGAAGCTGTATTCTCAGAATGTTACATTATTTACTATTTGGAAATATTTAACATCAATAAGAATTAGCTTGTAGGTTGTGAAAAATATTTCCTTACATTACAACCATCTTTGTAACAATGAAACTTTTTTTTTCTTTTTTCAGATTCCGCAGAACAAAGCGTGCCTATGTCATAGCTCCTGTGTTACCCCTTACATTTTATATTGCATACCAAGTTGATCTTGCCTATGGAAATAAGATATATCGCATACTTCGTAAGTATCACTCTGGTGTATAAAGTCATTTACTGCCTTACTAATAGTTTTTTCATGACTTCACAATATTTTTTCCATAAGAGTACCTGAAGTAGAATAAATCTGTCACTCTTAGTTGTAAGTTTCCAAATGAACGCTACTGAACTTTATATAAATTATTTGATTTTTATTATGATTGCTATGGAAATACCCAGAATAGATCGATCACCTTATCGTTTTTGTAAAATTTCTAGCGTTTTTCAAAATTTATATTTATAAATTATCACGTGCTACATCTTTTCAAAAAAAAGGGGGTAATGTGTGTGTTCATTACATTCAGATACTCTACTGGCTACCCCACATGAGGCAGGATGCCGTGATTAGTAAATAAATAGAATCAGGCGATATTTGGGTCTTCAAATTTTCTTTTTTTATAACTTGTAAATATTTGGTAGTCGAAAAAATGGTCAATGAATAACATTCATTGTAACTTTGTTTAGTTAGTGTAGATATGAATTCTAAATTTGGACTCTTGTAAAATATGTAATTTATATAAATAAATAAATTCTGAACAAGAAATGTGGTATGATAAGATTATGAAATTATATGTTTGCTTTTACATTTTGCCACTTTTCATATAAGTACTTGATAATTGTTGGCATGATTTACTTATTTATAAAATTGATGTATCTGAAACTGAAATACAAAGTATAGTGAAATCATTTATTTGGAAGAAACTCCAAAATATATATATTTTTTTACAATACTTACAGGGTCAAACAGTCAATCACAGAGTATTTTTAAGATGTTTAAGTCTTGAAAAAAAAACATCAAAATGAAATAATTATTTTTATGTTATGAATTTTTTGACACAATTGAATGTCGGGGACTGGATTTTTTACTTACTAGAAGTGTAGATGTCAGCATGACAGAGAGGAATTGGGAATGTTACCTAGGTTTAAAGAGTACTCCAAACCAAGCCTAAAGTCGATTCATAAGAGTCGAAACTCTGTGTTGTGCACTCCTTAAGGAAGTTCACATATGTATGTGTATCATATACAACATACCTACCAAGTTAATAGCTATTCAAATAGGTTGACTATGGATGAGTGTGATCAGTTGGAATGATTAATCTGTAGTTGTTCAAAATATGTTTGAAATAATTATTATCAAAACAATATTTTGAGTTCGTCGGTAGCCTGGAGTCTCGGCCTTGTGAACAAGGGGTCCGGGGTTCGATCCCAGGTGCTGGCAAACTCCCCTTTCACGACACAAGCTTTTAGCTTACTGTGAAAGGTGTATAAGGTTGTATTTGGGTTTATAACAAAACCCAGATATATCTTTTAAAAAATAAAGAAAATAAAGAAAAAAAAATATAAAATTTATTACTGAACAGCTTTCCAAATAAATAGAATATTAAAACACAAAACAAAAATTTACAAATTGTTGTTCTCTAGTCTCTGTCTACCCCCATGAAAGATGTAAATAAATAGATGGTGTGTATTATGTGTGTCAAACTACTCCTATAGAATTAAAGGAAAAAAAAAATAAAAAAAGATTTTTAATTTTATATAAATGAACTGATAATGAACAAAAAGTTAGGTTTTTGTACCCGTGTGAATATTTTTTGTATATTTGATGTTACAACGTTAAACTAATTTTAATATAGTGCTTATTTGCATTATGTTTGATTACAGAGGAAGCAGAGAACATAATAAACTTCGAGAAAGACATTCTAGAACCCCCGTGTGGCGTTCCGACAGCATCAGCTATAGATCAAGCTCGGTTAACTGCCGAAGAAGCCAGAAGGTTACACCCTCGCTTATAGGCTGTTAGCATAACCTCATTTATATCTGTTGCGGCACATTAACTCGGATACAATATCTTACTGTTGCGTCATACAAACATAATATATATGTACCTATATACATCATGTTTTTATTGTAATCATTTGTTTTTTGAAATGTTCTTGTTCTTCCTTATAGGAAGTAAAGATTGATAATTATATAACATTTATATTGTCTTACTTATATAAGATTGTAGTATTTTAAATCATGTTCATGTTTTTGTTATTTTATAGTCAATTTATTTGACATTTTATGTGTAGTTAATTTTAGTTTTATAATATTTTATTTTTGATGTATCACTTTGTTTTGTGTTGTTAGCGCACATGTTGTGTGTTTGAGACAGAAATATAATTGTTAATTTATGTGTAGATTTGCCACTATAATGTATTGTTTCAATGAAATATTTTTTAATATACTTATGTAATAAGGATAGAATTGTATTTGCGGTGAAGGGTTGGTTGCATAATTGGTTGAAAGATTATAATAAAAATAGAGAAAGTGCATACTTTTGTAGCACGTGGAAAAAATATATCAGTAATAAGATATTCACTTTTTCCAACTTATAGAACAGTTAGGTGTGGTAAGAAATAAGTGTATGTAATAAATATTTAGATTCTACGTTTTCTTGCAAGAGTGTTTACGTTTGTGGATTGTTAATGTAAAACTTGATGGAATTGGATTGTAATCATTGTGGAGTATGTTTTTATATATATTTATGAATGCAGGGAACAATCAGTATGAAAATGGAACACAGGTATTACGAGAACAACAATAATTTACACATTTATTGAATACTCCTTGAGTAAAATTACTTACCTGATTGGTTTGTTGACAATCTTATTTGATTTGAAAAGCCCGTCATACAATATGTGCTAAGAATATGGACATTCTGTGATTTTCTTTACATATAGGTTTTGTAACATGGGTTAGAACAAATTCTTTATATTTTTAAAAATTTTCAAATAATAGACATATTTGAAATGTCATATTTCTTAAATTTTAAAATCGATTGAGTTGTTTACTCATTACATACTATGAATTATCAACATATTTACTATAAATATTATTGTATTGTAAGATATTCAGTGCTCAAAATGTTAATACTATTCTTCATTGTGTACATATATTAATCTATAGTATAAGAATATGTATACCCAGTTTGCACAGTTTCAATTTCTATACTTAATTAAAATTATTAAATTTGTATCTCATGTGAATCAGAATTTGAAAAAATAATATTAACCTAAATTAAAATTTGTTTTTTGTATGAAAACATCTTCAATTTTCAGCAAACATGTTTTTCAGTAGGTATAACACTTGTTTGTTTTGTTCCTTTTATTGTTTTATTATTATGAATTGGACTGAATGTATAATACCCCACTTTATCATTAACACTTAAAACTGATTAAATTTGACTGATATTGTGTTATTCTGGTCATAAGTTGTATTTACACAAATGTACTGAACTGTAACTGGAGTGTGTTTATTCTATTGTTAGTGTGATTTTGTCATTATGTGTTGAGTGTTCAAGTGTTAAAATGCAAAGTATTTTTCTCACGTGTGATAATATACTATAAATGTAATCATTCCTATCTACATATATTCCATACAATTATATTTAAAATAAATAGTAAAACAATTACATTTTACTATAATATTATATTTGACCCAGCAAGAAAATTACCATACATCAATAGAAATATTATTTCATCAAGTCTTATGAATTATTGTTATTTTTAGATTTAAGGATTTGATTATTTTAGTGTTCAAGATTTTTTCAATTAGGTAGCTTAGATTTAATTTTGTTACTTATTTTTATGGAACTCTTTGATTATTTCAATATTTTATTTATTTTTACATTATTTATTGCAATTCTGATTCAACTCCCATTGAAACCATGAATATACTTAGTTACAAAGAAACTAGCAGATCAAAGCCGAACTTTGTTATTTTCTATAAAAAATATTTTTCGCTTATGTTGAAGGTAAATATAAAACAGTAAGTCCTTTAATAAAATCTTGATCTTGATGACTATTTGTTTCATATGAAATATTATTACAATAAACATTTTACCAACTTATTGTTATTGTGCCTTGAGTAATTAATGACTAATAAATTTTTGTCCAAATTGTTGTCGACACATTTTTGTGTAATAGAATTTAGATTAATCTGAATAACAATAATTTTAATCATATGTTTCATTTAGAATTTCATCAATCTTCTTATACCTAATTAATGTGATATTCAAAATATTTCGCTAGATCAATAAAAATTTAAGCATTTTATATGTACTTTCACAGATAACAACTATTTGATGAATAATTTTCCATAATGTATTTCATATTTTATACCTTATTAAGGTTTACAATTCCCTTTTCTTCCTCTTCTTCTTAAAATTGTTTACATAGATGTTGCCAAACTAGATAATCTGCATTTGAGTATTTAATGTAAGCTTTAAATTAGTTTTAATAAACATTATTCATCACTCATGTGCGCATCCTGTGATAAGGTATGTGAAAAGTTTCCATATTCAACTATCGAACCATTTTGCAGTTATTATAATATATGAAGAACACAGGGGAAAAACAAAAAAAGTCAATGATCAATACTTTTAAAAAAACAACACTAATTTAAAAGTGACGCAGCTCATATGAGCAGCAGTCTTAACCTGTTTTTTTGGTAAGTTACTGATGCATTTTCTGACATTGATCCACTATGATGGTGTAAACTAATATGTAACTGATACTACAAATTGTGATATTTAACTAATTTTTACAATAATACTCACTCTACTTGTTTTTCCTGTTCTCTTCATATTCATTTTATTTTAATTTATTTTTTTCATCATGACACCCCGTGCGTTATAATGAAAAAGATATGCATGCAATAAAATGTCAAATCTTTCCAACTTTCTAGATGTTTTTCATAATCTGACAATATTTGTAGAGCTGTGAACTTTTTGAAAAGTTATAATACTTATAATGAAATCATTATTTGTGAATTTGTGAGAACATTTATATTATTGAAGCTTTGTTTCTCTTAAACTAAAAGAGAAAAAATTCTTTCATTCCAATTACATTTAGCCTCATGGATGCTGGTCGTTCAGGTCGAACAAATATCACAAGCAATGAAACTTCAGAGATTAATTAATATTTAAAAAAGGAATATGTTCCACAAGTGTCTACATTTTTTTAAATATTATATTGAATACTTTTTCCCATTCATATGTATTTTTATTTATTTACCTACAAAAAAAAAACAATTTACATTTATTTTTAAATATTTTTGAAAAAGCTACCTCTCAGACTTTATACGTAACATTATTCTTGTGAGTATATCATGCGATATTCTTATGACAACAGAACGTTGAATATTGACACAAAATTATGCTGAATGGATTTGTGTCTTATGTATGTTTACAACCCAAGAATTGAAGGACAAAAACAGTGGTTAATAACAATATGACATCTAGTTTCCGAATTATTGTTTAAAAAACAACATTATGTTTAATTATTATAATAGCACATTATTTACGTTTCACTATAAAGTATATGAGGTGTGAAATAAAAAGACAATGATATTAATAAAATTATATTTCAATGATGAAGAACATTGAAAACGTAAATATAGAATCTACACAGCATATAACAACACTAAAAATTCTCAAACACAGATACAGATGTCATTTAAATATGAAATTCATGTGAGAACTTTCACCAACAATAATTCAAACTGGTTTTTCCCAAAAATATATTTATATTCCTTAATAACTTCATTCAAAATGGCAGAACCATATAATCTAGATTACACCATCATGAAACCACCCACAAATGGAGCAACCAGTGGACTCGCTGCATGTTGTTAACATACAGGTCATCCTTTTCAGAGTTTTTTTAAACAAACAAGTTATAATAAATAATTCTACAACTTAACATTAAGAAGAGAAATTAAATGAATTCTAAAACATTTTGTTTCATCAACAATTCTTTCCATGGTAATTGACAATTAATATTTTATTTTTAAAACAATTTCATAGATACTCTCTTTGTCAAAAAGAGATTCATTTTATATTTGTCGCTGATATTAAATTGTAATCGAAACAAATTAATATGTTACGTTAATAAATTTCATCTTCTTTTTCATAGTCAGTAGTAAGCAAGCATATGAAAATATTTAAAACTAAATTACTAAGCAGACATATCACAAAAAGTATTACAAATAAGTAAAGAGCAACAAGGTAATATAGCCGCAGTGGAACTAAGAATATATTATATTGAAATCTATAATAAAAAACAAAGTAGAAAAAGATATGTCTTCATTACTAATAATACCAAATCAACAAAGTATATCCCAAATCCAAAGTATCTGCCAGAAAAAGTTTTAAGATTGTTAAGTAGCCAATGGCTAATGGTTGTGACCTCTGATAAAATTAAAAACTTACCAGACAGCATGATGTATATATCGTCGGTTCTATGAAATCTCTGATGTGCTCCAAACCAAATTTTACAGGGGATGCAAAAAAACTGTTTTAAAGTCCACAGATCAAAAAATGTAATCAAAATTATTATCTAAATTTTTACATGAATTTGATAATAATTTTTATTACATTTGTTGATCTGTGGACTTTAAAACAGTTTTTTTGCATCCCCTGTAAAATTTGGTTTCATAGAACCAATGACTAAAGTAGAATATTTATGTAACTAACAATAAGATACAGATGACAATTTCTATATGAAACATTTTTTTCTAATTTGACACATGTTTTACTTGAAATTTAAGGCAAATAATAACAAAGATTATTTCAGTCAAACACACGTTCCACCGCAAACAAATTAATGTTTTTACATAAAACTGATAATCCGCATAAATAATAAACAAGTAACAAAAATAAATAACATGTATATCTTATAAATAAATCCACACTTCACAACAATGTAAAAAATATAAATACAAAATAATAAAATATAACAATAAGAGAACACAAGTAACGAATGAAAAATAAATAAATTATATATACTTGTGAAAATATGTCTAAAGACTAAAATATTATACATAAATAATATGTAATTTAAATTAATAGTACACAACATTGATAAATATTATTTTTAGTAAAAATAAATTGTTCATTAGGGATAAAAATAAGTACAATATTTGTGCAAGAACAGGCAAATGAATTGTATTACTCAAGAGTTTAATTGCGGGAAAAAACTACACAGAGTGCGGGTATTCTCCTACAATTGCTATTATCTTTTGAAAACTTTTCCTTTATTGAATAATGGGAAGACAATAAACATTTATGCTTTGTCACGGTGAATACAGAAAGCATAAATATTTCTTGGATTATGTTTGTGCAAGAGCATTTCTCATACATGTGCAATAATGAAAGATCAATAAAAGTTAAATTATCTGCAAACCAAACATAGAACAAACTAAATATATCTTTATTATTCAATGATTAGGTATTATACAAAACGCAATAAATGAAATTTGGCGATATGAAAAATTAACAAATGTCAAAATACATCACACTACTCATAAACCCAATAAAAAACATGAATATTGTATATAAAAGTATGTGAATGTTGAAAATATTATATAAATTTTGGCATGCATGATATCTTATTTATTTTCATGATGTTAATTTTTGGAAGAATATAAATTACCCAAATTATTAATTAAGAATAAATTTGGATATTAATATAATCTCATTGATGGCCTCTATGAGATTGGAAGTTATTTTTAAACATAATAATAACCATGACTAACAAGTGTCTTTAGCAAACTATCTTACATAAAATTAAATTTAACAATAAATAACAAAACAATTGTATATTTGACTAAATAACATAAATAATTCATTGATCAAACTTTTAGGAACTTACGTAAAATATCTAAGGTGGCAACAAGAATCATAGGCAGATCTATATTTCCATAAATAATTTGGTAAATTCTAAGACTGAATACAAAAATTACAAAATAAAGCATGATTCACAAGACTTATATTCATTTACAAATATATTCTAATTTGTGACAATAAAACTTCCTCAAAACTACTTTAGGTGTTTTATTATTTTTTATTGAAAGATATAAAGTATAAAACTAAATCTGAAACACAAAAGGTATGATTTAGAGGCATCCCTGCAACAATAAGAACACTGTTAGCTTATATGAAATAGCAATTAATTGTAATTGTGCATAATGATTCTTATCAGAACTATCTAATTACAAATCATTGTGATTTGTTTACAGAGAAATTACAAATTTACTAAGTAAATATATTGGCTGATAAAAACATGAAGCACAAAACCAATCACATACTCAATAAATAGGTAAATATATTTTTCTCTACAATTAATTTAGTAATCAATGCACTGTAAAGAATGAATGGATAATTAAAAAACTTGCTGTCATAATTAGCAAATTATTTAATTTTATGTTGCAAGTTACATTAATGATATAACATGTGCGCAATCAAATAATTGATCTAAAAAATATTTCAAACTTCTTTGCAAAATCAGACTTGCACGTTTTCAAAATGTACGAGTCTTTTTGTTTACAGCCAACTTTGCTTATAATAATATATGAACAATATTCATTATTGTCTACCATATCAAACTCAGCAATTTTATATAATGTAATCAACATTTTGAGAATCATTAACCTGGTGCTAAACTGCACTACATAGATCAAATCAACCATGAATATTTTGAACATATCGCAATACGAGTAGTGTGTCAACATTACATGTACACTTTGCCACACAGACACGATCTGGACAAAGCGTGATGACACTTTGTGTCCTTAACCACATACAGACACAAACTTTAGTAAGAGACACGATACTGCGACTGAAATTGTATACAGTTTACTTTGAATTTATCTTTCAGTCACTATAACCGTATTTGGTTGTATGGATGTATAATCATCCCAGAAATAAAAACTACTCATAATAAAAAGCATAACTTTTCAAATCTCGAATACACCATCCCTATCAAATTTATAGATGTGCAATCTTCGCAAGTACATCAACCATTAAAAATATATTTGACAAATGAATAAAAATACATTTAAGAATCCTTAAAAACACATATCATTCATAAATATAAACTAGTAATATGGATTACGACTAAACAAATACTGTTTTTAGCCTCTCACTTTGTCACTCATCATGTAATCTTAGCCTAATTATAATGTAAAAACATTATTAAGAAATATATAAATTTTTCTAACTATCTCTGTTCAGGCTGTTACTTTATTCAGCACCAGCACCTAACTATCATTTAGAGGCACACACTGCAATACTCTGTAAGATTGACACATACACACCTAGTACACAAATACATAGTAACCACACCAATGCAATCTGCCTTGTTAGGAATGTAACTGTAAAGCAATGGCGAGAAATAAGCAACGAGCAAAGTTTACTGCGACGGGAGCAACTGAAGCAGTAACTTTCCATCTGTCATTTCACATGTGTAAGATACCAAATCACTCCATTTCGTCATAGAGAGGGCGAGTAACATAATAAATTACTACCTAAATTTCCCCTACGCAGTTTCACGAGTGGAGAACTTTATGGACTACTCTATAGATATTCTAGTGAGGCAATAAATTCAGGCAGGCAATAATTACTATTGTTTTTAAAACACATGTAATTAGGTTAAGAAAATGTTATGTTTAGTTATAAGTAAAGTTTGATATTGTTTGATAGTAAGCAAAGTAAATGTATAATTTAATTTTACAACCATAAAAACATGAAGCAATAGAAGAAAACAATAGTTTGTCATAGGTATCTTATGAAGATATAAGATTAAAAGCAATGGTAACTTTTGTAGCACTATGGCAACATTGCAAACATTGATTATTTTATTACAGAAACATTATTTTAAGAATATGTAGTAAGTAATAGTTATGTATGTATATATTATATATATTATTATTGTAACTTCAACAAAGTAGAATACATTGGTCTGTGTATAATACAACACCACCAGACTATAACAATAAAATTGTTTCTTCATTTTTAACTAGAGAACTGGACCTTGAGAATTAAATTAATATACAAAATCACCTGTTAAATTAAATAGGTATGTAACATTTTCTGAGTGTATCTCTACAAACCACTGATACTTGCTTTTTGAAAAAATACTGGAAGACCATTTTTAACTCCCACATATTTTACTAGAGAACTTTTATTTAGCTCTTGGCTTTCTGGAATTAATGTAATGATTAACAGAAACTTACATTAAATTTTGAAAAAAAAAAATTACATGAACAAAATTTTTTTGTTCAAATATTTTTCGTTAGCAGATTAATGAAGTTAAGTGTTTAATTAACAGTGTCCAGCTCTATCTTTAAATACATTTTTGATTTTCCTATCTAACCATACACAGTGTTGACCTGTTGGGTACACCTTATAAATGTGGCTCTCCTTGGCAATTCTCTAAGGCAAGCAGCTCCTACGTAAGTACAAGCAGACCTAAGTCCTCCGAGTGTATCTCGAACAGTTTCTTCTACATCCCCCCTGTAGGGGACTTCTACAGCTTTACCTTCTGAGGAACGATATTCTGCTACACCTCCTAAATACCATAAACAAAGAAAATATTGTTATCTATGTTTATTTGTTAAACTCAGCAGTGCATAGTTAACACATCTTAATTTTATTAAAAATAGAAGTTTTTCCAATAGAAATGATAAACACTATAAACCATGATTATGAAAACACTTATTATGAATTCTATACTCCCCGTCAATTAATAACCAACAATCTACGCATACCCAACATCTACCCACAGCGCAGCAAATGTGTAGAAAAAATGCATAAATAAGCAAACCTGAATGTTTTTGCATTGCAATAGAAGAGGACATTCCATAAAACAGTTTGAATTTCTTTCCATCCTTTACTATGACATCACCAGCACATTGATCATGTCCTAAAAAATAACAATCAGAGAATTATCATCTCATTAAGAGGTGCAGTGATAACACAGAACGAAAGAAGTTTATTAAAATGGGAAACTAACCAGCAAACATTCCACCAGCCATAACAAAGTCTGCTCCAGCTCCAAAAGCTTTAGCCACATCTCCTGGACATGTGCATCCACCATCCTAGTATTAAAACATTATTATGTAACATTAGTATTTAAGTGCAGTACAGTTTGGATTTGTGCAGACTCGATAGTAATATGTGATGAATTTGTCCAGTTTTGAAACCAGCCTCGATTTGTTGCATTATTTATTACGCAAATAATATCTAATTTCACTTTTCAGATATACAGGTTTATAGACAGCAAAAAAGATAACATTTGTATATACTTAATTTAAAATCCTTCTTTTTGGATTGATCCACTATCAATCCTAAATCACATAATATTATAATATAATTGATTAAGGAAATTATTTAAATGCCTGTAAAATAATATAAATGATTTGTAATATAAAATATATGAACTCACTGAAATGATATGTCCTTTGAGACCATGCGCTGCATCAGCACATTCAATAACAGCCGAGAGTTGAGGATATCCCACACCAGTCTTAATTCGAGTAGTACAGACAGACCCTGGACCTATGCCAACCTTTATAATATCGGCGCCTGACAGAATCAACTCTTCAACCATTTCACCAGTGACTACATTGCCAGCCTGAAAATATTGTGTCAATATTGTTATACATTTACTTAATAATTGACAAGAATTACCAAAACTAATGTACATGAAATGCAAAAGTGTGCTTTCCAGACCACCAAGCACTCTTAGTTCAAAACACTTACTTTAGCCACTATTATCAGATATCCTCAAAATGTGACCCAGCAAGCGATTACATTTGGTTTTATCTCCTTTACATTAAAGTACACGGTTCTTATGACATAATATTGGGATTACGTGAAAAAGATTTTCTTATTCCCTATGTTTTCAAGAGGTATGTTAAAGGTGATGAAATGAAAAAAAAACAACCTGTACTGCACAAGTTAGACAATAAATGTACATAATATTCTTTACGTATGATATTACAATATTGCTTCTATAAAAAGGAGTACAAATACTCACAATAATGGTGTGCGTTGGGAATGCCTGCCTCACTTTCCTCACATACTCAACAAAATGTTGGGAGTATCCATTGGCCACATCTAGACAAATGAAATTGATTCCCTTCACTGCATCCAATATGTCTGAGAGACGCTCAAAGTCTCCTTGCCCAATTCCACTGCTAGCCGCTACAAAATAAATAACATATTATATTATATGATGTGAATCAAAAGAATAACCTAGCTGACTACTAAACAGGAATAGAACCTTCCATTCTTTTATATAAAAGTTTTTCAGTATCCTATAAATGAGATATTCACACAACTTCATTCCAGACAGGTCTGGAAATCTAGTCTAACCTAATTGATATTTTTTTATTTCAGTGCCTAAAGTCAAAAATTATCTTATTTGCAACTGTTAATGGGTACACTCTTATTTTAACAAAAAAACTTTTACATATTAATTCAATACCAAGACCACCTATCCTAAATTTGTCTTTAGTTAAATAAATTGAAAACATATTTTGTAGGTTTTAAATTTTTATTCATACAGTTAGTTTTCCAACATTCAACAAAATCCATTTCAATGCTTAAATCGTAACTATCATGGTTAAAAAATAATTCAAACATGTGTACATTGCAATTAGTTGTATAATCAAGAATACACTATGAATCATTGTCAATGGGCAGCAATAGTTATATTATGTCAGTACACGCAGTACTGAAACGTACAAGGTTATATGGGAAGTTGGGAAACTACATAAAAGTAGTTACTGATGCAATTTTCTGTTATACAACATCAATCAGAAGAATAATGAATGAGTTGAAGTAGTCATAGTATGTGTTTGACACATAATTATTACTATATGTATCTCCTGCATCTATTATAAAACACCTGATATCAATATTGTATGTAGATGTAGTGTAAAATGTCTATTTTTACCCCCAGACCCAACCCCCAGAAAGAACATGAAGGTCAGTCTTTCAGTAAAAGATCATCAAATATGTACACCTAAATTTTTATCTATTTAATTATATTATTATGTCTTATCTTGTACTTTGTAGTCTCTAAGCGAATTTATAATTCTTTGAGACAAATAAATAAATTAAAAAAAAAAAAAAAAAAATATTTCAAATTTCTATAACTTTTGGAAAATCTCGACGACCGTGAAATGATCAAATGTTGACCCGTCCACAATGTTAAAAAGGTTGGGGACCACTGATTGAACATGGACCAGCGATATTAATGACACTGCATCTGGTGACAATTAACATCATTCTCACATACTTTACAAGAACATAGAACTTGCACTAAACCTACATCCTCTATCTATGCTCGTGTATATCAGACGTATTTGGCACTGATCGAGTGCCTTACAAACTTACATTGTCTGCACCCTTAAATGATTCTGTATTGTTTCCGCACCAGGTTTGTTAAAAGAAATAATATATAATGTTAAAAATAGTACTCTTACCCATGTGCTGCAAACATTCTGGACTCTCTTCAGCAAACTTTTTCCATTCTTCAACTGTGTAATACTTGTGAAGGGTTGTGAACAAACCAAACTGAAAACAAAACAAGTGATTTTATGTAAATTGAGTAAATGCACTAAGACACTTAATGAATTCTCCTACATGAATCATTCCTTAAAAATGAAATTGATATCGAAGCCACACACACACACAAGCAGTGACTCTATCAATCCAAAGACACTCTGAATGGAGAAGGCTGGTTTCTACCTGTTCCGGGGAGGAGTATTAAGGAAAATTGATGATGGTGAATAGAATATATATTGTTGGTCAAATAGAAAAGTGACATATTTCAAAATTTAAATTTTTACAGTATGCGCATTTGAAGTGTTTTATTTTATTAATTTATTTATATTTTATATAATTTCACATTAACATATAGTCGATTAAATATTAATGTGAACATATGATATATGAAATTATAGAAAAAAATAGTTAGGTAATTAGTAAAATAAAACATTTTAAATGCACGTACTGTAAAATATGTTCATTTTGAAATATGTCACTTTTCTATTTAACCGACGATATGTTAACAACAATTGAGTAAAATAAATTAACTTTTGTATGGGAAAGTGAATGTAATTTTAATTGTGGTATATGCTGCTAGGGTGTTACAGTAGTAGTAATAGTGGGAAATTTTCTTGTCTCACAAGTTTCGCAGAGCAATCAAAGAAATGTTATCTCAAATTGAAACATAATGAAGCATTCAGTACTGGAATCACATTGCGATTAAATTAATTGATCGTAACAAATCGGATGATCGTAAAGAGTTGTTTGTATATTGTAATACATGGCAGAATTATGCAATGCACAACATATGTTGTACCTAAATCATAATCAATAATGCACAAAGTTTTTATTAGAATATGGTTGTTACAGATTCACTGTACATAGACAAGGGAAAACATAATGTGTGTATTGTCTACATCCAGTGCATTGATAAATGTCAATTAGGGGAGATTACTTTGTAAACAGATAAGCAATAAACACATTAACAAATAAAATGCTTGTGTGTTCCACTAACTCATTAGAGTGATAATCTTACCATTACACATAATCCCATAACATATTGTTCCTTACACTTAACACACATACTGGGGCACGGGCACAGGGAGATATAGATTGTTGGTTATCAGTGGCCGGGTAGGAAACAGGTAGATTTTTTTGTATTTCATTCTATCTACTGTGAATGTTGACAACGTAAGTAAGTAAAGTAATTACCTTAGATAGAGATTTTGCCATTTGGAAAGTTCCTACAGTGTCCATGTTGCTGGCCATGACGGGCACTCCGCGATATGTTTGCTTGGAGTTACGAAATGTGATTTCCCTATACAAGTCTACCTGCAATAAATATCAAAACTTTGTAAGCAAACAGACATCTCTCCCCTCCATGTCACAAATAAATCAGATCATCAATGTGTAGGTATGCCTTCTGATCTGCATGATTAGTATTTTTTTTTTATTGCACAATTTTTACTCCTCCACCTGTGGAAAATACCGCAATGGTATGGATAGATAATAAAAATACCAAATTCATATCAAGTTCAATAGTGATATAAAATATATACACAAAATTTGTATGTCAATTTACCTGCCTAATATCCTTACAAAATATTATAATAACTGATTATTAACTGGTAAAGTATTTCTCAAAAATATATAAAATTTTCCATATCTACATTAGCAACAATCATGCATATTAATATGGTTATGAAAGAAAGATCAAAAATAAATATTTCAACAGAGGTTTACAAAATATATGAGTAATGGATTAATAATCTCAATGACATAGACAGACCTAAATTCAGTACATCAATCAAATAAATTCCTTATCAATCTACTACATTCTTAACTTATCCAACAGGAAGAGACATTGTGATGATAATAATAAGAGATAACAAATTCCTATAATGACTCAGTGATAAGGGACTCCTTAGCCAAAAACTAATAGTCTTTGATGAAAAAACAGGGTTTTTCAACATGTGAGCTGGAGGATTCCAAGAGGTCAGTAGAAAGTTCAGAGATTTAAAGATTTAAGTAGGGTGCAAAGGCAATGTAGAGGGGCAGTGGCAAACAAATTAAAAGTAGAGTTATTAGTTATTTTTCCAAATACTTGAACTGAGATGAATAAATCAGATATTTCCTCAAATTCTCATCAGGTATTTTCTCAAAAAGTAACCAGTGGTGAAAATAAGGTTGAGAACATATTATATAAAATATGTCATAAGTGACAAATATCAAACATAGGTATTTAAAATATTTATCTCTTTCAAGAGCATTCGTTAACAGTGATTTTTATACAAAAGTTACAAAAATAATACATTTAATGAGCACTACTAGCCACACTTATTTATTTAGGATTAGATTGCAACATAGAAGTGTACTTAAAGCACAAAGTTTAAACAATAAATCTTTTGAATTTATGGAGGTTTATTTTGGATTTGCCTGTACATCTGCAACAATGTTTAGTGTCATGTGATTCATATGTATATGTGCTTATAAACTGAAATATGCAAATGCATCCAATATTTACATGTGTATTCATGAATATAATTATCTACTTTACAAATAGTTACGTATATAGGTGTAAGAGATAATATAAAAACAGTTATATCAATGCACACTTCATTTGTTATGCATCTAATTTATTTTTGTAATATTTTAAGAAGTTAATTATATTTTTTAATTTACCCAAATACACCCCCAAAAACCTTACAATGAACAAAATACATTTGTGACATGAAGGAAGATTTTTACTAGCAGCTATGGATTGATTAAAATATAATAATAATAGTGGCATTGGAATATTGATAGTCTACAATAATTTGTTAAAATGAATGAATGAATAGGATTTGTGATAATACAAAACATGCCCTCTTTTTATTTTAATGCAGTATGTGTATAATAAGCCCATAACACAGCAGCAGGGTAGTGAATTTGAAAGGGATGAAAGGCGACTGCAAATGGAGGGATAAAATGTCAAAGTTTGCAGTTTGGGTAGACCGAAAGGTAGGAACCAAGCTGCAAAGGAAGAGGAGGGGTTTTAGCCTTAGGCTTCACTTTAGCTCCACTAAAAAAAAAAAAAGGGTAGTGAATTTAGAATCATGTTTTATTTATTATCTCTTTGGTATAATACATATTTATTATCTCAAACCACCTACAAAAACAATATTTGTATTTTACAATAATCACTAGATATTGCGTACCTTAAGATCTCATCATTACAAAAGAAAAACTTAATAAAATAGATAATTACTGATTTTTCAAAATACACTTGATATTATTTACATGAAAATAATACCACTATAATATAGTGGTAAAAATATTATTTTTCCTGGACTTACACAGATAAAAAAAATGTAGGTGGAAAAGTCTGCTACCAAGAAATTTCAAAGAAGAAATCAAATTTTTCAAGTGTAATCTTTATATGGGTGGGGTGCAAATAAAAATACAACAAACGACATCACCAATGAGTTTTATAATAAAATGAAGAATGGAATTAGGGACGAGGTCCTTCAAGGTCTATGATAAATGACAAGGTTAGAATGATGTCAACTATAATAAACTGTTTATTATTCAAAAAAATATTAATGAAAACTTACATCATTTCTGCTCCGTAATGTACTTCGTTTTGGACGTAATAAAACATCTTTGAAATCCAATTTGACGTCATTTATAATATTCGGCATTTTCAGGAAAACAATTTTCCACCGTATGAAATCTCGACACTTCTCTTTACCGTCAGACCGCAAATAGACTCGCACTCCACTCTCCTATCGCTGTATACCTACTAAAACTTATTGATAAAACAAGCGATTTAAATACAGATATACCTACAACGCTATTATACGGAGCACGGCGACACAGCCATCAAAGAAATAGAAATAGAATTCAGCTGACGTCGAATGACGTAAACCGCGCAAGGGCGTAACAATACCAAAACCTATTTCATCTCAGTGTACTGCATAATCGGTGTACTGGGATGCGGGATTACCCGGAAGATTTATGCCGTACTTCAATTTAACGAATTATTTTTGAGTATTCATTAGCTTGATTTTCTCCTAAATATTTTTAAATAATTACAAATAAGTACACACAGTATACATCGCGTTTGTTATAATTAGTATTATTTCTCCACAATACATAAAAAATCCTATATCAAAATATAAAACAGCACCCACCCCCTTTCCGCACCAATCAGCTGACTGATTACTTCGGTGTTGTCTCTGCAAAAATTAGTGTGGTCTGTGGTGTGGTCTATGAAAGCTGTATTATTTTATTTTTTTTTTGTGAAAAAAAAAACTGTATTAGAAAACCATAATATTCCCTAAATCACTCGCAAACGAGTGGATGGCCTTGAGAAGAAAACCATAATAAATAAAGTTTTCAGTTTATTTGAATAATTGACCCGAATTTTGATTTGCTGAGTTGTTGATGAAATCTTTGTTTTAAGTTACAGTTTGATTGTAAGTTTATTCAGTCTCAATGTAAACAATAAATATTAATATTCAAACTTTATAATTATAACGTTCGTCGGTAGCCTAGCGGTAGTCTCGGCCTCATGCACATGAGATTGGGGGTTCGATCCCAGGTGCCGGCAAACTCTTCTTTCAGGATACAAGCTTTTATAAAAAAACGTTAATACATTCATGGTTGGCTGGAAGATGTTGCACTGCAACAAGTCCGCCATTTGGCAGAACATTGTTTTTATATTTTATTATGTGTGTTTGTACAATTATGTTATCATGTTCTGTCAATAAAGTTTTATTATTATTATTATTCATCTTAATAAATAAGTTTTAAGCATCCCACAAAGTCCATTTTTCTATATATACACGGTACCTATATAATATCACCATGGTATGTAATGTCTACTACAAATATGTAATGGTATATCCATGAAGGCATGCTTCAGTACGGTAAGGAATTACATAATTACTGAGCTGGTAAAAATTCAAATCAATCCTTCAAAAAGACTGAATAAAAAACTAACCATTGTTTATTTGCACAACTTATTACTTAGAAGTAATTATTTGAAAGCATAAAAGCGTAAGGCTATGTTCACATGGCAAAATTTTGACGCGCGTTTTTGAATCGCGCGTCTAGAAATCCTTATATTTACCATACAACCGTTCACATGAACGTCAACGCGCGCTCATGTGAACGTTTGTTAGATAAATATAAGGGTTTCTAGACGCGCGTTACATGTGAACTTAGCCTATTTAATTAATTTCATTCAGCTATATACTATATATTTATTCCTGCTGAGATCGCCTTGGCCAAAAGCTGTTATGGTCTCTTTTTAAGACAACAATAATATACAACTCATCACACTAAATAAGAAAGTAGGAAGTGAGATTGCAATTTGTTTTACTTAATATGTAACCCTTCATAGGTCATAAGTATCAGATATTCATACAATGCCTGAATAAAAATACTTGTGCAGGTATTGGCCAAATCACTTAACCAATTATTTTGTCCTCACACAACATCAGTAGTACAGTAGACAAAAGTAATATTTATGTCAGATTTGCAAATAATTATGCTGACATATCCTATCCTTCATCTTTTTATCTCATCCTAATATTTTTTTTATTTTGGAAAACAGACAGCATTTGCCTTTTACAATACATGATAATTTCACTATATCACAGTCTTCAAACACTCTTATAAATCTTAATTGTATTTAATTTTATATCTATATATACATTTTCTATTTTTTTTCGGGTTGGCTGGAAAAGTTGTGTGTGGTAAGCCCGCATTTTAGTATTTTCTTGTTATCTATTGCTATTTGTAATATACTAGTATTTATATGTCTTTTCCTACAAACCTCTTTCGTAGCCCCCACTTTTACACAACTCTCCATGAAAAATGCTGCCGATTACACCTCAGTTGACACACATCACTCCTTGAAAGTTTTGTCCACATGGCTCTCAAGCATCTCTAATTCCTTTCAAAAGTTACTTTCTCATCAGAAAAGTTGCATTGCAAAAATATTCATGAATATTGCAGAATACTGCAAAAGCAGTTCTACTTGTGGAATACAATGTTATTTTTTAAAACAGGATTTGTAATGAAAATAGAACATTTGATTAAGTTATATATTTTACAAAGGACATTTTCTACATAGATATAAGGAGAAATTTACTGCTGCACATTGCTTTTACGCTCTCCTGCTAAATGAGATTTAGTTTTAAATAAAACGTTATCCCCTAAATCTTTATCATATCCAACATCATATCTGTAACCTGGGGTTTCATCAAGAAGTTTCCGTTTCGCATAAGCATCGGCTCCTGATACAAGTAGTTCAGGAGCATCAAGTCGAGGCACCCCCATATCACCCATCAAAATATATTTAGAATCAAATTGAGAATACTTCATTCTTATTTCGGTCCAGTCAGATTCCTTGGGCAGCCTATAATCCTTTAGCTTCAAATCGTCCCATCTATTGAAGCAATCAAAATCTAATTTCTCAATATCTTCCACTACTACTTCAATATCTCCGTACCCAGTCCAGTCGTACACTAGGATCAAGGCGTGATCACTTATCTGTTTGAGATATTTCTCTTTATAAGACTTTTCAATTTCATTCAAGTACTTATCATTGAAAATTTCGGAACCTTTTTCATAAGGATAGTTTCTTTGCTTGACCCTATCCTTGATAACATTTACAGGAACATCCAAGTAAATAACCAAATGAGGACGAAGCAGATGGCACAGTGTACTGTCCCTAACATCCCCGTAAATAGAATGAGCTTCTTTACTCATGTAACCAGCAGCACGCATACCATCAGCAAACACAAAGTCTGAGAATGGACCGCGCTCCAACACAACACCTTGTCCAGTGTTTAACATGTGGCACAATGCATCAATATACTGGCTATAACGAGCCATGTATGTTTGAAATTGGAAATTAGCGGCATTCATATGTTTAGGGTTTTTACAAAAATCTTTATGGTCAAAAGTACGACAGCTTTCTGGCATTTGAGGATCCAAATCTCGAATATCCATGCCATAATAATTAATATACAAATGATCCAAATTGACTTCCTGGAAGTGCATCATATCCAGATCATCGGCCAGCTGTTTGGCAAAGTTGGTTTTACCAGATGCTATTGGCCCATCTACTACTATCACCTTGGAGTTATCATCAAAGCGGGAAGTCGTTTTATCAAACCAACTCCTCCATAGGTTGTAGTTCTTCTCCCTCCAGTTGAAAGGAGGAGGGCGAGGTGGGGTTTTCATAGTCTCTCGCATTACACGACCTGCAATGCCTCTTTGAGCATTCTCCAGATTCTTGGAGGCTACCACACAGATTCTGGAGCCCCCACGGAAGAACAGTGCCATGTTATACATTATTCTTCTGTCAAATGAGCTTCTGATTTTCAACTGAAAACAAATAATTCAGTAGTTAAAAACATTTGCATTTTATGTATAAATATATATGAATGACTGTATGATCTAATTTTCATTCCAAATGCATGTACAACATGCATGCCATGAATGAGAGATCATAATTTTACGCAGGAGATAATATGAGGTGAATGTTACTGCATACGGTCGGGCAGAGACTAGACTCATGCCTTTTGAATGAAAATTAGATCAGTCATTCATAATATGCTATAATTGAGATCATGTTATAAGTAAAGGGCGCTTTACAAATGGTGTATGTTTATATATGTGCAAATTTCTATATATATATAATTAATACTCCTCGCATAGAGGATTTGATGTTGTATCGGCCATTTTATGAGACGGTTCTGAAGAGACATATGTGTCAATGTCGAAACACAATACCTGTTTGACAAATCCAATCACATTCTGGTAACAAGCCGAGTCTCGTACCATCTGTCCTCTGCCCAAGTGTACACAGTGAAATGAAGAACAAGTGATCTAATTTTCTTTCGAAATGGATGCAGAAAACCAACATACGTTCTATGGATGAAAGATCATAGGGCTAATATGAGGTAAAAGTTTTACTCCATTTAACTGCATACAGTCAGTATTTTTCATACCCTCGCATATGGAACGAGACTCAGCTCGTCACCAGAATATCGGCCTAATGTACTAAAACCCAAGAAACATTTATATATCTATATTTTGAGTTAGTTGGAAGATATCACTTCTGTAATAAATTTCCCATTGCGCCATATCATATATTTGAATCACCTTATTAAATAATTTTGTAATTTTTTGTTCTATATTGTGAATAAAGTTTATGATTATTATTATTATATTACCTAAATGTTTCCCATAGTACAATACCATACACAAATTAATGTTAAAAGAGACAGACAACTAACACAGGACGAATATGTGTCGCTGAGTTTCGAAATCCGCTATAACACATACATTTGAATGTGTTATAGCGGATTTCGAAACTCAGCGACACAATTATTTTTATCATGGTTTATGTTCACACTTGTACCAGCCACAGAATTCCAAAAATTTATGGTACCAGCACATACAACAAAGTGGTCAGCAAACTAAAATGAAATATAACAAGTGCCAGTAAATTGAATCTTTTCTGTTGGCTTGATATTTGTCTACACACAAATGAACATGAAAACGGATCTATGCAATTTTCATTTTCTACAGCTAATTCTAAGAAAAGAATAAGTACAGAAATATTAATGAAAAAAAATATTCGAGTCCTGGATATTCTATATGCACTGAGAGTGAATTCAATGTATTATTTGAATCGGAGATTGTAATTATTTTTCTGCTGGAAAATTTGCACAAGAATATCAATTTATTTGCACAAAAACGTAATAATCAAACATCATTAATTGATATCAAGTCACAATATTAATGATAATACCCAAAGTATGATTGACGAACGATCGTTTTTTAACAACAACGCGTTGTTATTGGGGCCAAAGGGATCACTCACTAAAACTATAATGTAAGTCGTCAGAAAATGTCATGCAACAGTTAATGCAGAAGAGTCTTTACTTTTCCAAAACAAATCTAATCACCTTTTACATCAACCGATTATAGACGGCTCCTCCATTCGCAGTGACATAACAATTCCATAGACAAATAATATTTCACACAAAAAAAGTATGCGAAAAGTGGCATCAAGTCATGGACCTAAATAGAGTAATGGACAGACACTTTGGTAAACATTTTGTAGCTGCGCGGGGAGGGGAATGACGACCATTTTGTAAGAAATAAATTTTGTTCGGTGCGTCGCATTTGGGCTGCGTTCAGACAGTCACCGAGTGATCAGTCGACGACGCATATTTTGAAAGTACCTATACAATGCCAGAACGCATTCATAGTGTTCATGTACTGTATGTTACTATGTTTTCAAAATGTGTAACAAAATAAGAATTATAGTCTCAGAAAATATACTCGATTTCTGCGTAATTGTCATTTATAATTTCTGACGCTGATTCAGTGAATTCGTTTGGATAAATTTAGGATATAAACTTGTAACAAGTATTTGGGAAGTATACAAGCTCAGAAAGTTAGATAATGGAATAATTAAAAAAAAAAGTATAAAGCAATTAGTTATAAACTAATCAAGTAGTTATTACTTTAACTATTAATTTTAAAGATACCTATTAAAATAATTTATTCCTTCGTTAGAGACAAAAATATTTTTATCATTTAAAAGAAACACAAAAGTACTTGAATGCTACTATTAAAAGGCGCCAGTCAAATAATAATAAAAATATTAATTCAAATTCAAATTCAAATATATTTATTCAGTAAAAAATATACACTTAAAACAATAATCAATCAATACAAAATAATAATAAAAACATATATTTTTCTTTTATTTGTTCCTTCAAAATTGAGCAGAGCTCGTGCTTTGAAGGATAAAGGGTAATTCTTAAATCTTAAATTCAGCAACAAAACATACACAACTAGGTATATAATATCCAACCTAAAGTTAATAACAATAGAGTTACATGTAAAAAAAAAACAAAACAAAAAATAAAAATCAATAAAACGAGAATACACTAAGTTATTTTCACCTAAATACCTTTTTCAGATTATACCTAAAATTCGAAAGCTTATCTGCTGTTTTAAACTTATATTCTCCTTTCAAATTGTTATACAATCCAACCCCAAGATAAGTATAGTGGTGCTGTCCGGAAGTAGTTTTTTTTGCAGGAACTTTTATTCGTCTTCCTGACCTCGAACATTCACTAATACTATTTGTTGGATGAATCGCGCGTACAAAATACTCCTTGCACACCTGGCATACTGCTTTTCTTTTGTATATGCTTTCTATGGATGGAACAGCAAACTCTTCAAACAGTCTAACGGTTGAATAGTCCATAGGCTTCTTGAGAATTATTTTTATTATACTACGTTGACAAACTCCCAAGGAATATAGGCTGTTTTTATACGCACCTCCCCAAGCTATTATACCGTACTGTAAAACCGACTGTACTAAGGAGAAGTATACACTCTTCAATTGGGCTTTATTCATAATATCTCGAAGTCTATAAAAAATATAAAAAAGTTTTCTTATTCTATTGACAGTCATCTGCACATGATCCTTCCATTTCAAATTAGAATCTACGACCACGCCAAGATATTTAACCTTTTTCACATTCTTCAGTAAAACACATTTAAGATTTACACAATCCCCCGTTATGTTCTGACAAGAATTATGATGGATTCCTATTCTGAGATCATCTTTGGGCTTACCTCTGACATTGACAGAAAAGCTCACGTAGTTTGTCTTCTCTGTGTTTAGTGACAGAATATTTTTGTCAAACCAGCCTTTTAGTGTATTGATATCTTCGTTGACGATGACTTCCACTTCTTTCCATGTTTTACCATGAGTAATCAAAGCGGTATCATCGGCAAACGACAAAATCGTCGATCTAAGTGGAAGATCAAATATTTTATTAACATAAATTATAAACAGTATTGGTCCCAGCACCGTCCCTTGTGGGATTCCATATTCGGAGGTTAATGGTTCACTTAGAAACGTTTTAATTTTTACTCTTTGCTTTCTACAAAAAAGATAGCTTTGAAGCCATTTTTCCACCTTCCCACTGATTCCAATCTGTCTCAACCTATTTATCAATCTATCATGACTTATGCTATCGAACGCCTTTTTGAGATCCACGAATACTCCCACACATTTCTCCCCCTCATCTAGAGATTCACTTACAACTGTTGAAAGTCTAGCTAACGCATCATCAGTTCCCATTTCCTGTCTGTATTATTAAAATTATTTAAATATATTCATAATTTACGTCTTTTACACGTCGGCGAATTTAAGAAATTATAACAAAAAGTAAATCCAAAAAAAAAATTTTAAAAGTTATAAAAGCAATAAAAAAAATAATAAAAAGACGTAAAAAATAATGGCGCCATGACGATAACATTGGGTCATAAAACGCTCTAAGTTATTCACGATTATCCGGATTACATTCACCACTCACTGCAACTTCATGGTCGTTCAGGTCAAACGACGCCGAGTGACATTTATGCTCCTGTGAACCAACCCTTGTATGTTTAGTTGTTTTAAAAATGTTTCAAGTTTTTGCACATCAGTTGAATTTTTCATATCGGTTTTTGTTTTTATATCTAGAAGAATAGGAATCATCTTATGATTAACATGGTGATGTGCGCTATAAATGGTTGTGGTTATAAATCCAATCCAACTTTCGCAGGAAACAGGATTGTCATATTTTCGGTAAGTTGTTTTGTATTGTAGTTTTTATCTTAATATATTGCGATTTTAAAGTCGTTTATATTATAATTCGTATACTTATAAATGATCATAATAATGTTATAAACGTTCTATATAATTATCTGTCCTTATTCTCCTATATCTACACATGTAACTTGTTTTCCATTCTGTCATCTGACAATACAAAGAACCTACAATCTGATGTTTGGTTTGTTTACCCGTTAGAATGAAATGTTTCATGCATACAAATCTGATCAGGTTAATGATATTATCGCATGTTTATAAACAAAATCATTTTTTGTAGTTTTCCAAAGGATCTAGAAAGGAGAAACTGGACATTATCCAATATTTGACACCAAGTAAACGTAGTGTTTTGTGTTCAAAAACATTTCGTTTTTCTGCGAGGTTGGAGAAAAACGTCATTCTTACGAAATATCCTGAGTTTCCCGCTCATTTGCAAGTTTGTGTGTTTTATATTATTCATTTAGATATATCCTTCAATTGTCATTCATTCTCTCCATATTGTGTGTATATGAAAACAAAGTTTAAAAATAAATACTGAATGATTTAGAAATGACTCCATTTTATTTACTCATCCTATTCCCTATTTCATCAAATATATGAAAACATTAAGTTATGTGGCATTGTAATTATTTTAAGAAGTAAATATAATGTTTTCTGATACTGTGTGAATAATTTCCATACATTGCCCATACAAATGTTAAATAAAGTATTTCCTACAAAATGGCCACCGTCGATTTCCCTTCCTCACTTTTTGGCTTCGCTGTCATTCATACAAATTACTATAAACGTTCCATCCCCTACCTACATACATCCATGCATCAAGTGCCCCGCAGAAGTCAGACTAAAGTGGCATTCACATTGCTGTTCATCGAAAGTGAACACGTCTGTTCACATTTGTTCATCCTATGCTTTCACTGCCATGTCAACACTCTCACTCATGTTGTATGTAGTTTGACGTATTTTCGTATAAAAATAATCAAACAAATTCAAAAATGAAAAATAACACTTAAAATAAATTAATATAGCTCTCGACTGCATAATAATTTTGTACATGATTCTGACATTCAATACAAATTCATAGAGAATAAAACAAATAATAAGATGAAACTTGTTTATGGTCGTTTTAGTGAAAGGACTTTCATCAAAATTATGACGAGTGGTAATCTCTTTCCTCCGTCATCGCTAGTGATCACTATTGATGAAACGCCTGTTCACACCTGTTCATCTTGAAGGATCATCCGGAGTGATCACTGAAAGTGAACGTATGTGAACGACCCTTAAGGCTAAGTTCACATGTAACGCGCGATAACGCGCGTTGCGAGAGTACCATCACAACTCAGACTCAGATTCAGTCATTTCTCTGCAAAAACAATTTATAATAATAATAATAATAATAAATTATTATTATTTTATATTAATAATAATATATTATGGTTTTTGTTATTTAATGTTATATTTAAATTTTATAGTTAAGCTTATATTGTGTTCAAAATGTAGAATATAATATTGTTTTGTTAAATAAATGAGATATGAATAATAATAATAATAATAATATGTCATGTTAGCTACAGGGGTTACTCCGAAATATTGAATAAATAATTTACAAAAATCAGATTTACCTAATACCTATAAACAACTAATTGAAAACACTGATAAAAACAAAAATCTAATAAAAAAGTAATATGAAGTCTTTAAGATGATACATAGAAACTAAAATCTAAACCATAAATATATAATACATACTCTTTTAAGTAGTTACTAAAAAAATAATAATAATGAACTATGAATAAATAATACATACATAGAAATAGATATAAAAATACATACTGTAAATATAATACATACATATAAATAGATACCAAAATAAATACTTACGGAAAAAAAAAATAAACTAAAAAAAAATATAATTATAAATGCGTAATATAAAGCAACACACATGTTGGTAAATTTATAATTACGAAAATTAATAAAAATGCAAAAATAATATGCCGAATCGTGAAGAAAACGCGCGCTCATGTGAGTGAACAGCTGACGGACTTTACATTAGTTTCATGACGCGCGTTAGCGCGCGTCTTGAGAATATTTCTCTAAGCGCTGCGTTCATGTGAACGGTTGTATAAGGATCTCTAGACGCGCGTTAAAATTTTGCCATGTGAACATAGCCTAAAGTAGCATTTACATTGCTTCACTTTGGATGATCGTTCAGAGTGTCAGGGTCAAACCTGTTCATCGAAAGTGAACACGTCTTTTCACATTTGTTCATCCTATAACATTCACGGTCATGTTGTATGCAGTTTGACGTATTTACGTAAAAAAATAATCAAATAAATAAAAAAAATTAAAAATAATATTTATCAAAAATTAAAACAAGTTAATATAATAGGGAACTTACACTCGAGAGGAATATTTTGTGAAATGCATTAATTAGGTAGAAAAAAGGTTATATATCGATTATATTTTGATTAAAACTCAAAAATAATTATTTTTCACTTATTATTTTAATAAAAAAAATCACTCTTTTTCGCCCGCTGTTTGAACGCCATATTGCTGGCTATTGCATTGGTGACGTCACATGTCCTGAGTGATGTTTTGTTGTTTATCGTAATGTATGGGATTAACAATCGCTTGGTATTTGAGTCCGGTTTTTAGCATTTTCGAAGTAGGTTAATTATCTTGGATTGATACAAAATGTTTCCAAAAAGATCATACAAATATTGCGTAGTCCAGGGTGTACAAATATAACTTATACGGCACCGAATAAATTATTTCTACGCATGCCGATATTGTTAGCTGGATACTGTACTGTAAGTTCAGCGACTTCTTTGCAGCTTTCCATATCTATCGTCCAATGACAAAACAAACAAAATCATTCGCAGTATAAATATTGTTATTAGGTAATGAATACATCTATTAAGTAGTGGATGCTTATGGTGTCGACATTTGTTACTACATATATCCTTAAAATACTATCTGATTTACAATAAAAATCTTTTGGTTTTGACACAATGGCTGTCAAAAACTCACTCGGTGTGGATATATTTGTAGATGATCGATGACTCAATTCAGCACAAGTTATAAGTTTAACTTCTGTGCTAACTTCAGCCAACTTTGATTTTTTCCAATAACATTGTACAGATTTTTTAGCAGGATCTTCACTTCGATCATGCACCCAGTACAGAAAAGTAATGGCATATTTTGAACCTGTAATCACTAATCAGACCTAAGAATGATGGAAAATTGATAATAATTGCCATTGAATATAATTATGTAATTATTACACAATGTTGTATTGCATTTACAAATTAGTAATAACATTATAAGACAAAGCTATAGCGCCTACCGGCGGGCTTATTATTATATGCATGATAAATATCCGATCGCTCCTTGAGAAAATCGTTTTCCGTCATTTTAACTAAATTAAAAAATAGGAACTGATGTATGTTTATACATAAAAATTTAATCATCTTGAAGTTTTTGGCAAAAAAGCGTTCAAACCTAAACCACAACAGTAAATAACCTCGTCAAACTAATAGATATATACTACGAAATGTACTAAGCATTTGTAGACAGAGAGTTCGAAGGGACGTATGACGTCATCAAAATGGCGCTTTCGGATTTGGTGTTTTCAATTTCAATTTCAATTCAAAAATCGAAATTTCAAAATGCTATAAAACAGAAATTAAGCAACGTTTCGAAAAAAAAATTACTGATATGTGTTACTGATTACTTTATTTATGATTCTAAAGAATAAAAAAAATATGTGCAAGTTCCCTATTCTCGACAGCATGATGATTTTTTTCATCTTGAAGGATCATCTGGAGTGATCACTGAAAGTGAACAAATGTGAACGAGTGATCCAGGGTTGCCAGACGTACGGTAATTACCGTACTTGTACGTAATTTAATTCCCCGTACGGTAGTAAATTACCGTACGACAAAAGTACGGTAATTTCAAATCAAAACTAACGGAGCACTTTAGTGATGTACGGTAATTGTACGGAAATTTTTCCCTAGAAGTACGGTAATTTTGGATTCACAATCTGGCAACCCTGGAGTGATCACTATTGATGAAACGCCCGTTCACACCTAGTGATGTGCTAAAGGAGTATTTCCCAGTAACAGGTAGTCCCTAAACTGTTATTTGCAAATACCTGTTACCCATACCTAGTACTCCAGGAACTGTTTATTTTCTCACCAACGGAAGTTCTGGCCCCCCGTGCTCTCACTCTCTGTACACGTGATACAACCCATGACCTTGATGTGACAAGGGCACGTTCACGCCAGTCTCCACCATGAACCTGTGACCCATGTCATGCTGTCAGCTCGTGAACATGGTCTCTCATCCCACTGAGCAGGGATACTTAATCTGCGGCCCGCTAAATTTTTTGTGATTTAAAAATTTCTTCCTGAAAAGTTCCAGCTAAGCAAACATATTCTTAAATGTATTCCATTTATGGAATGTCCTTATTAAACAACAGAAAATGAATTCATCATTCAATTTCCCCAAAGATAACAATTCTAAAACAAAAAAAAAATGATCATTTTTTGAAATATCGTAAACGTTTTTTGTTACAAATTAGGAGTATCCTTTTTTTTTTTTGGTTATTTTAGTGTTGTGACCCGAAGACATAATAGGTTGAGTACGGCTGTTCTGGAGTGTCCACTGCTGAACGCGTGGGCGTGCATAAGAAAACAGATAAGGATATTAATTATTCTATTATATTGTAGTGAGCAGGCAACACTTAATTAGTATTGTGGTCAGCTTGGATGACGTCAGGAATCGTCAGTGATAAGAATTATCACAAATCAAAAATCATTCTAATTCTCTCTGCCTGGCTGACCACACATACGTTTACATTCTCTCTATAAAATCTAGAGTAACATAATTCGTAATTGTAAAACTGTTTTTCATAATAAAGCATCTTTAATAATAATCGCGAGTTTCATTACACACATTTGGTAAGTCACTTTCTAAACTTCTGATCTGGAGTAAATCTATAAATTCTTTACAATCTTTCATACTTGCCATCCCTACCAGGGATCTACACACACTCATCCACTCTAATCACTTCAATATTGAACTGAATTATATTTTGCCGTGAAACCACAGCAAGAAAACAAAATAGACTACAATGAATATCGACTACATGAAACTTTAAACCTAAAATACTATACTATACCCTCACGCCGTGTCCCAAGTGGGGTAGGCAGAGAGAACGGAACGCCAAACAGATCTATCTTTACACACTTCCTTCGCTTCCTCCACATTCAAACAGTTTCTCATACACGCACGTCGGTTCCTCTTACTCAACACGCGGCCGTGCGGCCAACAACATAAAATACAAATTGTTCAATATTTAGAATTTAATATATCTAACACCAAAACAAATGTTTTCTTAGAAAGGAGGGGGGATCCTAATTTTTAGTTATACGAGTTTAACTAGTTGTTGCGCCCCTTTCAAATATATGTATGCGACCCGAAGACAAAAAGGTTGAGTACGGCTGCTCTGGAGTGTCCACTGCTGAATACATGGGTAAATTGAAAAAAAAAAATAGAAATATTTATAAGGTAGTTAAAAATAAAAAAAATATACTTACTTAATAGGTTGACTTATCGTATTACTCCAGCAATGTAATTATATATTCCTTTTTTGGATATCCGACTATTCTGATACTATTTCACTACTTGGTATGAGATAGGTATTATCTTCTTTTATTTAACTTTGTAAAAAGTAATACTATTAAATATTAATAATATTCCCCGGAGTGTGCATTCCTCATACCCTTTTGTCGCTGGTGCCTAGTATTTCGTAACTTTTAACGTGGGCTTATCGGCTTAACAATACGCATCGAAAATACTAGTTTAGATACTATGTACTTAACTTTATGAAAAGTAATATTATTAATATGAATAATAATCCCTGGAGTGTGCATTACTCATACCCTTTTGTCACTGGTGCCTAGTATTTAGTAACAGGTTACGTGGGCTAAACAGATATGCATGGAAAATACTAGTTTAGATAACAATATCTGTTAATCCAAACGCGTACTCAAATACCTGTTATTTTAAATACCTATATAGATATTTTAATAGGTATTCCAATACCTGTTACTGTCACAGCATAATACCTGTTACAGATAAAGGTCTCGCTTAACTAGTATTCAATACCTGTTATATTTTTACCTACACAATACTATTCACACCTATTCATCTTGGAGGATCATCCGGAGTGATCACTGAAAGTGAACAAATGTGAGCCAGGCTTTAGGTATAAAGGCCATACACTCGTCTGCGAGTGATCAGGGACAGGTTGACAGGTATAGTATTAGAATAATATAACTTTTATAATATTTACGTTAACATACATACAGTAAATTTTAGCATTTATGTTAATATTAATATGAATCATAATCTATGATTTGAATTCCATGGCTTAAAGATAAAATAAGATTTTGACATGGTTTCAAACTTCAATAATACGTCTGGTGAATTGCATAGGTAGTACAGGTGCTTTGAACTATTATTATTTTGTATAAATAATTAATTTAGTTACTAAGGGCAATTTAAGTCCTGGAGGAAATTGATTCATTAATTACTGGAATGAAAAGTATTTTTTTTTTATTTTCCTGTACAATGTATCAGTATTAGAAAAGCAATGTAGTAGAATCACACATGGGTGTCAAGGAGCGTCATTTGTCGTATCTTAGTTTATGATGAGCTCCCAATAATGGCCCCGGACGAGTGAGCCAGGAGGAACCTCCGCAAGGATCAAACACTGGATAAATAATGGTTGTTTTCTTAGAAGTAGGATCCCATACCGGGTCGTCCACGACTCCTGATTAAACGCCACTAATTGATTTACAAAAGACAGGGAAAATAAAAAATACACTTATTCTGTAGATCACTCTGTTCTGAGAGAATCATTACAATATCCCTCATGCAACACAAGCGTTATTAGTACAATTTAATGCAGATGACATAAAATTGCTTGTAGAATTTTATCCTGAAGAATTTTATACTTATCTACTGTTTTTGTCATTATTTTGTTACTTTAGGTTTGAAAAATGTTTATTTCTCTTATTCCAACATGACTTTATGACCTTTTTTTACACAATAGTTGCACTTGAGATTTTTCTCTATATTTTCTTGTATAGCAGTCAATGCACTTAGGTCATAATCCATTTTAAAATATTTCACAAGTAATTTTACATACAGTATCAATAGTTAAGGTTAAAATACTGTTTTCAAGATTGTAAATGGCTCATAATAATAATGCACATGGTAAATTATTCAAGATATTTGCAACTATTACCTCTAGGATATGGTGGTAGAATAGTTTACATTTTATTACCAATACTTCTCATCTTTTCTGCAGCGATCTCTAACATAGGCTGGAATTTGATGGAAAAATTAATAATGCAATCAATTTAATTTAATATCAATCAGTTTAAAACGAGTGTTAGTTCAAGAAAATACATTCATATTTCTTCAAGTCCCTCATCGCATTTATTAAAGTATATTAGTGTTAATTCAGAATAAATATTGATAGTCCATATAAGAAGTGCACCTTTTCACAACAATAACCACAGTTTGTTTATATTATGTTCATATAGGTACATATTATTATTTTGTGTTGCAGAGTTGAAAGATGTTCTTTGTGACATTGTCTTTTCTAAGCCTTATGTGGTAGTTTCATGTGTTAAATTTACATGCTTGATTTTAAAGCTCTCTATCTTCTAAATAGTATTGCAATGTAAAGTTCTTCTCATCACAGTTTTTATGACCTTTTCGTTTGTGAAAACTACACCTAAAACTGTCATTATTGAGGCTGCAGTATAAACAAATTTTGCAATTATTATTTAAATTTCTTAAAGGCTCATAGCCTGTTACCAGTTATTAAATAAAAATACTTGTTATTACTAAACACCACAATTTAGTCACCATAACAGAATCAGTTCACATTGTTATATACTTAGAGTACAATCTGCCAACAATTAAAGTTGTAAATAAAAACAACAGACTGTGAAATCGCTTATTTATTTATTTCTGTCATCAACGGTTTTTAGTCAGTAAAGCTCAAACATATTTTTACAATAATCTATCAAATATTTATAAAACAAACAAAAAATAAAACCTTAATTAATCAATAAAACAATAAAAATATTTAACCAATATATAGGCAATGGGGATACATACAATATAGTATAAAAATACCAAATATATAAGTTAATATCTAGGTATAAGATGTATATAATAATAATAAATTGTGATATAATGATAAAATTTTACATAAATAATAATATTATTAACAACTAAAATAATAACATCATTCTTTCAAATATAACAATTTTAAATAAATTTGTGATAATAACACTGAAAGCGACGGGTTTGCTCTTTGCATAACTATACACCACATATACAAAAATACAACATTTAGCTACAATGAATTCCGTTTTATCAGAGCACCAAACACATAACAAAAACATGGCAATTTCAAATCTCAATACAAAATAACATTTCAAAGATTCTAATCCTTTTATCCTAATGTTCTTGCAGCTGGTTCTTAGTATTAATTATGTCTGAAAGATTAACTTCACGTCTGGAGCCATGTGTGGCCATGCCACTAGATGATGCCACCTTAGAACAGATTATAGATCAAGCCAAAGATTGGGCCCTGATGCATGGTGTTGGGATGAGGAACAAGAAAGCCTTTAGCAAGGATGCTTTGCAAGTAGGTAGTACAAAAATTACATCATTTTTAAATTCATCTAGCTCATCACTCTAATTTTATTTTAATGTTTTTGAATTAACATAAGTTTTAGTAAGTAATTTGAACAGAAATTGTCCACAATTTACTTGATTTGCATTCACAGACTCAAGAAGAAGCAGGCCTTTAACAAGTCATGGACCAGCAAAATTAGCAATAAATGGGTTAATTGGAAGATATCGCGCTTCTGTGATAAACTCGCCCATTGCACAAAATTTATATGTCTAGTTTTAATTCTGTTATGAAAATATTTTTGGTACCTACTTTTTATGTCTCTTAATTTTCGGCTTATTTTTATTCACAATCATATATATTTATACACTAAAATTTTATAGCGTGAGTAACTGAGTAAATACTATACAAGATTGAAAAAGGATGGCTCATTTTTTATTGACAATTAATCTATTTGTACACTAATATTTTATAGCAAGAAAGTATAAAGAATATTATATGTGGTAAAAACTAAAATCTACAGCAATTTATTTAATAATTTTTAACAAATTTGACCGGTTTACTTTATTGACCATGTCACTTTGATTTTCTATAATACTATCGATTTTTTTTTTCAAATATGAGTGTGAAAATAGCCTTTTCGCAATAAATTCACCAGCTGTAATGACTTTATCTAGATAACTACAGATTCCATAAAGATAAAATCCCTCTTATTTAAAGTCCGAGATGTCAAAACTTTATTAGTTATATGCGGTTACTACTAGAAGTTTTTCTGGGAAAATTTTAAGAAAGTATTCTTTTTTTTACGGAATCAACTATAATTGTTTGATGTATATTAGAATTAAATTATGCTGAAAATATGCATGAAATTGTAAAATGAACTCATAGCATATTAGTAGTTTTTTATCGTATAAAGTTTAATTAAACTTACTTTTTTTTTTAGTTTGCACCATTTGCTTTAACTCCTTCATCATTTCCAAGAACTGAATTCTACAAAGCTGTCTCTATGCAACCTTTGCTAAATGAGCTCACCCATAAAGTGGCACACGATGCAGAGTTTTTGAAAGAAGCTCTAGCTACCACACTTCCTGCAGATCCATTCACCAGACGGCTCTATCAGATATGGGAGAGTATTAAAGCTGAGGGATTTGCGCAGGTACACTTTTTCATTCCATTCATAATGTTCATATCAAGCAACGCATGCCCGTAAAGTTAAAAATTACTAAATTAAGCTATTAGTTTCATTGGTTGAGAGAAGTTATTGATTTGTGGCACAGTTCCAATACATTAACTCACATAAAACTGCATACAATCATATTTCGTAACAGCAAACAACTAAGGTTGGATAATTTTGCTTTTTATAATCCAACTGTGTATTGTAGCTTAAATAAAAATTATTAATAACGGTTGCATTAAATTAAAGTCAATTAATTTTAAATACATTATTGGAATAAGTGATAACTTATTAAATATTATACCTCTACAACTTATGGACTAAAATGTATTACATACATATTCTAACATATAAAGGTAAAAGTCACTTATGAAAATGTCTGAGATATATATGTAAAAATTATATTAGTTACTACGGTTTCTACTAGAAGTTCTTTTTCTGTGAAAAATTAAAGACTTTTTCTTTTTTTATGGAACTGGCTGTAAGTTTTCATTTGAAAAAATTGAATATATTTGATAAAGATTTTGAATATTGCTTTATAATATTTATAGTTATAAAGCTTTACAGAAAATTTACATTTCTGTTATAAGTGTGTATATTATCTCATATTACATTGAATATTTACAAGAGATGAGAGATGCAATAGCTCATCTTAAATATTTGAAATTTAATTGTGTGGTGAGGATGATCTGTGCTCTATTACTTGTAATGTGTATTCATTCATTCTTACTGATGGAATAGGATAGTACCTACAAATAAAATGTAATTAACAAAATTTATTATGATGGGCATTCTTGGTGGAGTAAATGTCACATCTATCATACAGTAACCCAATATAAAAGACAGTTGGGATTTTCATAAAATCCATTTTAACAATATAATTATGTCAAATTCTCAGGGAAAAGCATTTTCATAAGTCCATGTCTCATCTTTATCGGTGAAATAGTTGAAGAATAATTTACTAAAAAAGCAGAATTTAAGTGATGTGTTAAACACTTGAACAAACTTGTCTCCGGCTTCTCTATGAGAATTTTCTTTTCTCTGGGTAGTCATACATTAGTGTAACTCATCATAGGATGGCTAGCTGGAACTATCGGTATTATGGCAATTTATAAATTTCTCATATTTCGTTATTGTAATATGTGTAGTACTAAGTACTACATAGATTGTGAGTTGATGAAATCATCATTGAGTATATTGTGTGTAGCAAATATCATTGGGAATGCTACGCTCGGACATAATGTTGGAGACAGGATGCCCCAAAGGCAAGTGTCTCACTCACAAGCCATACTGTTGCTGGAAGCAAGTGGAAATTAACAGCATCGCTTCCGGTTTTGGCCACCTGGGGCCTATCTCCAGAGCCTTGCAGAGGTAGACGCACCATAACGTAACAACATACATCCATACACCTAATTTTATTATTCATGTTGGTTTTTTTTGTACTCATTATCTGTATCCTTAACATTATTGGGACGTGTAATCTTTATTTATTTCCTGATTGCATTATATCATTTAAATGCATATTTGTATTCATGTGTTTTGAAATATATTATTAAGTATGATATTATGCATCTTACAAATCATTGCTTAAAGTCGCCAATATTATAGATAGCATTATATCATTTGAATAAAGTTGAACTGCTTGTTAATACATATTTTGGTCCGTACATTCAATCTATTGGTTCCCATTCCAAATTTTTATTGAACTATTAAATTTATTTAGTTGTAATAAATATTATTTTGAAGCAGAAGGGACATTTATGAAGGAGGCAATATTCATAATGATGTAGGTAGGTGCATATGTTGCATGATTTAAGAATAGGAATCATAGGTTTGTTTACTCTGCTTTATTAACATTATTAATGTATTGCCATGTCTGCGATCGCCTGGTGTGTGTATCTACTTTATAAGTAAGAAACAAACAATATCGGATTTGGGTATCGGGATCTCCTTGTCATATTTGATTTTGGCTCAAACTTTTGGCCCGCCTACTGTCGCCATCTTCAGAGGTTCAAGTGTTGTAATTTGATCCTAGTCCATTGAGGTGTGTGTTGTTCACTGTTTGTAGCTTACTGATATATATTGTACTGATATTATGCTTGTGTAAGAGTCATCCTATTTTTTCATTCACATCTTTCATATAAGGTGAACACCCAGAACCATCACCAATAGCAGAACATTTCATTTACACTGGACATAAATTTGTATACAACCCAACTATATTTGCGAAACTAAAAACGTACACACAAGATTGGTAAGGGAATCCATAAACCACCATGAGTTATCAGTGTAGTGCATTGTAAGAAAACCACTTATAAGATGATTACCTACAAACACAAATACATGTAAAATAAAACATAACCAGTCATACATATACTAACACCGACATTTCATACAATGAAAAATAGACATAACATCATGATCAACACGTGCTGCACATCATGCGGGATACTTCTGTACTTACACTAAATGGCTAACACACATACCACAAGCTGACAACTACATAACAATCACAGTGCAACACTAAACAACACATGCCTCAACACTACTGAGGCCTGAGTCAACAACACACTTTCGTCTCACGTTCCCGCTCCATTAGCGTTCGGTTGCAGACGATTTTGCAAGCAAGTGTCAATTTCGTTGCTAAGATACACAATAGTTACGAAAATTAACACTTTGGCGCACCATCGTCTGCACCCGAACGCTAGCGGAGCGGGAACGTGACGCGATAGTGTGTTGTTGACTCAGGCCTCTGTAACGATCCAACAATCACAATCACGTGAAGACATTTCAAACTCCTGAAGGTGGCAACAGCATGCTCTCAGAAAGCTCGAGTTAAAATCATCAAAATGGGGATCCTGATAACCAAACAACATGATAAGGACCATGGAAATATGAATAATTGTTAAACAACATCTATTGTACATTTTAAAATATTTAGATAGTTACTTTTAAGCATATATTTTTCAAAATTAAATTGAGGAATGTATATTTCTGCTTTGAAAGGTTTAATTTCCTCTGGTCTTGATTTATTATTAAGTCTCAAATCATTTGTAATTTTGTCTGATAATAAGTTTTGATTAGCTACATATAATTACCACATTACATGATGACATCACATTAAGTGTTACGATGTGTAGTATTCTAAAAGGATACTGGCTTCAATTTATTTGTTGCTTGTTAGTATTTGTGTAGTGTTTAGGTTGTGAAATGGCATATTGTTTTCCAGCATATAAGCTGTGGTCTCCTGCGCTCTGATTACCTCCTCCATGCTCCTAAGGAAGTCTGTATACAGCAGGTGGAAATTAACACTATTGCATCCAGCTTTGGAGGCATAGCCACAGTTCTCCCACCTTTACATAGGTACAGAGTAACACATTGTTCTGTTCTTTTACTCCTATATTGTCAAAATGGCTTGTCTCTGGTTTTGGATGTGGAATGTATTTGGACTATGTATCATTCATTTAAACATTGTAATAAGCATAAAATATCTATATTATGTCATTGTGCCATTTAACTTATCTCAATATGAAGCTATGTTTATATAAACCTTTGAGCTAATGCTTGTTCTTATCCAAATCTTACCCATGGTGTTCTACAACCATTTTATCATTTCAACAATTCTGCATAATCTTTTTAATACCGTTGTACCATCATGTTTATCCTGGCCCTTCACATTATATATTCACATTTGGATGTGGAATGTATTTGGACTATGTATCATTCATTTAAACATTGTAATAAGCATAAAATATCTATATTATGTCATTGTGCCATTTAACTTATCTCAATATGAAGCTATGTTTATATAAACCTTTGAGCTAATGCTTGTTCTTAAATCTTACCGATGGTGTTCTATAACCATTTTATCATTTCAACAATTCTGCATAATCTTTTTAATACCGTTCTACCATCATGTTTATCCTGGCCCTTCACATTATATATTCACATTTGGATGTGGAATGTATTTGGACTATGTATCATTCATTTAAACATTGTAATAAGCATAAAATATCTATATTATGTCATTGTGCCATTTAACTTATCTCAATATGAAGCTATGTTTATATAAACCTTTGAGCTAATGCTTGTTCTTATCCAAATCTTACCCATGGTGTTCTACAACCATTTTATCATTTCAACAATTCTGCATAATCTTTTTAATACCGTTCTACCATCATGTTTATCCTGGCCCTTCACATTATATATTCACATTTGGATGTGGAATGTATTTGGACTATGTATCATTCATTTAAACATTGTAATAAGCATAAAATATCTATATTATGTCATTGTGCCATTTAACTTATCTCAATATGAAGCTATGTTTATATAAACCTTTGAGCTAATGCTTGTTCTTAAATCTTACCGATGGTGTTCTATAACCATTTTATCATTTCAACAATTCTGCATAATCTTTTTAATACCGTTCTACCATCATGTTTATCCTGGCCCTTCACATTATTCACAAATTTACACATAAATATCACTCGCTGTTCACTATTTTTCACATTACGTGTCTCTGTATAAATATGAGTTTTTCAGTTGTCTATATTTACTAGTGTTGTATATTATTTGTTATTTCTGTGGTAATGCTTATTTGTTGAAACTTGATCTCATTGTTAAAATATTTTTAAACCAAGTTTACTGTTTTTCTTTTTCACTATTTAAATTCACTTTAAAAAATAATTAAAGTAGATATCACACCAAGACAGTATCGCACGCTTCATCCTTGTCTTAGACATTACTCAACTCCAGTCAACTGTCCCTTTAGCCAAATATTTTACAAGGTAGTTCTTTGAAATACTTTAACCAAATTATATTCCATATATTATTATAACTTTGAATATTTGCCATTATTTATCCCTTGCTTATTCTTAGTTTACATTGGTTGATTATGATAGTTTAGATTAGTCATAGGACATGCAATTTTAATTGGCTGATTAATAAGTTGTTATTAAAAGTAATTCTTCAAAGGACACGGGTGAACGTTTTATTAGTGTGAAATGTGTTCCTAACTGTAGGTACAACTATTAATAAAAATTAATAAATTTTTAAATATTAATAAATTTTCACCTAAACGGATAAATAGGAGTCCTTGGACTCCTGAAATATCCGAGAAATAAAGATATTTCAACATACATCTATTGAAGTTTCTAAAACAACAGTGTCATGTATTTAGTGAACATGTGGTATGCAGTGATTTTATACCCAGTAAAACCCAGCTAAATGAAACTATGAGAATTTCCTGTGGTACTCTGAAACCAACCCCTTGCCTTTCAGTATTTTAATATACCCCCAGCACATCTAAAGGGTGAAGCATCACAGAGTGAAAGCCGGAATCTGAAAAAGTCTGCATCTCCTCATACATGAAAGTGTTAGAAATTAACCCAATTATTGACTCAAAATCACAATTTCCATATTGAACTAAAACTGAAACATTAGCAGACCAATTGGCAATAAGATCTGTTGGAATCAACTATGGTGAGAAATTATAATCTGGTTGTATATCCAACTATACAGGTTTTACATTGCCCAAAAAATTCTAGTGGGTTTGAAACAGTGGTACACCTAAATCAATGAGGAGTCACAAATTCTTCGTTATGTCTGTGGTGCTGACCAAACAATAGACCACATGGAAAACACATGCCCTCAATACTCTTTTTAACGGTGGATTGCAAACACTCAGTTTAGAGTCGGAAGATGCGATTTCATGGCTGTATCATCTAGAGATATCCGTAAGTAGAAGAAGATTAAAAATCATATGAGATCATAGTACTCTGGCAAACTGAATATTGAGCCTTTTGATTACGATAGATTTATGTATTGGTCAATTAAGAATTACATATCCATGTCACTCTATGATTGCATATAGGTAGATTTCTTTTTCATAATTTTCTTGTTTATTACCATATGCAGTAATTTTTTGTGTTACATACATGCTGTTATAATTTTTAGTGTTACATACCTGCTGTTATAATTTTTAGTGTTACATACGTGCTGTTATAATGTTTAGTGTTACATACTTACTGTAAAAATGTTATAAACATGTTTTTATTTGACGCTATTGTTTATTGTTTTATTTATGGTTTTCTAATATTCATGTATATTTTGCATCCATCCCACAAAAGCCGCTAGTGAAACTTCATCCATTTTTTTTATATATTCATAGTACACGGTTATGCCTTTTATATGTTTTATATAAAAAATAATTTGACAAACGAAAATAGGTAAACTCAGTTTGTAGCTACAGCAGGATTACTCTTGACATAATCTAAATACGATCTAAATCTTGTCTGGATCTTAATCATACTATGCACGAATGGGCTATAGTAAAAATACCACGCTACCGCAAGATCGGCATGCACATATTTTTAACTATAGTCACTTCATGTGTCATATGATTAAGATTAAGACAAAATTAAGATTGTATTTAGATTGTGTCAAGAGTTACCCTGCAAGCATAAAATTTGATTAGAATAATAATTTAGATGACAAATGAATTTAGATTTTTAATATATTATATTCTGTATTCTTCAAATGTCGTTGATAAAATAAAAAACTTCCTGATATTTTATTTAATTTTTGATTATATTGATTAGTATTCATCCTATCATGTCACTGCGCTTGTGAAATAGGCAAAAAGAATCGAGCACCACTTACTCTTCCAATTCAATGTGTTATTGGCTAAATCTATATTAATTCAGTGGCTGCCATTAAAGCATAAGATGGATGTAAAAATAGTTTTAGCTATTGTGTTAATATGTGCCTAATTCTGTTTTGTGTTTATTTGCAAGTTTTATAATAATATGTTACTTGATAATTATTTTCTCACACTATTATCACAAATGAATAAATCTATAATACATTTTATTGTTTTTCAGCTTCATTTTACAACAGCTGGGTCACAAAGATAAAATAAAGGATGTAAGTTTTGTCTATCTTATCTATTTCAAATATCTTTTATAATCCTGTACATTGTGTATAAATATAAATGCAATCAAACATTGTTCTGCATGCATAATTTCATCACATCTCCCACAAATGCAAAAACTAGTAATCAAGCTCCATGCAATAAATATATAAGTTGTCCTTTTTGTCCCAATTAAAAACTTTGATTAGCGTACCTCATCGTCAAATTAGAATGTTAAATGTCTTATTCGCAATTTTTAAAAATACCTGCTATTTATAGAACACTTCAAAATTAGTAGGAAAGGGTGAGAGACTTTATTGGGGACTTCAAAGAAAATTCTACTTCCGTCAATAATATTACAATGTTATGTCAAAACAATAGACCAGTGGTTCCCAAAGTTGACTAGGCTCCGACTCATCTAGTAAAAATTTCCAATCTTGGGACCCGCCTTTTAGCTTTTTTCTCCAAACATTGCTCCAACAACATTTTTTATTCATGTCTTATACGGTGGTGAATCGTCCGTTGGGGCCCACTCAATATTCGCTCATGACCCACTGGTGGGTCGCGACCCATAGTTTGGGAAATACTACTACTACTACTATACCATCACGGCATATCCCACAAGTGGGGTAGCCAGCAGATCAGCTGTATGTAAGAAACATACAAACTGTCCTCTTTGTGCCAGTATAAAATCAAGACATTCAGGATGGGAAATACTGCAATGGACCATTATAACAATAGTAACTTCTTTTTCAGTTACCAGAGAATGATGCTCTCGCCGGGTTGTGCAGTGGGTTGATAACTGCTTGGGAGAAATACGCCATACCCACGGCCGTAATACTCTTCATTATTGAGGATGTGACTTATAACATATGTGACCAGCGCTTCCACGAATTCCACATCTCGCAGACTCGAAATGAGATCAAAGTCATAAGAAGAACCCTGACGCAGGTTATTGAAACGGGCAGTCTCAATGAGAAGAAACAATTAGTAATGTAAGAATTATTCACTTTTTATTGATAAAATAGTTTGATGAGATGTGACTTATATTGTGGAATTTTTTGATTCTAGTGATGGATTCACAGTGGCTGTAGTATACTTCCGTGCAGGATATGAACCTGGACACTATCATTCTGAAGCTGAGTGGGATGCTAGAGTTTTGATTGAAAGATCCAAGTTAGTTATTATAAATATCACTAATATTATTATTTCATAATGCGTTCTCAATACAGATATAGGCCTATCCTATTCTTTTTCATTGTTCTGAGGATTGTGATCATAATTTGTGTAGGTGTAAATTAGTGTCCTTCAGTGACACTGGTTATTGGTGCTCTAGCCTCATGCAAGGCCACTTCTATTACCTGCTTCGGTTTCTATATTATGCTACTCCAGGTTTTATTCTCTGTGCAACATTCACAACGTACTACAGAATATGACACATATACGCAATAAGCCCAGTGAGGCTGCAAAACTGATTATTTGTTGATTAAATTAATATATTCGGTATGATATTATTATATTTTTTATAAGCAATTACTATTCTTGAGGGCAATTGAAGTTATATGTAACCTTTGTGTTTGCAGTGCCATTAAGTGTCCATCCATTCACTATCATCTTGCTGGAACAAAGAAAGTACAACAGTGTCTAGCCCGTCCAGGAGCTTTGGAACGCTTCTTGGAACCAGAAAGGGCATCCACTGTGAGGGAAATATTCACTGGCCTCTATTCAATGGATTTGGATAATTTCGGAGATGAGGCTGTCAAAATGGCATTGAATAATCCCGAGAGGTACTAACACAATCATTTGCCACCTTACCTTCTATTGTTTTATCAAATACTTTTAAGTAAAAAATATTTTTTGTTACTACTTGACAAACAATTACAATGCATTTGGCATATTTATGTTACATTGTCCTCACGTTGTAATCATCATTATAATTTTATTGTTTAATAAACTAGTTATTGCATATATTTTATGTTGTGTCATGATATTGAACAGTCCCTTGTACATTATGTATACGTTGACATATAAAAGACCTAGGCCGTATAATTTTAAATAAAATATTATATTTATAGGTTTGTCATGAAACCACAAAGGGAAGGAGGTGGAAACAATGTGTATGGCAAAGATATAAAAAAAGTGTTAGAAGACATTGGAAACACCCCAGAACGCTCAGCGTATATTTTAATGGAGCGCATCAACCCTCCTACGGTTAGAGGATATTTATTGAGACCTGGACAGCCACCATATCTGGGAGACTTTGTATCAGAACTTGGAATATTTGGGGTTATCCTAGGAACAGAGAAAGAGATCATGGTGAATAAACAAGTGGGACATATGCTGAGGACAAAACTGAGTGATGCTAACGAGGGTGGAGTGGCTGCTGGGTCTGGTGCACTAGATAGTCCTTATCTTATCGATCTTTAAAAAAAATCTATTGCAGAGCTGGACATTAACAATATTAACCAGTTAAATAATTACCATTTAAAAAATTATAAACTTTTATGTGTAATATAAAAATTAACAATGTTTAAAAGCCTCCATTATTCTTTTACCATTAGTAGTACTGACATTCTGATTTGAGTACCGGCTCTCAGGAGATTCCCTGGGGGACCCCACTCAGGACTCTTTATCATCGACTGTAGTAGTTAATTTAACTTGCATTGCATTGTAAGAAAAATAATGAATATGAATTTTCAATTACTAACGGAGAAATAAACAAAGTTAATTTTTTTATTAACGGTACCCAGCTCTGTTTCACACAAATTTGAGATATAAGCAAAATACTAGACGGATTTTATAACTTACAAATTATCTAAGTTTTTGTTTTAAGCACAGGTCTGTAAAAATACCTTTGACGTTGATTTTTGAAGTTTATAATTTCTTGTTGCTTGTACATTAATAGTTAGTGCTCATTTTTTAAAATTTATTATTAAACTTTATTCAAATACATACTACATAAAATGTATTTTTGTTGTAAATGATAGTGTAAATTAATATTTTTTCAAGCAAAGCAACATTCCAAATATTTTTATTGTTAAAATTTAGGTGTTTTCTGTTAGAACTTGTCTAAAAGGTTATAAATACTGAAAAAAAATGCGAGGAAATAAAAATATTATGATTATGTTGGCCAGTCTTAAATTTTTAATAAGACAGATCAGCTTGGTTGCATAAGAAATATTAATCTGAATGCATTTAAAGAAATAAGCAAAGGTAGGTTTATGTGGTTTGAGGAGATAGGTTCAGTATAAAAAAGTGATGAAATATCAAAATGAATTTACTAATAGTTTAGTTGATTTGAATGGGTTACGGTTTTTAGTCAAAGGGAGTAGTATTTTAATTATAATCATTTTTAAATATAAATTTTAATATTGCATATGACTTTTCATGCATTGCATTGTATTTATTATACTTCAAATTTATACACTAATAAGGCAAGAATTTTTCCCAAGGTGAAGGCAATTAAGCTTTAAGGGGCATTCATATTTGTAACTTTGAATTATCACGGAAGAAGAATGCTCAAAAATTAAAAGTGTAAATGGACGTCTCATCCTCAAGGGACACTTTGGATGATGGATGGAAGTGTTTACTTTATTAAAAGTGTAAATGGACGTCTCATCCTCAAGGAACACTTTGGATGATGGATGGAAGTGTTTACTTTATTAAAAGTGTAAATGGACGTCTCATCCTCAAGGGACACTTTGGATGATGGATGGAAGTGTTTACTTTATTAAAAGTGTAAATGGACGTCTCATCCTCAAGGAACACTTTGGATGATGGATGGAAGTGTTTACTTTATTAAAAGTGTAAATGGACGTCTCATCCTCAAGGGACACTTTGGATGATGGATGGAAGTGTTTACTTTATTAAAAGTGTAAATGGACGTCTCATCCTCAAGGGACACTTTGGATGATGGATGGAAGTGTTTACTTTATTAAAAGTGTAAATGGACGTCTCATCCTCAAGGGACACTTTGGATGATGGATGGAAGTGTTTACTTTATTAAAAGTGTAAATGGACGTCTCATCCTCAAGGAACACTTTGGATGATGGATGGAAGTGTTTACTTTATTAAAAGTGTAAATGGACGTCTCATCCTCAAGGAACACTTTGGATGATGGATGGAAGTGTTTACTTTATTCTTCCTACGTTTGCCTACTTTTATACTATGTACTACTACTACTATACCATCACGGCATATCCCACAAGTGGGGTAGCCAGCAGACCAGCTGCATGTAAGAAACATGCAAGCTGTCCTCTTCATGCCAATATAAAATCAAGACATTCAGGATGAGTGGCAAACTTCATCGCTGAATTTAAGATGTACAATGTCTTAATTTTTTCGAACACATGCTAGAATATGTACTATGTACTACTAGAATAAGATATATTTAAAAATTAAAGATATATTTTTATATTAAATCATGTAATGTTTAATTAATAATGATTGTTGATACATATTTTAACTGTTCTTTTATTTATATTATGTACCTATTTGAAAATATTTCATCTGTTGATATTAATCCTCAGTACTAGGCCTAGTCTTGACAGCTGTGTTCCATACAGTCTTGCAACTTCCAGATTTAATCTGATCTTTTTTTTCCATTGGTCTCAAGTGTGCCGCAGACACTCTATCGCTGAAAATGTTATTAATGATATTAGTTTCCAATTAAATGAATTTTTATTGACAAAAAGACCACTGTTGTTTCACCAACAAGGTCTCTCAAAAATATCAAAAAACTCAAGTTGTGGATGAGGATATTCCAAACTAGTGTAAGTGCATTATGTTAATGAGGTGGTGTAAAGCCATTCCGTTACACAATGTTTATTACTGTAAGCATGTTGACAGTGTATGCTTTAGGTTTTTAGTTTGATTACAAATTATTTATCCATCATAATAATAATAATAAAGCTTTATTGACAGAACATAATACAAAGTTTGTACAAGAAACACATAATAAATAGAAACAGTGCTCTGTCAAATGGCGGACTTGTTGCAGAGCAACATCTTCCAGTCAACCATTCGAAAGAAGAAAAAAAACTACAAAAAAGAATAAATACTCAAAATAAAAATATATACAAGAAAATACATACATATATAAAAAGATATAAGAATAAATAGTAAATTAATTACAATGTCTGTGCAAAAAGAGAGGGGAAGGGGCAAAGGAAGGAATGCTACCTTAATCGACCAAAGACAAAAAAGAAAAAAAACCGAATAAGTGTCAACGCCGTGAAATTTTATTCTTGAAAACCAAAAATGATGAAGACGTGCGAACCTCCGAAGGGAGTTGGTTCCATAGCCTAGCTCCATGGACCGTAAATGAAGAAGTGAAAAAATCCGTATGGTGAGAGGGAATTGTAAGAAGACCATTGTTTGCTGACCTGAGTGGCAGACCATGTGAGGAGGCAAATTGAAACCGTTCTCTGAGATATACTGGTGCATCTTAATTTGATAACACCTTGAACAGAAGACAAAGTGTGTGAATATCTCTTCTCTCTCTGATGGTTCTCCACTTTAATTGAGATCTGTATTCTGAAATGTGGTCAAACTTCGTCAAGTTAAAGATGTATCTGATACATACATTCTGAAGACGTTCCAATTTATTAAGAAGTTCAGGTGTGAGATCCAAATAGCATACGTCAGCATAGTCCATTATTGGATGAACAAGTGATTGAATCAACAAAGACTTTGTGTCAATAGAGAGGAAACTTTGAAGCCTCTTAAGAGAATGAAGAGTTGCAAAAATCCTTCGACTGACCACACCGACCTGCTTCCACCAAGACAGTTTGTTATCAATGTACACACCTAGATCCTTGACAAAGTCAACAAAAGCAATGGAAGTGTTATTTAACAACAACATGGGTAAAGAAGATATATCAACATGAGAAATGAGTTTAGGACTACCCAAAATTATTGCCTGTGACTTTGAAGGATTGACAAGCAAGCCATTCTGCTCACACCAGCGTCCGACTCTACACAGTTCCAAATTCATTGAGTTGATCGCAGATACAATGTCTCCAGAATTAAAATGTGAGTAAAGTTGTAGATCAGGGGTCGGCAACCTTTTAGCTGTGGTGTGCCAAGCCACTCTACCAATATGATTCAGGGTGCCGCCTTAATTCTATATATATATATATATATATATGAGGTGAAGGTTTTACTCCATTTCACTGCGTACAGTCGGGCAGAGACTTGGCTCTTGCCTTTGCATGTGGGACGAGACAAGGCCCGTCACCGGAACATGCAGATTGGATTTGCAGAATAGGTGTTGTGTTTCTGCATTGTATATACATGTGCTTCTTCAGGACCATCTCGCAGAATGGCCGTCACAACATTAAATCCAGTATGCGGGGAGTATCGCATATTATGAATGACTGTGTGATCAAATTTTCATCGGAAATGCATGTGCAACATGCATTCCATTAATGAAAGATCACTTGATTTTACGCAGGAGATAGTATGAGGTGAAGGTTTTACTCCATTTCACTGCGTACAGTCGGGCAGAGACTTGGCTCTTGCCTTTGCATGTGGGACGAGACACAGCCCGTCACCGGAACATGCAGATTGGATTTGCAGAATAGGTGTTGTGTTTCTGCATTGTATATACATGTGCTTCTTCAGGACCATCTCGCAGAATGGCCGACACAACATTAAATCCAGTATGCGGGGAGTATCGCATATTATGAATGACTGTGTGATCAAATTTTCATCAGAAATGCATGTGCAACATGCATTCCATTAATGAAAGATCACTTGATTTTACGCAGGAGATAGTATGAGGTGAAGGTTTTACTCCATTTCACTGCGTACAGTCGGGCAGAGACTTGGCTCTTGCCTTATATAACTCTGCCCGACTGTTCTTGCCTTAAATAACTCTGCCCTTGCCGACTGCTCTTGCCTTAAATAACTCTGCCCGACTGTACGCAGTGAAAGCACCGTTTACTCATAACATGACCTCAAGGGCGCTGTATATCGTATCCATCACCCGAAACTCCCAGCAAAAAGGTGTGTCTTCAGTCCTTTTTTAAAACTCTCTCCATTCACCTCCTCTCGCAGACACAGAGGCAGCTTGTTCCAACATCTGGGACCCGCAACACTAAACTATATAATATAAATCTAAATTATATAATGGGGTTCTAGAGGAGAAGAATTTTATACCAAATTTATCTTTTAAACATATTTATTAAAAAAATAACATAAAATTCTTACATAAATTAAATTTTTTTATTGCGAGCCACGTTAGATTAATAATTATAATTAAACGTTTTCTCTTATTTAAAAATCACTTCGTCTCGATATTTTCGCGATTTCCCTGATTACTTTGTAGAGTGCCATTCAGAACCCCATCGCGTGCCAAGCCTGGCACGCGTGCCATAGGTTGCCGACGCCTGTTGTAGATCATCCGCATAAAGGTGATATGAACAAGACAGGTTCCTGGTTAAGGATGTGACAAAAATTGAGAATAATAAGGGGGAAAGGATCCCTCCCTGAGGGACGCCTGCAGTCAAAAGAATACTATCTGAGATTCCGTCAGGTGTAACAATTTTTTGAAAACGTTGCGTGAGGTATGAATCATACAGACGACTATAGTTCTGGCTTGGTCATATTATGAGAATGTCAAATGGTAATTATGAAAGACACTTTTCTTTTTCATTTACGAAGTTCCCAATGGCCTGGATAGCCTGCATACATAATGTTATTGCTAGCAATATCTTGGAAATAGGTAACTCACTTGGAATAAATAGCTCTAAATGAAGAAAGATTGTTTTTATTCTATATTCCTGGGAAGAGGGTTGAAGGGTTCAAAGAAAAAAGTGATTCTGAACATGATTATAAGAAGCACATGATTTAAAAATAAATTTCTCGGATAGATGAAAGAACATGATTGCACCCCAAATGGAGTCTTCTTCAGCAGTATTAAAATTGCTAAAAATATTATTATTGTTCACCTGAACTCCTCGTATGTGTTAGCAGTGTGTATAGCATCACATTTCACTTCATTTATCCTCCAGTATTTCTTATCTTCGTCAATCTGTTTCAGCAGTACACTCTCCAACTTCTTTAATTCATGAAGGTCCAGAGGTTTATTCATTTTAAGAGATAAGTATTTTCTTTGATAACTTACGTTCCAAGTATCAGAAGAATGTCAAATATTTCTTATAGTAACCATGGCAATAATAAATTTGCTGGTTGCTATAGATACATCCATTCGATTCAAACAGCAGAGATGGAATCGGTTTTAAAAATATTTAGATATTAATAAAAAAAAATCCTTAACGTCATACACGATATTTAGATATTAATAAAAAAAAATCCTTAACGTCATACTCTATTATAATAAACACTTGTAATATTGTAAAAAAGTTTTTGAACACAGATATTTCAGGCACAATGGTGCAGGCGCTGGTATTTTGATCCTAATCCTTTGATATCCTGTATATCTGGATAGGTGAATTTTTCCCGGCATTAGACTGTTAAGTTTTTATGTGACCATGACTGATCATATGGAGACTTATCTGGTTGTATAATGCTGAGAAGTGTGGATGGCAATTCTGCCGCCGCGTGTAAAAAAAAAAAAAAAGTAATACACTCAAGAAAAATTTGTGATTCTTCTGAAGATTGTATTCATTCAAAATTGACAAAAAATGACAATGTGTTACACTTTGCTGCTTCTGTCAAATTTTGATAACCTTTGTTTCTAGTTTTCTTTTTTTGCTTTCAAACTTTCAGGGTTCGTCGGCAGCCTGGAGGTAGAGTCTCAGTCTCATGAACAGGGGGTCTGTGATTCGATCCCAGATGCCGGCAAACTGTTTGTAAAAGGCTAAAAAAAGCTGTTTATTGAAATAAATTAATAAGTAATAGTTTGTAGGGTGAAGACACAGAAGGTTGTCATGATATTCAAACCACGTAAATTAAATGTGCCAGAGTTTTTTTTTTATTTACTAGGCAACCCAGCCAATTTGGCTGATTTGTGCTATTATAGACAACTTATGTACAATTAACATTATTATAAACGTTGGACAAAAAATTAATTAAATTCATTATCGGGTTTTTTGTATAATATTTATTTCGTATTACTCCTTTCTATAACAACACATTTTTATTATTATTCTATGAATTTTTCACAAATGATATTACACTAATAATCTTCGTGAATTTTGCTTATCTTATAGTAACATTGAAAAGATCAACACATGATTGTGCTATTTTGTCATGAATAATGTTTACTTCCTCTTTAGTAAGTGTACGTTCCATATGTCGATAGATAATACGGAAACATAAACTACTTTTACCACTTTTGGGATGTACAAACTTGTCTACAACCAGCACCTAGAAAAAAAAGCTAACATTTAATTATTGGTCATCGAGCAGAATTCTTGTCATGTCAGAGCAGAAATCATGTCATTGAGCAGACTCAAGATTAATTAGAAATATTTACACTTACTTGCTCAATTATGTCTCCTCCAATATCTCTGGCCAAGTCATAAAAATCATTACATGAGAATGTTTCAAATGATTCTCCCTGCGGCAGCCAGAATGAAATGTCATTCACGCATTGAGGGTATGTGGATATTGGTTTGTACTTAATTTTCTTAGTAGGATTTGTCACAATAAATTGATTTAAGAAACCAGAATCTTGACTCCAAAACAATCTTATATCTGGAATATCGTAGAGAGCCATGGCAATTCTTTCGAGTCCTAAACCAAATGCAAAGCCAATGGTATTCATGGAACCACAATTTAAGAGTATTTCATTCCTCATAACACCACAGCCGCACACTTCCATCCAATTTCCATTGAAATATATTTCCAGCTCCCACGAGGGTTGAGTGAATGGGAAGTATGCATTTACCCATCTGTGTTTTATATTTTCTCCAAATAAATGTTTCACAACTCCAATTAGTGTGTCTTTCAATTGATGTTCTACAACTTTCACAGCTTCCAAAGTGTGACAAGGTTGTTTAGATTCTTCCAGACAGTCAGATGGGTTTTCGTCAGAGGGATGATAGTCCCTGGTTTTATATGATTCGGGTTTATAGTCAGGTTCAAATATATTCAGATCTTCTTGTTTAGGAAATATTTGATCTCTTGTCTGGGCTCGAACCCCATCAACCTAAAAAAAATATAAAAGAGTTACCTACTTAAATAATAAAAATTTACCCACTTTTTTTATATCTCCACAAAGAATCAAATAAATAAATTTAACTTAAGATCATACGATTGCAATTTGACAACTTACCTGATGGAAAACTGGAAAATGTGTGGAGTCGATTTCATCCCGTCTATAAACATCTCCTATAATAATAAAGTTATCTAAGCCAGATCTAATGAGTTCTCCTTGGTGAGCTGTTGTATGTGCTCTCAGTAAGGTGCCTCTGTTGAAATAATAACAATCACTCTTCGCTCTGCTGGGATGATCAAGAGGAATCAACAAATCATCAAAATTTTGTTGTACAGTCACTATGGGACTCAGCCTATCATATATACTATAAACAGGATTACCTTTAGTATTTACATCACACTTGTGAAAATAATCTGCAATTCTATCTCTTACTAAGCACAGTGGATGCATTTTTTGTAAATGCAGATTCTTATTCATATAGCTCAATATCTTTGGAGTGACGTTCGTAAAATCATCTTTAGGATAAACTGTACCATTGACTTCAATAGAATCTTGTTTTGCTCCAACTTTCATAGAAATTGAACGATTAACAACTTGTATTATGTAGTTTTTTCGAATTAAATTACGATAACCCATCTTGATAAGAGTTGATAAAGATATAACCTAATGATAACCAAACAAAATTTATCACACACGTAAATTTACATGCAGCATAGAAATATTGTTGCACAACATAATTTTCCGTAAATTTTATTAAAAAATCTGAGAATTTTATGAGCAATCTTCAAGATAAATAAAAATTATTAAAAGAAAATTCTCAAAACTCCGCAAACCCAACTCGTACGTAAATAGACGTCAAAGCACACCATAGAAAATTATGATGGTGATGTGACAATTGACATTGTCATTTAATCGAAACATTTCTATGGAAATTCATAACGCAGCGCGAAAAAACAACAAATTGACTTTTCCGAGATTTTCATTTTGTCTGTCAGCTCATCAGCTGTGTGGCGTTGGTGTTTTACTTGTGCTGATATTAATTTCGGTATAAAGTGATTGTAGAACTTTTAGAGAAATCTACACAATAGTTCATTGTCTATATTGGTATTTTAAGTGTAATTTTTAACATTCGAAGCACTAGCTGAACGGAACAACTTTTATTTCTAAATACATAATATTTTACAGGTTAGGTAGCTTGTTTTTAATATGTCCGGGAAAATACTTTTAAAATTAACAACTACGAGTGTTGTTGGTGCGGCATGTTTCTTTGCAGGTACAGTTGTACAAAGAAAGCACATGCTCGATAATTTAGAGCATACCTTAGATATACAAAGAGATATCCTAGAACATATAGCTGGAAAGGTAGACCCTACAGTAAAGTTTCCATTTTCTCTGAGTGTGTTAGCAGCTACTCCTGTACCTTCTGACAGTATTGCTTTAGGATCTGGAAGGGTGAGTTTACAGATTTTATAAAGCCATAATAACCATAACGTAAAAGCCATAATAAATCAACTTAATATTATTATCCATTTACAGATCTCAACCAAAAAACAACTAACTACCTAATTGCTCTATGGCAGAAGTATATTTTTTATTATTGTTTCGTGTTTTCGAGATCTATCACAAACCTAGTTAATGTCATAGAGCTGCGATCATAAATTTAAATACTGAATCCATTTAATTTGTCTGTTCTATTTTCTGTAGCAGAGGAGAAGAATAATAATTCTTTTACATGGATAATAAATGACTCTGGGAAGTTATCGAGTAATATTTAAATTATCAGTGTATTATTTTAGGTATCCCAAATAATGAAGTATGGATTCCCAAGCTTAGAAAATGTAAGATCTTTAGATGACTATGTGCTGTCTTATGACAGAAGAAATCGTGTTCCCAACTGGGTGTTTGAACATTTGACTAAGGAAACTATACAAAAGAATGATAAAATAGACAGATCCATTTGTGACTTTGTCCCTGATGAGAGTGTACATCCATTTTTCAGGTTGGTATGAAATTAAATTTATCTCAGCTTTTCATGTGTCTATAGTTTTGGGCAAAGGTCTCCCTCGTGGACCTCTACATTCCTCTATTGGATACAGCTCTCTTTTCTATTCTACCATTACAAACCTAATGATTTTATTACCTTATCTTCAACCTTCTTTATGTGTTATGAATTGGACAAGGGCCTCCCACAATTATCTATTGGACAAATTATTACAGTTTTTCCTTAATCTGATCTGCCTAGCATTGACTGTTATTAATTAATTTTTGTATTCCGTTTTAAATTCATCATCTTAAGCAGTGATTCTCACAGTGGGCATTACGCCTCAGAGGTGGGGCGCCGCGCTTCCACAAAGTATTGAAAATTTACAAACTGTTTACTTAAAAAAGAGACCGGTGGGGCATATGATTTTTAACAAGACTACGGTGGGGCATGGCATAAAATTTATGCTATAATAAGGTTGAGAAACAGTGATCTAAACATTCCTAATTGTCATTGTGTGTATAACATGATGGTGTCACTACGAAATCCAATGTCATATCTACTGGAGTACATTTGGTGTCTAGTCACTTAAACAATGAGCCAATATTTTTAAGACTCCTCTAATTGCTATGCAATTGAACCAATACGACTTGATTTTTCTTGACGTAAGTATTTAATGTGCTTCTCGACTATTTTCTCCTTCGTGTAGATAATTATGCTGAGCAGATCCCTTCTTTTCCTCTTTGTCTTCCTATTATTGTTATATGTGGATTTAATTTATCTTATTTATAATATTGCATATTGTATTTATAGTTTTTTATTTTATCTTATTTAGTATTTATGTATTTTTATCCATATGTATATTCTGTTTTTATTTTATTTATTTATATTTAGTAAATTGCCTTACAGATCCCAGAATACAGATTATAAAGGTTCCGGGTTTGACAGAGGCCATATGGCAGCTGCTGGAAATCATAGATTACATCAGAAACATGTGGAGCAGACATTTTTACTCAGTAACATGGCACCACAGGTAATGTTCCTTTACGAGTATGAATTTTCTTATTCTTCTAGATACAGTAGATCTCGCTGCTATCTTTATAAAAATATGTATATTTTGAATTAATCAAATTATCTGCTATTTTTTTTGTTAATCTAGGTTGGTAAAGGTTTCAATCGAGACAAATGGAATGATTTGGAAAGACATGTCAGAAAATTGACACGTCAATATAAAAATGTCTATTGCTGCACGGGACCACTCTATTTACCCAAGTAAGTATTTTCTGTCTATTTTATCAAAATGACTTTAAATACAATGACTTTAATAATGTGAAAATCCCAATGAGTTTTAAAAAAATATAACAGTTACCGTAAAAATCCTGATAACTCGAATAATGACTTGGCAATTCATAAAAAATAACTATAAACAAATGATAAACAATTGAAAGTTTAGGATGACATTTTAGAATCACAAAAAAACTAAGTCAGAGTGTAGAAGGTTTACTCCAATAACTTGAATTTTTAAATCATAAATAACAGTCACAATGTGCTCAAAATCTCAATAACTCAATTTGTTTTGGTATTTATTTATTTATCAATTATACCGTATTTTACCACAATGTGCTCTGGCATATTGTTACTATTAGTGACCGGAATTTGGAGGGTGGAGGAGCTGTTCTGGCTGGCACGGGACAGAGAGGCCTACGCCAGGGTGATAGCCAACGTCGGGGGGACCTGACATGGCACTTTGAGAAGAAGTGACCAAATAGTTTTGTAGCATGTAGAGCTACATTATAAAAAAGATTGTGTAAGTCCGCCTTAATAATCGATGACTAAGCGGATTACATGATTACACAATTATATGAGCGGATACAATTTAAACATTAATGGAAATTTAAATTTTGCAGGAAGGAAGCTGATGGTAAATTATATGTAAAATATCAAGTGATTGGGGCTAACACTGTGGCTGTACCGACACACTTCTATAAGATAGTGGTAGGGGAAGCACCCTCTGGGGAACTACATCTAGAGGCATACTGCCTTCCTAACCAAGTCATTGGCAATGAAGTCCCCATCACATCATTCCAGGTATAGACAGTCATTTCATAACTCAGTTAATTAATGTGTAGATGCGATTTGATAATATAACTTACTAATTTTGTGATAATGTGATCACTAAACGATTTTTTATAAATATTCACCATAATGTGAAATGTTTTAAAAATAAAAAAATATAAGCTTTTTTCAAGTCTTTTAAAAGATTCAGTTATCTTCCAGGTTCCACCAGACACAATTGAACGGGCTGCAGGATTATTATTCTTTGATAAACTTCATAAAAATATGTTTGTTACCATCAACGGAAAAAAGCAATAAAGATTTGAAGCAGGACGTATCTCATTTGCATATACAAAGTTTTTTAGGCATTGTATATCCTGGCTATGAAAAATCTTGTAGACATATTTGGACAAATGCCACTAATTTTCCTTGTTCTCAGATCTCAGTGATTGGATGTTTGAACTCAATATTATAATAAATATATTGTTTTTATACAGTGAAACCTCTATCTATCGTTTTTGAAGGGACCTATTGAAATAAACTATGGATGCGGGAGTATAGAAAAAATCACATTAATATGTAGGTACATACATATATAGGTTTTATAAAAATGATACATGTTTCAAAAGTTATATATCAATTTGTTGAAATAAAAAATATAGTAACAAAATAAAAAAGAAAGCTGCATGGAGAGCAAAATCATACTTTATACTGTATGTAATCTTTCATCTTAATTTGCTTTTTTATTGTACCTACTGACGTACTATCATAAAAGACAGCCGACAGAATCAACAAACTGTTCTTTCTTTCTCGCTCGCTCTCCAATGTTTTTATACATATATACGATTTTTTTGTGTAATTTAAACGGTCAATGCGATAAAATCATATAGAGAAACGATGGATGCGATATATTTTTACGTGTTTTGTATGAAACTAATGCGGAACTGTAAAAAATAACGACAAATACGGGAAAACAATTATTCGAGGAACGATAGATAGAGGTTTCACTGTATAACATTTTGAATACCAGAGGCCAGTGCCTAAAGGGATTGAGTTTTATATTAGTTCCTGACAGAAATTAAATAACTTGTGTGAAATAATTAAATCCTTAGCCATTACACCTTGTTGATTACATAATATATTTGTTAAGTGTCATTTCTATGAAATGTAAATATGTTATTCAATGTTATCTATTTGTAGAATCTTGTTAATATTTAAATAAAAATATCTTAAGTATGACAAAAGAAGTGCACTTAATTTTATATTTAATATATATGTACTTTGTATCTAGTTTTCAAGTAAATGAAAGATTATAAGAATGATGAAATACGGATTAATTGAAAAAAACACAGCATGTAGTTAACTTCCAAATTACTTCTATTAATTTTTCGTACTAGTATTCGGAGACTCTCGACTCCATTAGGCGATTTGTAAAAACTTTTTACTAATGTGTTTGATATCCACACTATTGATGTCACTCTATACTGTCAAGCCTGTTCTTGAACAAATTGGTGTTCCTTGCTATGACCAATGCAGCAGGCAACCTATTCCACTCATCCACAACTGATGATTGCGAAATGTCATCTGGTATGTTATTTTGTAAAAATTATTTATTTTTTAAGAAAATCTCAAGGTATTAGTATTAATATTAAATCTGTACCAAAACACAGCTTCTTATCAACTGAACTACGTATTTTCGCACAATACTTGAAATCTAGACCAACTAAGGCCTCGGAGATTTTCCAAAAGTTTTGCACAAAGATATTGCTTTCTGGCACAAAAAATCTATGACCAAATTATACCGGAAATAGAAGAAAAACATATCTCACAATCAAGATGAAAGGAGGGGTTCTACGTTTGTACTTCTCAATGTATATGAAAAAGAAATGAGAGATGACTGGTGTGTTGAAAATACATACTATTAAATTGAATTAATCAGCAAATGTAAGAAAAACATTAGAGAAGTGTTACGAATAATAAAAAGGCAAATCTTCAAGATTTTTTTTTTGTTATATGTGATATAGAGATGTGTGTGTATATTTCTTTATTGTTTGAATGTTTAATTGCTGTATTTTTCCATTTAATGTCAATGATTCCACCGTCTCAGAACAGATTATATCTAGCGTCCAGTGTAATCTCTTCACTGCTATAAAATTGACTGAGATTTTTTCTGTATACAAGTCGCAGTGTAGAAATAAATTAGTAAAATAGTTGTTCCTAATAAATTCTTTGCAAGGACAGAGGAGAGAGAAAACCATTCTGGCTCAGCAGATCTCTATATAATTCTTTATTCACAAAAATATTCAAATAAAAGTGAAAACTGACATTTTTAAAATATAAAAACAACACTTACATCTTAAAAACATAATTCTGTAAGCTTAATCAATAATATTCAATAAAATATTATGTAAATATATTAATTATTATTCAAATATTCAATACAAAAAATAATAAAAAAGCTACGCTCATTACAAATCCAGAAAACAACATTTTACAATAGTAAAATATCCAAAAAGGTATTTTGTAAATATGGAATTAGTGGAAAGTTAATAAACTTAGTCAAAGAGAATAAAATATTAATTATTGCAGTCTCACATGTTTACAACAAGGGAAACTACTTTCATAAGATGCGGGACAACAGACGGCCAACATTACAATGGACTTAAATATTTGCATCAAAATTATATAAAATAAAACATTGAGTAGTATGTGATCTCATGGATTAGCAGTGAAGACACAAAATTATGTTATAAGACTAAATATTATTATTGAATAGAAAGGAGATTGGTGCAAAGTGCTTCTTCAGCTAAAAACACAATACATAATATAAAAGCATGAAGGTACTTAGTACTAATGTGACGAGTACAATATATCATTAGTACAACTAAATACACTCCAAGTGTACTTAGATAAACTTAATATAATAATGTAAAAATAAAACATTTTCTCAATATGTTTCATGATATATAAAATAACTTAAAAATAATACAACATAATTAATTGTGATTGTACGGAAACATTTTTTTTTATTATAAGCCTTTAAAAATACTTTGCTGGCACTCTTTCCTTTGTTAAAATATAAATCCTTTTCTGCATTTAGTACATACGATTGTGATGGAATGTGTGCTCAAAATAAAAAGTAATAAATCTAAAAATCATCCATGATCCTGACTCATTATTATATACACAAGCAACAAAACTGTAAACAGTTTAGTGCATGTAAATGATTGCTACGTTATAGATTATTAGTTACAAATAGCAGAGAGGATAAGTTAAATGTTAATCATATCATAGTTAATAAACATCTGAAGAATTAAACAATGTAGGTCCCTAATGTGTAAACCATAAAGAAAATTAATTACCAATGAAATTGGATCAAACACTCTGCAACTAAACTAAACACGTAAAGCAAAACATTCAGCAATTAATTGATTAACTTATACATTTACATATAAAAATATAAATCGCCATGGATAACAAAAATATAATAAGTGATGTAAACCAACACAAAGAAACATATTGTGATAAGCATATAATCATTACAATAGAATCATAAAACATTACATTACTTTATATCAAATCTTATAGTTGCCTTCTATATATTTCTTACTACTCTTTGTACCTTACGTATGACATTTATTATATTAAACCTAAATGCAAAAAAAATATAGAATATTATTAATATTATGCCATTCATCGTCGGCTGAAAATAACGTCTGGACCCACAAAATGTAATTTTAGAAGACTTGCTTCATGACGCACACATTTTTATGTTTAACAAATGGTGGCACTAAAAGTAATGTTTTTTAAAATGTCACAATAACTTGAAACAAACAAGACTTTCAATATCAGAATTTGTAGGTTCAGAAATATAATCTTCAGTTAATTGAAGAAGTGTAGCAATTCTAACAATACATTATTATCAAAAGTTAACATAAAATGATCATTTTTAAATTATACAAATGTTTTATGAGAAATTATATATTTTCAAAATAGAATGACACACGCACTGTCGCAGAGTTTAGGGGGCAAACATTTGATTTGTATAGATTATTTTCAACATTAATTGGTGATTAGTTCTACACAAACTATGATATAGTGAATGGATATTATGTGAGAATTGCGCCACATTATCGTGTATGATGCTTAAATGTGTAGAACTACAAAGGTCCAGTCATATTATATGTGTATAGTCTTATAGACATTTGAAGAAGGCATATATTTATCTCTCGAGTATATTGTACAACCAGCCTTGGCATTTATTCATACTGCAGCACAGAGGACCACTGCACAGGCTGGTACAAGTTTAAAATATCTTTAACATATTATATACAACTTTGTTATATGATAAATGCTTTCATTTATATATCAACTGACATAATATAATTTAACATTTTAACCCTCCTGATTATTATACATTATATAATTTTATTTTAAGTCAAATCACTTACATTAATCATAAATAATGTTAACAAGCTACTGTAGACTTGTTTTATTACAGAAAAGAATAAAGTAATTATATTATTTGTAATTGTTCATATGTAAAAACTAAATATTTAAAAGTAATGGACAGACAACTCAAAAAAAACTGTTGTAAATAATAAAAAATTATTAACATTAAAATGATACAAAATATTGTTTCTGTGATAGTATGAAGTAATATATAATATTAAATGCCTGCAATGTGTACACGAAACTGTCAGACTATCGAATGATTAAACATCACGAAATGCCGTTTAAAGCTAAGAGTTTCCTATAATAATATAAATCTCTACGCAATGTTTGTATGAATGAATCTCTAGCAGACGATACTACGCGTTGTGAACACATTGTACAATGGTTGCTTCCACCTGCAAACAATAAACAATTTTAAAATAGACAATGCACAATGAAAGATTGAAGACACACTGAAGATCAAATAATTAAGTCGCGTAATATAATACACAGGATTGAATTAAGAGACTAACTACTTACACGACATACAATTACTGCTGTTGGGTCTGTTGTTGAATTTCTATCTTCTCCACTGTCATATCTGGATTCATGGCGGTAGCTTCCTGTAATTACAAAAACATAAATTTTTAACATTATGCTCAACCCATAAAATTCTAATAACTGTTGTTAGAGCAATCCACATTTTAATAATAATAATAATCTTTATTCAATGAAATGAAATACATTACTAACAAAAAATTACACAACAAGTTACCTCACTAGGTGTAGCCTCTACTGAGGTAGTGTAACTAAACTTGACTTAATGTTTAGATATTTTTGGATGGCTTTATTATAAAGTAACTTGACAAGTACACTCAAGAAGACAATATACGAAGAAAATGTATTACAAAATAATAGAATCATGAAGCTAGGAAATGAATTTCAAATGTGACAATGAGTTACCTGAATAGCTTCAGCGAGTGCTCTGTCGTGGTCGATTGGATCTCCATCTGATTGTATAGTAATCTTCTGCTCTACTCTTGTCTCCACCACTCCATCACGCTCCGTTTTGTACTGCAATCATACAATAAATAAAAAATATATTAACAACTGCTCATGAACACAAGCAATGTGGTAATAATTAATGTGTGTGAGGCATTGTGTACTTACTGTAATGGTTTCTACAGTGCGTGTCTTTGAACTGATGGTCTGAGATGATACAATTTCACCGTGAGGTTCACCATCTTCAGTTGCTCCTTCAGCCTGAAATACAGAAAATAAGAAACTGCTCTATTCTGTGGAGTGACTGACAAATGATAGTCTAACCATCTTACCTGTAAGTTTTTGAATGCTCGATAAAAAGCAGATATTTGTAAAATATCGCAAATAAGACATTTGACATTTTCAATTCAGCGATGAGATGTGGAAACTACACAATTTGAAAATAACCAATTACATGCGAGAATTCTCCTAAACCCAATATGACTGTTTTTATTTAGATTCATAACAACCAATGTTAGTTTGGTCAAGTTCAAAACTGACATTTGCACATTATATTTCTTTTGTTTGCAACAAAGATTTGGAAGTATATATTTTGTGTCAAAAAATAATCACAGTGAAATATGGGGAAAAAATACGTATGAATTTGAGGTGTAATATTTATGCTACAAGTTTTTTTTTCTGAAAATATTACCTAGCCTCAAAGTAGCGGTTTTGCTACCCATATTTGTTCGCTAAAGAAAGTTATCAATCTACACAAGAATATTGCGTTAATAATTTACACAAGAATGAAAATTGTATTAATTATGAAATCTTACATTATTTCGGGCATGCTGTGTGAGAAGAGAACTGAACGGTGGCTCCCCTGTTCCATGTCCTGCTGCCTGGAACACTCTAGTCTCCGTCACTTCCATACCAGATGGATCCTAAACATAGTAACCACCAAGTAAACATCAAGTAACTTATTTAAATAAGAGCCAATCAAATAATCCCTAACTTCAAATTCAATAAAACATATGAAAGTTTTTTTCATCTCACAAATGGATCATTACTGTCATAATTCAAACCTAAAAATTATATTATTTTGTGAAAAAGCTAAAGCTAAAGCTATCCTCTGTAATACCTCCATTTATTGAATAGTAACCCATAAAACTATCAGTGTTGACTCGATAAAAACACATTAATTATCTTAGTTTGATATAGGTGTTACTTGATATACTTTCAAGAGATTCTTCTTGTTTGTTTCAGCCAAGACATCTGAATGTCAGGTAAATTCTTTTCATGAAATATTTTCTTAATACAATGATGTAATAATATCTTCTGTGCTATTTGGAACATAAATATTTCAATTGTAAGTAAAACAATGTAACATAAACTATAAAATTTTATAATATTATCTAGATATTTATAACATGCAAATGTCATGACTATGATAAAGTTATACTTTCGTGCTTTCAAGAAATGTACTGCAATATACAATATTGATAGTAGCGACGATAATGTCGAGTATAAAATATATGCTAATTATATAATAAATACTATAAAATTGTAAATTCGTCTTTAGTTGCATAATGATAATACATACATATAGCATGCTAACATAGTTGCACTACGCTACATGAAAAGTAAATAAATAACCATGCACATGAAGCAGTTATATATTCATTAGTACGACAATTATATCATATTGTGTTTTAATTTGCATTAGTCTTTACTTACGGGTGCTGAAAATGTAATACATACTTCTATAATAATAAATAAAAATGTGTTCATCATAATATTTATATAAATTAAATCATAATAAAATAAATAAATAAAACGTAAAATAATTTGTGTAAGAAAAACACAAGGCCATCCACACTTCTATTGTTGTTTCGTTGTTATTTCATATTAAGGCAAAAACGCAGTTAAATAAAAGGAAATAATATGGATAATCATTGTAATTAATGAGAATAATAATATAACATTATACAATCGATATAGAGATAATATTATGTATGTACAGAAAGAAAATATTTTTAGTTGCATATTTATAATAGTTACTTTAAAGGAATACAGTTCTTTTATCCACAAATTTCTGACGGACTGGACAATACTCTTTCACAATGCAATTTTTTTATGACAACAACACCAAAGCGTTGGTAATGTCATGGAAAGAGGTGACACGATTGGGGCAGGTGTGTTCTAAATGGAGGAGACTGGTATTGAAATATGCTCAGGAAAGAAGAAGTTAAGTTGAATTGGATTGTATTGGATTGGTTTGTAGTAGATAATATATAGAATAATTCCGATATACTAAGGAGACAAACATAATATTTTGTTAATAATATAATTTGTCATTGTATTTTGATTATGATATAGGTATAGTATAAAAATATATTGTGTGATGTATCTCTATCTGTAGTGGTCCTTATTACTTATATCTAGACTCACCGTCACTGTGTATGGAGTGTAACTGTCATCAAAATCAATCGGAGTTCCCGAATCCCCACTGCTAGCTGAACCGACTGAGCCTCGCCTAGCAAACTGTTACCAGGCAGAATAACAATAATAACAACAATAATATATCATGAGGGTTATACATGAACATACAAAACAACAAGAAATAAAGCTTCAAAAAGGAAATCACTGACACTGTGTACAACATTAATTTTAATATTATAATATAATTATGTACATTGTAAAACCTCACAATGTGTATTCATCACTCTGCTGTGTTATATAAGAGCAACACAATTATATTTATTTTTAAAATTTAAATTTCTTATCAACTCACCTTCATTTTATGAGACATCAACATTTGAAAAACAAATTAATAGCTTACAAGTTATTGAATATATTTATATATACAAAAAAATCCCCGCTTTATGAAAGTCACGATTTTCAAACTAAATAAATTTCTGTTTGTATTTAGTTGATGTATGAAAAGTGGCACAAACAGACAAACAATTATTATTGTGTGATCAACAATAATAAGGAAAGTGATACAACAAATGTTGTGTATGCAGTGAGTTGAATAGTCCAAAGGTAATAATTAATAAGGCACATTACCTAATATATATTATAGTTATACGTAATAATGAGTTACTTAAGTAGAGACAATCAATACGCATAGAAGGCAGTACTGCAAAGTTACAGCTTACAATAGCTTAGTACAAAGGGTAGGTATCTGTCTGCAAAGGTTCATGTACTCCCAACAATACTTTACAATATATGTGAGGCTTACTAGAAACACAAGTTTACTTGATGTTATTACACCCAATATTTCAATCAACCTTCAGAGCAGCCCACATGTGTTTTTTAATTCAATAAACTTCAACAAACCTTTTAACTATTTTACAAGTGTAAGGGACATATAGAATAACCCTCAAGACACCCATCTGCCCTTATCAATTTTGTAATTCCTATCTATTATTATTACTTTTGTCATTATTATCAAAATTCGATGCTAATATATCAAATTTAACAACAAAAACATCTAGATTTAAGGGTTGGTAGGTGACATTGAGGATCATTATTGTCCCTAAAGTGTATAATGGTTATGATAGGACTTAGTTTAGGTACTACGTGAAGGTACATATAAGAAAAATACAAAATTTATTGAGTTAATTCAGACTTCATAATTCGAGTTACCGTAAGAATACGTTGAAATATTGGGCTTTAATAATGAATTTTTAAATGTGATCAGGTAATTTATTTTGAGAGTAATTACAAATAAAATGAGCTTATTCCTAATGCATAAATTGTTAACTTCTCTATGACAGGAATTAAAATCATTACTGTTTGGGATTATAGGAGAGTCATTCTTCATTTTGCCCTAGCGGGAATCGAACCCAGGACCTCATAACTCAAAGGCAAAAGCGTTACCTTTGTGCAACACTGGACGATGAATTGTTCATTACGCCAGTTAAAACATTGTTTAAACTCTTTATTTATATTTAATATAATTGATTTACCTCTATTGGTCCGACTTGCTCCTACAACTTCCACATTCAAAAGTAGACTGAAACATCACTATCTCACTCTCACTCACATAATCCATGCTAAATCCATTACTCCCCTTCCCCCCTTGTTGTATGTGTATATATTTATTTGTAACTAGTTTTATTTTGGTCTTTTCTTCTTATTATTATTTATTATGTATACTAATAATAAAAAAGTACTTAGCATACATCATACTTGTAGTTTTGTATTACAATCTTACAATTTTGGAACATTGTTAAAGATTGCTATAAGGAAATAATCCTGCCTTTTGTACAGTTATTTTATGGTGCAATAAAGTTTATACATATCATTATTATTTAATCATTTACTTGATACACAATTCAAGTATTTTAACTCATATTTATTCAATAATAATAAACTGCAGATAACGTTCAGTTTACATATGATATTTCAAATTTAAAAAAGGTGGCTTTATTAAAAAAACTAACTTATTGTTAGATAAACAAACCACTTCACACAGTACATAACAGAATCAGTGATTTTTCATGCAATATTATAGCAAATAAAAAGTAAACAAATAACTTGAAGATGCAAATGTTGGGTTGGGTAAAGGTGACAATGTTGATACGCATGTTGAACATAGTATGCATAATTTACCATTGCCAACCAAATAATAATATAATCATAGTATCTGCATATCGGAGCAGACTACACTCATGACATGAAACATCCTTTTTCAGGAGGCTTTTAAAGTATTTTGAACATAATTACATTTTTGTTTCTCATAAGTTTGTTAACATAAAATTACTATCAAAGATTGCTATTAACTATTTGGGTAAAATATCCCTTGGGAAGAGAAGCATCTCTGTAAAGACTCCAGTGTCGGTGACCCTCGGGTTCACCGGCCTGAATATCTGCCTAAAAGATATTTCTGGACACTCAGCTTTGGTTCCACAATATATTTTGTAAACATTTTATATATTTTTTTTTGAAATTGAAACCTAGGTTGAAAAAAATGATTTTATTATTTTATATTACTATTGTTCTTTTCTAGGCTAGAGGGATATCGAAGGAGTGAAGTCAAAAGATTCCACATACAGGGGTTTTTTGGCTGGCCTATGGCAACTCCGGTGTTTACAAGATTATTTGTGTAGAACTTCGGATAAATGGAAGTGTCCAAATTTCTGCAGTATCCGGATGGACGCTGAGTATCCTTCAATGGTATTAACCATTGTTCACACTGTATTTACTAAACTCAATTAATATAAAGTCAAATGGCTTTTTTGTTCTGCAAAAATTTGTTATTTTTTTTTATTTATGGATAGGTATTACAAAATATAAAATAATTTCATTAAAGATAAATACATTACATTCATAAGTGTAATTTGTCTGCAACACACAGATTTGATAATAGTGTGGTAATTTTACAACTCACCACACAGCACCAGACAATACTTTTGCAAGGGCAAAGCAAATAAAAAAAAATCAGATAATAAAACGTGAAATAAGTCTTCCTGTATATTATGTATGTAGGTAGGTAGGTACCATATTTTTTATGCACAGATTATAATAGTCATGATGCCTGATATTTGTTCAAGTCATTCCAAGGGCTAAAGCAAAAGCACCTACCTGATCACCAGAAAGCACCGTTGTCTTAACTTCCTGTGTTACCACCCTCTGCTCCTGTCTAGTAGCCGAGGTAGTCATGGAATGTGCCACTGTCTTCTCCTCCAATTGCTGGGTCTTTGCATTTGTTCCCAAATCCTCGTGTGTTGTTGCAGTCCTTGTAGTTACAGCTCTTGCAGTTATGTACGGAGATTTGCCACTGGCATCCAGTGAAGGCTCCAAGCTTTCAGCCTATTATTATGTTTAGCGCATTCGATTTCACAAGTCAGTAAACAGGGTGTTGTAGTAGTAGTAGTAGTAGAATGGTTTATTGATTATTGTGGATGTAGATGGTAACAGCCAAGTGTATCGAAGGTAAATTAGATGTGAAAACAAGAAAAAAAAACACAACAAAATATTAACTAGAAATTTAGCACACATGCAAAATACAGTAACTGTGATAGTATTATTCAACATGAGAACTAACTAATAATGACTATTGGCAGAAGTATATACACTTTGCCTGCTACTTTATCTATCACTAGGGACTAGGGCATCATCAACACTTCACAACAAACGAGACACACGGGACATTACATGCAAACATCTCTTTACATTTAATATTATAACAACAAAAAGTAAAACAATATAATGCTAAATCAAAAAGGCAAAACAAAACTATGAACAATAAGGGAGTTATGTACTGAAAATGAAATGGAGGAATGAGTGATTTAACCTCGTGTTGATGTTTTGGTACAAGTCAGAGACAGTAAGTAGGTAATTATACTAACTGTCTGAACAATATGATATGAGTGAGGTAAGTAAACTAATGTACCTTGTTGGTTTGCGTTGAGAAAGTCACCTCCCCCGTGCCCAAGTTCTCTACTTCTTCTTGTACATTGTGTGTCAAGCCTTCTTGGTTTCTGGTCAGGACTTGCTTAGTAGTTGTCTTCACCACTGTAGGTGTTGTAGACACTGATGCAGCCACAGGCTTGCCTTTGGGTTTTTGTGAGATGGGTATTTTGGATGTAGGAGAAACTGTTCTCACTTGTTCTGTTGTAACAAATGTCCTAGATTCGTCATCGAGATTTGGTGGTGGAGTGTCACCCTTTCCAAATGTTGAGAATTTTGTCGTATTGATTTTTTGGATGTCAAATGTGGCGGGAATATCTTCTGTTTCCTTTTCAACAGTATAATTACAGCTCTTATCATTGAAATGTGTAGGATCAATCTGAGAATAATGTAAGATTAACTGACCAGTCACAGGATCCCTAACAGCTGTACTGGGTTCTATGTCACCAGTATCAGGATCAATATCACCATATTCCGTCTTCACTCTACCTGTTACTGGATCAATCTTTCCAGAAAGTGAGATGGTCTGTGTAACCGTTGTTCTAGCTCCCATTAATCTAGGATCATCTGGATCAACTTCAATTGTTTCACCTGTAATTGGATCGACCATTTGGTAGACATACACTGTCTTTGATGTAACATTGTGTATTCTGCCTGTATTTTCATCGATTGAACAATCTTTAGGATCAATCTCTTTAATCTTTCCAGTATCATCTCTCTGAGTAATAACAAACACTCTGATAATAATCAAACGTCCAGTTTTAGGGTCAATTCTACCAACTTTAGTATAAATTTCACCGGTAGCTGGATCAATTTGGGATGCTGTATATAAAGGTTCATTATTTTCATCAGTTTGTCCAGTTGCTGAGTAAATCTGACCAGTTGCAGGGTCTATTTTAGTAATGGATGGATCAATATCTGTTTGTCTAACAACCAGTCCCGTCTTGGGATCCAAATAACCATATATTGTAATAACATAGCCAGTTTTGGGATCGATAAGACCAGTGGAATAAATTGTTTCACCTTTAGCATCCTTTGGTCCTGGTGTCCATATCTGGTTGGTTTTTGGATCAACCTTTACATTTTTGGGTTCATTAGAAATAACAGGTTTACCTGAAATTGGATCCACCCTATTCTGTATAATCCTGATCGAAATCAACCTTCCTATATCTTTATCAGGTTTGCCAGATTTTGGATTCACTTGACCTGACTTCAAAAGAATTTGACCAGTAACTGGATCAATTTTGACATCTTTTGTTTCCAGTTTTCCTGTTTTAGGGTCTGTATAAGTAATTGTACTCTTCACAAGATCGATTTGTCCATATTTGGTGTCAATTTTATTTGTCTCTGGATTAAGCTGACCAGTGCAACTTTCTACGTGGCTGTTTTTGGGGTCAATTATACCCTTCTTGGAGTCTACTTTTCCAACAACAGTCGTCACTTCAACAATGGGATCAATTTGAGTTCCAATGGAAATCAATTGACCCAAATTAGGATCCTGTTTTCCTGTTTTGGGATCAACAACTCCTGTTATCAGAACCTGACCAGTAGTTTCATCAACATGAACAGGTTTCTGGACATCTTTACCGGAGGCATCTGCTACAAAAATGATTCCATTTGTAGGATCAATCACTCCATGTTTTGTAGAAATATGTCCTGTTTCTACATCAACCTTTCCTTTAGAGTGCTCAATTTGTCCATTGGCTGTATCTAATTTGCCAGTATTTGGATCTATTTTTGCTGTAATAGTTGTCAACTCTACAATTGGATCATCTTGCTTTGCCACACTAATAATATGACCAACATTGGGATCAATCTTTCCAGTCTTAGGATCAATTGCTCCAGAGCTAATTATAATCTGTCCAGTGGTTGGTTCAACACGTCCTTCTTTAGATACTTTCTGTCCTGAAGTTGGATCGGTGACGACTATACCTCCAGTCTTGGAATCGATGACACCATACTTTGTTTCAATCAATCCGGTGTTCGGGTCAAGAACGCCAGTTGAATGTTCAACCTCTGAATTGTTCAAATCAGGTTTCTTAGTTTTTGGATCAATTCTAGTAATGATAATCATAATTTTAACAATCTTCTTTTTAGCTGGCTCCTTGACTGTAGCAGGTGGTGGACTAGGAGCTTTGCCAGCATATACTGGTATTTGAGAGGTTTTTTCGGGAGAGAGCCTTGGAGGTGTTGCTGGAACAGTCGGTTGGGCTATTGGGATGCTCTTTGGTTTCGCAGGACTTTCATATGATGAAGAAGACAATAAAGGTCTTTCAATATCTTGTACTATTTCAACACTGAATATTTGTGCCATATTAGGATCGACTTTACCAGTCTTTGAATCAATAACTCCTTCGGTAAGGACTAATTGCCCTGATTTATCATCTACTTTTCCAGGTTTCAAGACTGGTTTATTACTTTTGGGATCAATGGTAGTAACTTCTCCTGAGTTGAAGTCAATGATTCCACTCTGAGTAATAACTTGATTAGTTTCAGGTATTAAGACACCAGTTGTGTTTTCAGATTTACCTGTAGATGGATCAATTTGTTTAGATTTTGGATCAACTCTTGCAGTAACTGTTGTAATATTCACAATAGGTTGATTTTCATTTGCAACTATCATATGCTGTGTGAGAGAATTATCAGGTTTGCCAGTATTATGATCAATAACACCATGGTTAATAATGATTTGACCAGTCGTTGGCTCAACATGACACTTCCTGGTATCTAATTTACCTGATTTAGGATCTGCACTAATGATATGATTTGTTTCAGGCTCAATAACACCATACTTTGTCAAAATATGACCATTGGCATGTTGAATAGCTGGTGTTGTTTCAGATGTTGCAGTAGCAGGATCAATCAATTTTGTTTTTGGATCAATCTTTGCGGTAATTGTCACAATTTTCAAAATAACATCATTTTCTTCTCCAATAATCAATCTCTGACCCAACGTAGGATCCACTTTGCCAGTGTTAGGATCAATAACTTCAGATGACAAAATAATCTGTCCAGTCTTGGAGTCAATTTGTCCAGGTTTCGTTTCTATTTTACCAGTAGCTGGATCAACATATGTAATCTTACCAGTTTTTGGATCAATATCTCCATATTTTGAATGAATCAATCCAGTTTGCTTGTTTTGAACAGCTGGTGTGGCTTCTACCTTGCCATTGAGATAATCAATTTGCTTTGTTTTTGGATCCATTTTAGCTGTGATTGTAAACAGTTTAATAACAGCATCATCATCTTTTGCAATGATAAATTGTTGACCTAATGTTGGATTTTTATTTCCTGTCTTAGGATCTACAACACTGGAAGTAAGAATTAAGTGTCCTGTCTTAGGATCAATCTGGGCCTGCTTCACTTCTTTCATTCCTGTTTTAGGATCAGTCACATGTATCTGTCCACTTCTTGGATCAATCAATCCATATTTGCTCAGAATGAACCCATTTGATTTTTGTAATACTCCAGGTGTCTCTTCAATATCACTCTTTGTCAAATCTAATTGCCTTGTTCTAGGATCAAACTTAGCTGTGATAGTCACAAGCTTAATGATGGTGTCATTTTCATTGGAAATAACTATTTGCTGTGCTAAAGATGGATCAACTTGGCCAGTTTTGGGATTTGTGACACCACTTGTTATGAAAATATGACCTGTTTTAGGATCTACTTCAGCTTTCTTAACATCCTGTTTGCTCGTCTTAGGATCGGTGCAAACGATAATTCCACTCTTGGCATCAATAAGTCCATATTTGGTTTGTATCAAACCATTACTTGCTTGTTGAATACCAATAGAACTATCTATATAACTAGAAGTATTCTCAGGCTTCTTGGTGATGGGGTCCATTTTTCCAATCATTGATAAAATATTTACAATTGCATCATGTTCACCAGCAATCACTATCTGTTGCCCAAGGGAATTATCAACTTTGCCAGTTTGTGGATCAATAACATTTGAGGTTAAAAGAATTTGACTAGTTTTATGGTCCAACTGTCCTTGTCGAACTTCTTGTTTACCAGTCTTATAATCGGTTGAGACAACTTTTCCAGTGTTAGGATCAATAAGGCCATATTTAGTAACAATTTGACCGCTCTCTGTATGTAACAATCCAGTGGAATGATCCATCTTACCATTTGCAGTGTTAAGTTGTTTAGTGTTGGGATTGAGTTTGGCTGTGATTGTTACAATTTTCAAAATGGGATCATTTTTACCGGCAATTACAAATTGCTGACCATGTGTATTATCTTGCTTGCCAGTTTTAGGATCAATTGCACCTGGTGCAAAGATGATGTGACCAGTTTTGGAATCCACATGACCTTGCTTGATATCTGTTTTTCCAGTATTGACATCTGTCACAGTTATGTGACCATTCTTAGGATGTATCACTCCATAGTCAGTATCAATATGTCCATTGACATTGTTGACAACACCAATACTGTGATGAACAGTTCCATGTATAAGATCTATTTTCTTAGTCTTAGGATCGTACTTGCCAGTAACAACCATGACTTGAACTTCTGTACCAGTTTTTACTCCAGCTACAGGAACAAAAACGGACGGATCATGATGCGCCCTTTCTGAATCTAATAGAGCTGCATTTGGATCATAAGTTGCTTGAAGGGGAGAATTCTTAGCAACTGGAGAGAAAGAAGATGGAGTTTGAGAATCTAGTGCTCTCTTTGCTGTAGGTGAGCGACTAGGATCTACTTTTGCTTGTTCTTTCCTTGCAGCCGATTCAACATAATCAAGACCTGGAGTTTTTAATGGCTGTTTACCACCAGCATCATCTGGTAGAGTTTTCCTCTTTTCTGCACTTTCCACTACCTTCTTATCCTCACCAGGTGCATAGTTGAATGCGAGTCCTGTTGCTTTTCTAGTACCTGGACTTTGTGGGTCACTGGGTGATTTTTGTCCATCCTTCTTAGAGTCCTTCTCATAGCTGAAAGCACCTTGTAGGTATGGTTTTCTGGTAGGACTTTTGTTTGGATCAGTCTCTGTATAATCATAGGGCTTGGTAAATCCAGGTTTCTCAGGTGACTCTTTAGTTGGACTCTTTTCAAGTGAGCTGTCCAAATTAGAACTTTCATTTGATGTATCTAGAAGAGCTGTTTTAGACTTGGATTTAGGTTCCTTTTGTTTCTTATCTTTATCTTTAGGTTCTTTTTGCTCTTTTGGTGTCTTTTCCTTCTTGCCAGATCCGAAGAAAAAGCCTCCAGACTATATTTGAACCAGGGTTGGATGCAGGATTTCACAGCAAGGATGCAGCGAAGATGTGATATGAGGGAAAAACAAAACAAAAAAACAACTAAATATACAATATGTACAATTTGAATACATAAATAAAATATGGCACAAGCATGCCTGAGAAGACGGCCCAGCCGATGAAATTTCAATTTGGGTAAATGAATAAACACAAAAACAATAATTATTTGGCATAAAGCTAGCAACTGAATGCAAACAAATATGAAAAAAACTGAGCTGAGATGCCTTCGGGTATATTCATTAGAGATAATATAAGTTGTACAAAACCTGTGCATCTCTAAGACCAACTTTTGTACAGCTAAATATATTCATTATATTACATTGCACTGCAGTGAGTATATACATATTCTACTACAATATCTTGTTATTATATAATAAATGGTGTTGGTTACAGAGATGCACGGTAAACTGGATGTTACAAAATTGGTACATTAAAAATATATTGATATAATGAAAACAAAATTGTTTTTGGTTTTACTACGATTTATTTGTTAAATAAGTTACCAGGTTTCGACCTATAAGGTCATTGTCAAACTTTGAGAACAAATAAATCGTAGTAAAACCAAAAACAATTTTGTTTTCATTATATCAATATAATGGAGTTTTACAAAATCAACGTCGACTCAATCATTAAAAATATATATTTTGAAAATTTATTATTTTTTTATTGTTTAACCGGATTTGGGCACAACGTGCAGGTGACAAAACCATTCGGACATCTTGATTGTAGAACCATGTAACATTGTGCAAAATATATTTAAAATATGTTACTCAAGAATGGTACTGATAAAATATAAATAATTTTAATTATGTAAAATAATTTAAATACTACAGATCTCAAAAACCCGGTAGAGTCCCCGGTAAAGAAAAGGTATCCCACCCTTTTCTGTAGGTTTTCTAATGTCCTGTAAAACGCAGGTAGGTATATGTAAAACATGATGTTTAAGGCATTTTCAGTTCAGCGATGAGGTATGCCACCCATCCTGAATATCTAAACTCTTATTGGTATGAAGAGAATAACTTAGATGTGTATTGTATCCAGTTGGTCCGCTGGCTACACCACTTGTGGGAAATGCCATGATATCTCAAAATGTATGGTTTGAGTATATTAAAAATAAAATTTAAAGACAATATCTGGGCTCTTAACACTGCAGGCTATAATTACTTATCTGATAATTTGTGATCTTACTGGGAATTGAACCCTGCAAATCAAGATAATTGCATATTGAGCAGTTTCAATTTAATAAGACTTAAATTGAGTGAATGATTTTATAGGAACAAAGAACATTCCTTTACCGGCATTTGACCCATAATATGATGGATGCATAATATATACGTATACAAAGCATATAATAATCGAGATGTTTCCATCAGCGTCAAATAACATTTCAATACTTATAATAATAATAAATCTAATACACTAATACAAACACAGATGTTATATTTTACAATCATACAACAAATATACATCAGAAAAGTATACACGAGAATTATTCACAAATATATATAGGTATATGGAGAAATCTCAAATCATAAAATGTACGACCTAATAATTAATAAAAACGCAATCCTCCTTCATGTGAAACAACAGCTTATAATAATAAAAGTTTGAATATAAAAACATTTCAATACATTCCCATCTCCGAAACACGACACTCAGCATACAAAGACAATTCATACAAATTTAAAATTGTAAAATTTAAAAAAAAAGTGTTTACTCGCTATCACAATATACAACAATATAAATTAAGATATATTAAGATCAATATCTATAAACCTACTTTATAAAATACAAATTGATGTTATTACGTAGGTATGATTTAAAATGCTTGCTACAAACCTTTGCCTTCTTGCCTGATTTAGGTGTTTTGTCAGTTTCGCTGGACGTATTCAACGTAGAGTCATTCAACTCGGTATCCGTACCTATAACAAAAATAAAAAACAATTGCATCAAACAATCGCACAAAATTCTGATATTACAAATAAATCAATAGTGAAAAGTAAACAGTGTTTTTGTTGATATCAAATATGTTCAGATATTATGTTGAATTAGCATTGTATTGTTTTGACATAAAAATTAAAATTAAATTTATCACAAAATATAGGTAGAACTATAACAATATTTGTCATACTAACCATTTTCATTCGGAGACGGTAGTGCCTGATCATTGGCTGAACGATTCTCCTTATTTTTGTCTTCTTTGGCCTTCTTCTCTTTCTCCTCCTTGATCTTATCCTTCTCCTTGGCCTCCTTATCCTTTGCATCTTTGTCCTTCTTGCCACCAAACAGTCCTCCAGCTGGGAGGACTTGAACAGCACCAGGAGGTTTCTGAAGAGAGAAAACAACTCATCAATCACATGTTATCAATAAACTGTCTACAGTGCCAAGTCCAAAGCTACATGAAATATATGTTTAACAGGAGTAAGTGCATGCATCAATATCAAGTTTCACTTTTAAAGAGAATAAAAAAATAATTTACATTTATTTTGTAAAACTCCATATTAATTTATGGAAATAAACACAAATTCTTTTAGTTTTACTATATTTTGTTTATGTTTTCGGCATTAACTATATAACAATTTCTAGACATGATTTGATTTTTTAGATTATTATGTAATTATTGTTATTTTTTGAGCTTTTTATTTGCTACCGCGGTTTCGGTGGAGCGTCCACCATTAACGAGCGTTAATCTAAAACTAAGTTTTAGATTAACGCTCGTTAATGGTGGACGCTCCACCGAAACCGCGGTAGCAAATAAAAAGCTCAAAAAAAATAACAATAATTACATAATAATCTAAAAAATCAATCATGTCTTTACTATATTTAATAAAAGGTACAGTAACCTGGTTTCAACTTACTAAGATATAACTACGTTACTTTTCCTATTATTAAATATAGCAAAACTCAAACAGTTTGTATTTATTTCCATAAAATAAATTGCATTGGTAATTAATAAAAATTTATTAATAAATTGTATTGCTTCAATTGAAGTGGCAAATTCATAATATTATCGGCTTAATTCTAATACACCGTAAGTCATTTTTTCAATTTCAAATTTATGATGGATTCATGTTCCGTTTACAGTAATACAATTTATTTTTTTTAAATTTGTCTATTTTATATAAGACGTTTTGAGTGGAAGCATAAACTGTGTTGCAAATAACCAATTCAATCCAAACGATTATTAAAAAAAATAAGTTTATTGTTCTTCCCGTTAAATTAGATATAACTGACTAACGGTGTATTAGAACTAAACCTAATAGTCAGCAGACTTATGTAGTTATGGGAAAATTGACATTAACATTTTTCACTCTTGTTCATGGATTCAAGTTTTTTTAAACATTTTAAAAATGATTATCCCGTGACCGGGTTCAAGGACTTCTAAGGGTTTCTCTGTATATCAACAACATATTGATTCATAACTTTTTTTCGTAGTAAATAAGTTTGAGAGTACATCTACAAAGTACAAAGTGGGTAACTAAAAATGAAAACAAGTATTATGTACAAGTATCTAATGAAAATATTCAGTTGTATTGTTCAAATGCTCTTCAATATACAATAAAACAATGAACATGTGCATTTATAACATACGCTACTCTAGGTGAAAATGAAATAATATTAAATACATCATAACTAGCTTACATGGTAATAGCTCAATAGGTACAAGTGCAATAAAAAATAAAACACAACAAATCAAAATAATACTCCAGGCTCAATATATATGTATGTATATAAAAATAATTATTATACAACTAATGAATTTTCATGAAAATAATAACATGAAACTTAACACTGTTCAATTTTAATAATTTGTGTGTGGTGTATTTGTTTATTTCTGAGTCCTTGCATGCATTTTATAAAAGTGACCCAGAGGTACCATCTTAAGTTCTAGGAGAATAGCATCAGCTCCACCCTCGGGGCAGGCAAAGCGCTGGTAGTTTAAGTTTTTTTTTTAGTGTATATAGCTGATATTAGTATTCATTAACAATTTGTAGTAGTATTAATATGTCCAAATTATTATTTCACTGAAATGTACAAACAGATGTACAATGTGGATGATATACACTATCTTACTTCTAAATGTCTCACTGAACTTTACATGTTTTACTGTGTATACCTACAGACTAGGTTCTTGTGATAGATAGTATGATTTATGTTTAGGCATATGTGATATGTGTATAAAGTCTAAGTATAGTCATAAAACATCTAATTTCTTTTTAATAATATGCACGGAAAAGTTAAACTAAATCTGTGAAGTTATAAACACAATATGTTTACAATATACGTAGGTACATGTTTTTGTATATGGTGTGTAACATTGTATATTAAATGTAAACGTACATTTATCTAGTCAAATTAAGCACACCATTGTAATAAATACAAAAATAATAAGTTTAAAAATATAATATTTAAAATAGAGTTTTTATACATAATAAAAAGCAATTGCTACATCCCAAATGTTGGCACAAAATTGACTAACTTAATTCAAAAACATTTACACAACTAACTATAAACATGGCATTTACTTTATAATACATATTTCTCTTTATATATCTACATGGATCTCGTAAGGAATGTAGCACTATTACAGAAGTTTTATCAATTTAAAGTAAATTAGTCAAGTTTTTGTAGCATTTAAGATGTATGTGCACAATTATTTAGCTACTTATATAATGCTAATAATATGACGGATATATGTATATGGGAGGAGAAAGGCAATGTATATAACATAAAATAACAGAGTAATAATACATTTAAGTGGGTAACATAATAGGAATAAGATATATAAATATATAAAAATAAAGGTAGAGGTATTGTAGAACCTTTGTAGAACTGTCTTTGGCTTCCCACTCCCCCTCCAGGGAACTGCAGGAGGATGCGCTGTTGGTGCCGGCAGATACACGGCGTGCCAGCTATGTACATCAGGATATCACATTGTCAAAACAGTCAATCACAACACACAATACTAACCTAATGTAACCTCAATATTTGACAACATTTTTAAATAAAATGTGTACTCAATTCAAAGTGTGTGTGCAGTCAAATATCTTGCACTTGATTATAAATAAAAACATCTAAGAAAACCTGCTTCAACGTAATCTATACACAATTCTCAATCAAATTCTAACACAACTAATGATTTTCACTGTGGTTTAAAACACAAGAAATTGAGCAGATTTTCTAGGTAACCATAGTGAGGTTTATAAGTCACCTCTTAGATATCTGACATTGTTCTTACTTTACTCTTAAAATAATAGATATAAATTTTTAAATTTGTATTAATCCAATTTCTCCATGTCAAAGGTTAAACTACAGAATTCTGGAATCACATACAGAAAATTTAAATAGTCTTACATATATTTCAACTCATTATTATTGGAAACAATTAACTTACTGTAGTTTAACTTTTGCATAAAAGATAGATAAGTAAAAATATTATCTTAACATTATACTATTAGTTTACCACTAAGCTAAATATGAAAATTATTTAAATCTAATTACGCTAGTCATAAATTGAGCCTAGATTAAAAATAACACTATAGAAAATCCTACAGCCTATTTGGAAAAATTATTCATGTTTCACTAGTCAATAAATAATAAATCAACGAGTGCCGATGGTAATTTGGAAAAATAATACTAATTATTCAACTAATAATTTGTGAATTTATTTCTAAGAGAAACTATGAATGCATACATACCAAACAAAACTACAATCGGTAAATTCAGGAAACAATAACAATGAATATACGTATAATAAATTCACATAGTTACGACAACAATAACCAATTAATGTGAACGACTAATGAATAAAACCTAAATGAGTGCAAAACAATGATGAGTATTGTAAAAATATAACATATTTAATTATTAAGTAGTGATAGATAATGTAAAATTTTGTAAAAATTAATCCACCTTAACTAATACAATTTGCAGGATATCAAATCGCAATCATATTAGCCTTTATACCATTCACTCATGCAGATACTGTGAACGGTATTTAAAAGAATCAAAACTCTTCTAAATCAAGAAATCTTAGTTAAATTAATTAAAAACTTTAAACATCTGCAATAACAAGCCAACTAAGAAACAATTAAAATGTTATTCAAAAAATTAATACTGAAATTGATAATGCTGAAACACAGCCATACGAAACAATTTCTTAAGATAACATTGCCAAAAATGTAATCAGGATAGAAATATAAATACACATTTAAAAAAAAATCTATGAATTTATAGTTTAGCTAAAACAGAAAGTTCTTTCACGGTACATAATATATTTATCATTTCTGCAACAACAGGTGCTCTAGATGAGTTTTGGTTTAAACAGAACTATAATATTTACCTTTTCCTTTTGTTTGTCCTTCTTTACAGGACTCTTGGGCCTGACTATGTCGGGCATATGGTCTGGTGGATGGGACATGGTATGCCTCTTATTAGATTCATCATCAGAGCTTGCGTATGGTTGCTTGCCTGCCAATGCTAGAAAAACAAGCAATACATATAATATAAAATTACCCCACAGAGTACAGTAAAGAGAAGTTCTCCTACTCTTTTCTGTAAGTTTTTGAGTGTCCTATATAGGCAAATGTTCGCAAAACCTCACGATAAGATAATTTATATCTACAATTCAGCAAACGAGGCATGTCACCCATCCTGTGTCTTACTTTCTAATTGGCATAGAGCGAAAAATGTGCATGTTTATTACATGCGTTTAATCCACTGGCTACCCCATTTGTGGGATATGCCATGGTGACAATAGTAGTAGTATAATTAATAAAACTTTAAATCCAGTTTTGCTACAGTTCTACTTTATACCTCCTTCAATACCATTACATATTATGTAGGTGTGTGTACAGGGTACATTTAGGTGTAATTGAACTTCTGAAACAAGATTTTCTAACGATTGCTGAATAGATTTTGCTTACTGTATAATTATAACTAAATGATTATTGTTTTTCAGTAATCAAAGTCTCACTTTACCAAGATAAAACTACGAAAGGTGTATAAGGTTGTATTTGGATTTATAACAAACAAAACCTAGATATATATTTTTAAAAACAAAAACAAATTATGGAGGTTTTCATGATACAAGAAGGTCGTCTAAAAACATTTGTTTAAAATTCAGATTTTAAAACAATACTTAAAATGTTCAAGGTTTTATTATGAACAAAATGTTTTTGTTAACTTCTTATAAAAAATATAATGTGAAGCATTATTATAACAGAATTTTCTGCTAGGGTAAGCCAGAAACACCTTAGCTTTCATTTATGATTACACAGTAAAAATAGAAATGGTTTTAAAATGTAATCATACCATCCATACTGCGAGATGTGAGATGTCTCCCACTGAGTGATCTCTGGAAGGAGGGAGCTGGCCTCTGAATTGGAGCCTTCTTGCTCTCCCAGTGAGTGCGGCCGGAATAACGGAATCTGGAGCCAAAGCGAGGGAATAATGTGGACTTGCCAGTCGGCTCTGGTGTCATCATCCTATAAAATAATAAAACATTATAAGTACCTACATATCACAGAGATACATAAGTACATATTAGGAAAGACAACACTCCTGGCTGAGTCATTTTTTGAGAAATACCAATGATAGATATTTGATAGTTGGCTAAAAAAAAAGCAATGTTCTGCCATCCACAACTGCCTAGACCATGCACTTTTACAATAAGCCATTCCTTTAACAATAGCATCAAAATATCAGGAATGTAGTGGGGAGGGGTGACTCGACTGATGGAAAAGCAATCTAAATGGAGGAGCCTAATGTCTCCCATGTGCTCCCAGAAGGAATGTAAAAGGACAACTGCATCGGAGAGATGAATTGAAGAATGTTATTTACTGGTTATTTTTTTGTCATCTGACATACTAGCATTGTTTTCTACTTTAAGCATGGAATTGTACAACACACATTATTTCTATGTTAATCACATACACGTATACTCTTAAAAACGTAGCTTTGAACTTGAACAAAGTTGATAGATACTCACCTAAAGAATGTATGATGCTCAACACAAACTTTCCAGAGTTTCTTGGCGGCTCTGTGATTGGCCAATTTGAAACCAACGGTGGACTCATACTGGTCAAATTCTCCAGGTCTAATCTTGATGTAGAAATTGTGCCTCTTGTAAGAGATCTTCAATATCTTTGGCCAGGCAAAGCGATTAATACGTAATCTGAAAAATAATTCAATGGTTGGTATTTTGAATCACAATCAATTCAAAAGTACAGGTCTTAACCATTAGCTTATTAACCATCTCTAATTTATAACAACATATTATTTAAATGTGATGTGCATACTTGTCTCTATAGATAAGGAGTCCCGAGGAACAAACACCCAACATGATGTCCACACCCTCAGAGTCTCTGGCCGGATGCAGGTCTACTCCGTACATGGCCAACTTCTTGGCGTTCTCCAGGTAATTCAATTCAGCTTCCGCAGGTGTTTGTCCTCTGGAAAACATTCATACAATCAATACATCAATATTAATGCTATACAAAATCAATTCATGTTACAAATTCAATGTAATTGTTTTAAATACAAAGAAAAATAATTCTTTTGTGATTTAATCCATCAAGCAACTGGTTATAATAAGAAAATACATACTTATGAACTTGTTATAAGTAATAAATAAATATACTCAAATGTTATGTTACATGTGAAACATATCTAATTTTCGCATAAAAATGTGTTTTAGTTAAAAGTAAAAATTGGATTTTTTTTAGATTTGTGCGAGCGAAGATCTTTAGAATGATATTCTATTCAAATGATCTAGAGTCAGCCATAGAACATTTATATTGTGAGAAGGAGTTAATTATATTTCCTGAAACTGAATTAATGACTGAAATTTATTTTTGTGACATTTTTATTAGAGAAACAGACTTTGTTTTATTGTATTATAAGCTTACTATATGCTACTTCTCATCATCAAAGTTTTATTTTTATTGTCCCCATATTGTTTTTTGATTGAGTGTATGAATGTGTATATGTATTTTTTTCTTTTAGTGAATTAAAGAGTTGAATAATATTCTAACATCAAGACATAACATCATTACATAAATCTTTAGTTTATGGAGAAATCTCAAGGGAATAGAATGTAATAAAAAGGTTACATGTATCGATAAGTATTACAATTAAATTAGACTTTGTGAATTCCTCCTTTTTACAGGTCACTCGTAAACTTACAGAAAACAATGAGAGTCATAATACTAAAATTAAAAAGACTTATTCTCACTTGTGTGTTTTGTGCAATTCCATCACCTTCTCCTCTAACTGTTGTGTTTGGTTGGGGGCAAATTTGAACTCCTTGAGATAATCCGGTCCCATATCTGATGGATCATAATCACCTAACTCAGATTGCACCTGGAAATATTTCATATAAAAATCAATTTCATAGGAGTTAAAAATTGATACATATATAAAATAGATAAATCTAATATTATAAAGCAAAGGTTTTAGAAACAAAATGAAAGCTGCCCTTTTCACCAGCGACCTTGAGACAGTTTAAGGATTGTAAAATGGCACCAAAGAAACAAATCATCCATCATAATATTTAGTAGGTATACAAATGGACGTTTTTAAATGCAGATTTTTTCATAATTTGTGATTATAGTAGATATATATCACGATTGGTACACCGATTGCTTCCCATATTTAGAGAATTCAAATCGAAAGTGTTGCTAATATAACAGATCAAATTATACTTTCATGGTTGCAAACTACAAATACTTAGGCAGATTCGTATACGAAGAAACATATCTCACAGAAAACCTTACATAGAAAAATGGTCCCTAAGGCATTATGTACTACTTAAATTTGGATTCACCGTTTTCTGCATAATAATGCCCAAATAATGTGCTAAGTAAAATGCCAGAAGTTTTTATTACATATTTTAAGACAGTTCTAAAAATCTTACCAAGTAGCTCCCCAGGAGAGCGTATGTGTTAGGACTGCATGGCAGGCGTCCCGCTAGCAGGTCATTGCGCACCTGCAGGCAGAGGTGGTAGCGGGTGAGGTCCTCCTGCAGAGTAGCAGGCTCTGGAGGGTAGAATTTCACTTCAAAAGACAATCTCCATGGTTCACCTAAAAGGAAAATGTCGTTAAGTTTTGGAAACAACTTACATAGTGTCACAGATATCAGTCGTTTATTATCAAACACCGCTCAGAGCGTGCTGAGGTTTTTTTGGGAAATAGAAAAAAACGTTTTTTTGCCAAAAATATTGCATTCAATTATTGAAACTCACTTTTTTTATTATAAATGTATCCCAAATTGATTGAGATTGAAAATATTTATTTTATTAGTTATAATAAATCTAAAATTTTAATTTATAAATATGTCTAAGCGGTGTTTGATACCAACGCGCTTCACAGAGCGGTTTTTGAAAGTGACAGTACTTCTCTAAGCGGAGTTTGATCCCAACAAATTCTGTATGACGTCATCGAATTTCTCAGTGCCGGCATAGGACAAATTTGGGTAATGATGCATATTTAATTATTATTTATTTAAACTGTTAACGGCAAGAGCCTTTTACAAGATAATTCTCAAATCAACACAACATACGCATATAAGAAATTTCAATCATAATTATACCAATCAACTCAATTATTATTATTATTATTCTAAAACTTTCATCCTGCACTGAGACCATAACAGCCTTTGGCCAAGGCGATCTCAGCAGGAAAAAAAACAAGCAAAATCTAAAAAGAAAAATAAAACATCAACGCAGAGAAAGACATTTTGGTGGTCGTTACGCGTTATAAAAAATAGTGGTAGTGCCTATATTTTTTTGCCGACAAAATAACCCATATGTTTTCATACTGGCAACAAGTTCTTACGTTAAAAAGTATCGAAATTGGAGTACGACCTTAAAACAATATTTAACTCCCACTTTTTTAGGAAAATAATAATATTATGTAAGCACATGGACAAAAAAATATTTCAAAGCTATTACTTAATCAGATAACCTAAGCCGTGATATTACGGCCCCGGCCCTGCAATATTTCACACATACCTCAGTCCTGTGCGCTTTACTGCAGCCGGACGTATTTCGCATAGCTCCGCAAATATATGCACTTCTAACCTGTCAATAAGTGTCGGAATATCGCCATTTTTTGAATATTTGTTGCTACAATACTAATTAATCGGTTGTGATTATAATCTATGAACTATCTTGCCTCATTCTAAGTGAAATAAGTGATTATTTATCGATAGTTTTATCAGTGAATACATAATTATCTTTATTATAATGTGAGTTGTGATTTTGTTTGTGAACATGTGTGTACATAAGTGGCTATACCTGGACCCAAAACAGTAATAACTTATAGCTAGTATATTGGTATGTATAACAGTGCTGAAAAAAACTATTTTCGGTATAATGAATATCATCCTTCTCACTCACACATCGTCCCGCAGATTGCTGAATCTGTCCTAGATAAATTGAAGAAATATGGAATTCTCAGAAATACTACATACAAAAAAACCCATCGTGGCTGCAGGGCGGGCCGTCGGAAACAGAATAATAAACTGGACTCCACTACTATACCTAGTACATTTATTAAAAACATTAACAACAATGAAACACATTCGAGACATTATCCATTGGGTGGAGATATTGTAATAGCGGAATGGAATGCGAGGTCCATAAATAAGAAAGTTGATGAAATAGATGAGATATTCAAACTTCATAGTCTGAATATTCTTGCAGTTACTGAGACATGGCACGAAGACAGCCAATCAACTTGTCTTAAGCATTTGATGATGAAGGGTTACAACATCGTGGAACGAGCTAGAGAAATACCTCCAAATGTCAATAAGGACAAGATCACCTTTACGAATCATGGAGGAGTTGCAATCATCTCTCAAGCAAAATATAAACTTCTGCCAATAAAGTATACTAAATACGGCTCTTTTGAACACGTAGGCTGTAAAATTCGCTCATCTAGTGCTGAACTGATCCTAATAAATATATACCGTCCAGGATCAGACCCTCCTTCGTCACAATTTTTCCGAGACTTCTCACATCTAATGGAGGTTGTCGATCAATATTCATGTCCTGTTATCCTTACCGGTGACATTAACATTCGATTGGAAAGGGTTAACAACTCTAATAGTTTGAAATTACAAAAAATTCTATCGGATCATAACAGTGTGCAAATAATAACAGATGCAACCCATATTGCCGGAGGTACCCTTGATTTCGTGGTGACGCGTGTGGGTCACGAACCTAGAAAAGTTAATGTCATTGATGTTGGATTATCTGACCATAAATTGATAACAACAAAATTTGCATTTGAGCCACCTGTCCCTACATACTCGATGATAAAATCGCGTAATTGGGTAAATTTCGACGAACATCAATTTAAGCAAGAATTAAATATGTCGCGGCTCTTAGACCAGAGCTTCTTAGTAACAAACAATATTGATATCATAATTGAAGAATATGATAAAACATTAAAATCAATATTGGATACAACTGCCCCAGTTAAAATTAAAATCTGTAGGGATAGAAATAAAGATACCCGAGAATGGTTCGATGAAGACTGTCGTAGGCTGAAGAAAGAAATGAGGAAAAGGGAGAGGAAGTTCAGACGAACTAAAACAATCAATGACCGTCAACAATGGGTTATATCTCAGAAAGAATATAGGAAAATACTCGAATTTAAAAAAGGAGATTATTGGAATAGCAAATTGGAATCAAATAAGACCAACCCAAAATTGCTTTGGAAAAATATTAATACATTGTGTAGCAAGGATAAATTCGCCAAAGTAGATTCCAGTTTGAATGCTGACCAACTTGCTAACTATTTCAACGAAAAGATCGAGAACATCCGTTCAACATCAATTTCATCCTCAACCGATAATCATCTGAAGAATACTTCAACATCTAATAGGAATACATTTCACCGTTTCTGCAACATTCAAGAAGATGAAGTGAAAAAACTAATTCTCCAACAATTAAATAAACAATCAGAACTTGACCCTATTCCAACATGGCTTCTTAAAAAATGTGTTAATGAATTAACGCCTGTTATTACTAAAATCATGAATCTCTCCATAGATCACTGCATATTTCCACAACATTTCAAATTTTCAGTAGTTAAACCTATATTGAAAAAGATCAACTTAGATTCCAATAGTCCCGAAAACTACCGACCAGTTTCCAATTTGCCTCTCTTATCCAAACTATTAGAAAAAATTATGTCAAATCAAATTACCAACTTCCTAAATTCAACGAACATTATTGCTAAAAATCAATCAGCGTACAGGAGGTTCCATTCTACTGAGTCCATACTTATAAGAACGGTATCAGATCTTATATCTAATATAGCTAGGGGTGAGGTGGTGTTAATATCATTTTTAGATATGAGTGCTGCCTTTGATACTGTCGACCATACCATATTGTTATCAAAGTTGGAACATGAATTTGGTTTCAGAGATGACACCATAAAGTGGATGTCTTCATATTTATCAGACCGAGAGTATGAAGTTAAGTTCAATGACAGCATGTCAGAAAAGCGTTCCACTAAATACGGAGTTCCCCAAGGCTCAGTATTGGGACCGATTCTGTTCAACTTGTATACTAACCACTTGGAATCTTTAATACAACAGTTTGGTTTCGAAACATATTGTTATGCAGATGATCGTTTGTTTTTTAAATCTTGTTATCCCGGATCTGAAGACGTTCTAAAGCAAGATGTAGTCTCGTGCATATCGAGAATATCCTCTTGGATGTCAGACAATATGTTAAAGATAAATCCCACCAAAACTGAATTCTTATGGGTAGCTTCTCAAGGGAGACAACATCTTATAGGTTCAGATCCCATCTCCGTTCAAAATGTAGACATATTTCCATCGAAAAATGTTAAATTTCTTGGTTCTCATCTGGATAATGCGCTTTCTATGGAGAAACATATATCATCGATTGTTAGTCAATGTTTCTATACTCTACGTCAGCTGAGGAATGTGAGAAGGTGCTTGTCAATAGATGGAGCTAAGACTCTAATAAATTCATTTGTTGTTTCTCGATTAGATTATTGTAATGGTATTTTGGCGAATTTGCCCAATGTACATCTTCAAAGAATTCAATCGGTTTTTAACGCTGCTGCACGTTTTATATATAAAATGGATCGGTTTTCACACATATCGTCGACACTTCAGAATCTTCACTGGCTTAAGTGCCCAGAGAGGATTGAATTCAAACTTTGCCTAACAGTATTCAAGGCATTGAATGGTATGGCTCCGGAATATATCTCGGAACTCTGCAATCGCCAACCATTAAATCAGAGACAAAATTCTCTAAGGTCTCAATCCAACATCTCAACAAGATTAGAAGTAGTTAAAATGAGTCCAGCGCCAGCGTACTTGGATCGCGCCTTCATATCTGCGGGTCCTAGTGCGTGGAATAGGCTTCCCACAAACATCAGGGAAGCAGAGACCTTGAACCAGTTTAAGACCCATTTGAAAACGCATCTTTTTAAGAAATCATATGGATTAAACTGAAAATATATGTAAGGTCACTGTTAATATTTTGCAACGCTATAGCGAATACCTTAAAACATCCTATGCGCCCTTGAGGTGGATCTGTCCACAAAACGGCGCTATAAAAATCATCCGATTATTATTATTATTATACCCCTGTTTTTGCATGATTTTTGATTTCCATTCTTCTGGATTTCTTGATGTTGTGCGAGCCTTCTTTGATGGTACAACGGTTGGGTGGCAGTCCATGATGTATATTTTTATTTAAAAATTATCACTTTTATTAAAAAATAACAACAATTCAACGCGTAAAACTAACACAACACACACTTGACAAGCAGGTGCGGGCATGAAATAGTATGCAGTTTCCTGTGCTGCTATTGGTTGAAATTCTCTAAGCGTATTTTGATTCTAACTATTTGTCTCTGAGCGTTTCTTGATACCAACACACATTTTAATGTTTAATTTTTTTAATGTTTGACTGGGTTTTGAAACGAAATAATATTGTTGATAAGATATAATGAGTTTGGTGTTGCAAAAATAAAAAAAATCTTTGATTGCAAAAAAATGTCTCTGAGCGGTTTTTGATACTATACGACTGTTATGAGATATAGGTTAGTAGTGATACAATTGAAAAGACATTAGAATGTGTCACAGCACAATCAATATCCTTAGATTTAAATATCAGAATAAAAGTCAATCAAAATGTTATATTTATAATATGAAAAGGGTTTTAATTGCCATAATAACTTACTTTTCAAGAATTTGGAGATCCTTTTGTCTAATTCTAACCACAATCTGGGATCCCTCCTGTCCTCATATGTGATACCAAAGTAATCTTTCTCCAATATGTTGAGGGCTTCACATATTCTATCAAGTAAGTCCTGTCCTTTTGCTTTCCTCTAAAAAAACAAAAGCATATATTATTATTGGTCTTTCGTCTGATAAAAATACACTTGTAAGTTCTTTTTACAAACATTATTATATTCAGAGATAATACATTGCCCAACATAAACATTTTTATACTCTGATGACACAACAAATAGGTGCCATGGATTTATCCACTGCATATCCACTGCAAGATATCTTGGGATTTGTTCCTTGATTTGTTTTGTGTTTTATGTGGGGTGATATACGTGTGTTAGTATGTGGTGTGGGATTTGTGATGTGTGTGGTTGAGGGATGTGTTGTTTTTTCTGGTTTTATATGGAGAAATGGTTTGTTTGTGTGTTTTTTCATGTATGGACAGTTTGCAGCAGTGTTTTTCTTGTTGTGAATGTGATTGTGTTAACATAGGAGATGAATGCTTTTTGTGATTGTGTATATGTTTCAGTATGATTGATATGTTTGTGAGATGTTTGCCCTAGAACAGGTTATACCTAGTTGGGCAGCATCAATGAAAATATATATAAGATTTGTAATTTATTGGGCTAATAAAAATAAAAAAAAAAAAAAAAAAAAAAAATACCTTAATAGGTAGAAACAACCTTTGTGGGATAGATGAAATTTATGAAGCTAGATGTAAACATTATCTTTGTATCTCAAAAAATATGATTCTGACCTTGCATATACATGATTTTGAGATTAATTTCTAGCTAAATTGTATACAATGAATGGTAAAAATGAAAATTGTCAAAAAAAATACTGTAAACTTACATCAACATGAACATCCATGGTAGTTCCATCCAGGAGAAGAACCTTGGCGAGTGCTACCTTACCCTGACTGGCAGCACGACGGCGAGGGGTATCTGGGGCCGTGGCAGGGGTAGGGGATGGGGCCGAGGGGGCCGCCACCTTCACCTCCTCCGGCATTATGGAGGCCGACACTCACACCTGGAAAAACATATAATTATTAAATATCTCATATATTAATTAATATTACCCTTAAAATGAATTTAATTAAACAAAAAAGGTTCTGTAGGTACATCCAAAACATGAACTGGGTCATTTACTCTCAATTCACAGCCTGGGCTTTTACATTTTAATTTTTTATACACGACCAGCCATCGGCCCGGACGCCCCTCTTTCACAATACACCGTTCCTATGACAACGACATCAGAGCGCAGGGAATGTCGTGGGAAGAGGTGACGCGATTGGCACAGAGACATTCTGAATGGAGGAGGCTGGTTTCTGCACTGTGCTCCCAAGAGGAACATTGAGGGCGGTGACGATGATGATTTTTATACACAATTTTTATAATGATAACAAACAGCATTGCAAAATATAGACACAATACAACTTAATAAACAGACAATAAAATAAGAAACCACAAATGAGCAATAATACATAGTAGTAGTATAGTTAATATAAATAGTTTATAGTTTATATTGGCACGGAGAAGACAGCTTGCATGTTTTATACGCAGCTGGTCTGCTGGCTACCCCACTTGTGGGATATGCCGTGATGGTATAGTAGTAGTATAGTTAAACAATGAAAATTTTTAAAGGATTTATATGTCAATTTGACACCTCATTTATAGAAGATTTCATTATAGACACTTAGACTAGAAAAAACAATAAAACGTTAAGTACACACAGTACAGTCTTATTGTGGTGTGAGGAATATAAAGGTCTATTACATTTCTAGACATTTTTATCGGGCTTATGAACTTGAGACAGTAAAATATATGAAAAAAACAACATCCCAATAAAATTATATTATACGACTATTACATCTCATTTGACAATAGACTTAATGTCTACAGACACAAGAACTGAATAAAAATAACAAAAAAAAAGCTTTTCACTCTCTGCAATACGACAATATCAAACATACTATACTAAAAACAGTAGGTACATAACTACATCTTCATAATATAAAGTACATTCAATCTATACTAATATTATAAAGAGGAAAGATTTGATTGTTTGCATTGAATAGGCTCCGAAACTACTGAACCGATTTGAAAAATTCTTTCACTGTTGGGAAGCTACACTATCCCCGGGTGACATAGGCTATATTATATTTTCAAAAAAACTAGGGATCCATACGAAAGTTTTTTTTTAATACCTATCTACCCGTGCGAAGCCGGTGCGGACCGCTAGTAGGTATATAAATAAAATACATCAGAAGAATGCGCTATGCTACAAATTATCAATTAATCGGAAAAACATTGATACATGATTTGTTGGGGGCGCAGTATGCCGAGCATATCCTATGGGAGTGCTCTGTGATGAATGATGCTAGAGATGCAATGCTAGATGATATGAGTGAGAACACTCCCAGACCTATATGGTTTGGGGAGGTTTTGCAATGCCCAAGGAACCTAAAGGCATTTTTGGGGTTTGTGGATGTTTGGGTATCTCGTTGGGAGCTTCTGCGTCAGCCGGGTTCACCCCCGTCTGACGTGGGAGTGTCGTAGGGTTGGTTTTGCCCATTGTGGCGGTGGTGCGTGTGGCGAACTCGTCTTTTTGTTGTGTCGTCCTGTCTCCCTTGGTGGAGAGTAGGTTTGGTAGGGATGTCCCTTTTGGGAGGGTTTAATGTTTCCACACCATGCTGGCGCTGGCGACTCTCGGGCTCGCGCCCTTTAAACGCCTAACAGCACGTCTCTGGACACCTCACCTCGGCCTTCTGTACTTACCAATTTGTGTATATATTTTATTATCATGTTTTGTTTATTTTGCTTCACGTTTTGTATCATTTTGATTATTTTTCTTTCTTTTTTTACTTATATATATATTGTACAATTACTCAATAAACATTATTACCGCCCAGAGGGGACATTGAAGAGAGAAGTAATATAAAAGATTCCCACGACGGCGGTTTTGGCCGGCCGGCCCTTCAGGCCTCCCTAATGGCCCGCCCGTGAGGACAATTTTGGTTTGAATGTGCGGATAAGTAGGAGTTAAAAACTCCTGAGGTATCCGGGTGTGTGGTGGATCTTTCTTCAATGATACATGATTAAGAAGAATAAAATCTTCATATTCTTTCATTATTAATTTATTTTATTCTACACTATACATAAATAACGAGTATGTTTTATGTAACATTTTGCGTGACAATAACAATACAAAGCTAAAATATGCGGTGTCAAGGGGGTGAGTTAGCACATTTAATAGCATTTTTTTCTAAAATAAAATTCAAATAAAATACGGGATTTGCGAATGATACATAAACAATGAACATACATTTGAATGTGCAATTGTGTATCAATATATTTAAAGATAAACTATTGAAAATTGATAAAGAAAGTTTTATGTAAAATAATTTTCCATTAAAATTCATTCATATCATTACCGCATTTCCCAAAAGCGGGATAGACAGCCATTAGAATCCATTAAAAATATCTATCCATTAAAATTTACTACGTTTTAATCAATATATCCCGTCACTCCCTTAAGTTATAATATTTGCATCATGTTCTAGACAACGCGTATCCACTTTATATGATTCAATTATTTTTACAAAATTTAATAAAAAAATATACACCTGCATAAAAAATAAGCTGGTTTCTAAAATGCATGATGGTCGTAATAAATAGTTACTGGTTTCAGTAAAATCCGTCAATACCATAACATGAGTAAACACATACATAAACACCATGGTGGTTTACCAATTAAATTAGGGCACAGGTCAGGTCAGATTCCTCTCGCACCTACATACACCAAGTCCTAGTTATAGGTATATAATATTATCTTATATGACGGAGTATAGCAATACAGGTGCCTACAGTTGCATATTTTCTAATGTATATCTATCTATAACTTGTTAATTGACACACGTACTAAACTATGTGTGAGTATATTAAATTTGTTGACGTTAGGTTCACTAGTAGTGACAAGTGTGATGTGTACGTAAATTTACCTGTTGTGCTATAATAGGAAAAACTAACCAAACAGTGAAAAACCTTGTGATAATAAAAGCAAGAGTTTTACAAGCATTTACCTCAGTGGATATTTATAAATCTATGATAAAATTCCTCAAAAGTAAATACCAAAAGGTATTATAAGTAGCTGTATATAGTAAACAACAGTGGTGTGATGCATTAAATAAAGACTACTCCGTCTTTGTATCACATTTCACATCTAATTATTTAGTAGGTACTACTATACCATCACGGCAAAAATCATCGCAGGATTTGAAATGTAAAATGTCTGTTTTTTTCGAATACCTTACAGGACACTCTAAACTTATAGAAAAGAGTAGGAGACCAATTTTTCTCGGGTGCTCCATGGATAATTCACTTTTTTACATAAAAAAAAATGTAAAAATCTCTTGTTTCATAATAGCCGAAATTACTCGCAAACGAGTGGATAGCCTTGAGAAGAGTAGAATTAAATCAATGTGCCTATTAGATATTACAATATGTTTTGTTTATATGCGCATTGATAACAAAAAATAATATTCTGATTTTGGTTTCAGTATCACTGATAGGTTCTGATATCCCTATGATATGATTTCATTTGTGATGGCAGAATATAGCACAATGTACTGAACCATCAAAAAATGCGAAGATAATAAATAACAGGGGGTGAACGAAATCAATATACCTACGATACCCATTGAAGGATAAAATAAATATGTAGACATAATTAATCGTTAAATTACATTCCTCAAAAATATACTTTTAGTTACTTAATTAGATACCTATATATTTCAGGTACCTATGTATATTATAATTCTATAGAACCAAACACGTACGTGAAAATGCATCAGCCGGAATCAAATTCAGGGCAGGATATGAAAATTTCATATTGGAAATTTCGTTGCATTCTTATTTAAACTGAAAATAATTGAATACTCTGAATACCCAAGGGCATTACAGCAATATAGCAGAAATATGCAGAAAAACAGTCATAACACAATATTAATATAATAGCGAATCATAAATATAAAATGTTCAAGATCAGGCACACCTCTTATATGGTATAATTATACATGATGACTATCTTGCTGCAAAGGTCAATTATTGACCCAAATCAACCACATGAACGATATATTGCGAAACTTTGAAATACATTACTTAAATTGGAGCGCAGTATTTTTGTTAATAAGCGTAGTACGGACTGTGAGGATAAGTCTTATTCTAACCTTACAATAAAGGTACAGGGGACGGTGCATTCGTGCATTACATGGAGATTGTTACGGTAAAGTTTTCCCAATTTCCCCTGTACCTACTTTACTAAAGAATATTCCTAACATCACGTGATGAAATAGTTTTATTATCTTAAAGAGAGGCATCCAGTCTATCTTTTTCGAGTCCAGATTTCAACCCTTACTACTTCAGTATGCATTATATCACTTTGCCGTTTAGGAATTTGGTGATATTATTTTATCGTGTCGCGCTGTGAGGAATACGAACAATAACCGTGGAGTCTCACAAAAGTACTCGTTTGTACCCACCTGTTAACAATGTTTACAAACATCATTGAATAGGTATTTGAATACAGTTAATCATAATGTTTGTATAAGTAAACGTGTTCAATCCTCTATGAAAGTGTAATATAACTCTTTAAGCGGCCGTCTAGTATTACTTTAGTTCATCAGCTTTTTATGTTATGTACTTTGTAAATTATTTTGGAGAACAAATCACATAATTATATCTTGTTATTTATACTACCACGGCATCTTTCACAAGTAGAATAGCCATTACACTAACTGCATGCAATATGGAAGATATCCCCTCCATGCCAATAAATCATCGTTGAATTGAAGATCTTATATCAAATTGCATAATGCACAAGTGGGGTAGCCAGCAGACAGCTGCATGCAACAAACATGCAGGCCGTCTTCTCTGTGCCAATAAATAAGATAAAACATTCAGGGTGGGTGGCAAACCTCATCGCTGAATTTGCGATGTAAAATGTCATTATTTTTACGAACACCTGCCTTTTACAGGACACTCGAAAACTTACGGAAAAGAGTAGGAGATCAATTCTTTACCGGGTGCTCCACGGCATATCGTCGGTCTAACTTGTAAACCACGTAAATCCCGATTTGGCCAAAAGTGACTTTTTGATACCAATCAAATGTACAGTTTATTCCTCACCACTGTGTGAAACTTTTATTTTCAAATTATTGAAATTGTTTCAAAAAATGGTCATCAAAAAAACACGCAAATCCAGTCCATAGAACAATATAATTTGCAAACCTCTCAAATCCCAATTTACGCGCCATTTGTACGACAGATATCGGTTGAGTGTTGCCGCCTGGTATAAATTTCTTTGCATTGTGATTCGACCATATTCAGAAGTTTCGGTGTTGTTTTTTTTAGAGAGAGTTGAATGAGAATAATCAGTATTTTGAAAAAAAAAATTAAAAATAGATGCAAATATCAATTAACAAAGAAAGGAACTTTGAAATTTACAACGTTAGATAACGATGAGCGGAGAAGTTTGCTGATTTTTGGTCAACTAACTGGGGGCAAAAGAAGACTTTTATAAACATGATGGTTAAGTCAGTAAAATCGGGTTAGTTGGAAGACATCGCATTTTAGTAATAAACTCGCCCTCTGTACATTGAATTGTATAAATGATATTTTCTATGTTAATTTGTATTATTGTAAACAATGTATAGTGAAGATGAAGAATAAAATAAATAAATAAATAAAACAGATAATATTCGCAAGAGAATTCACATAGATATAATATTATGTGCATTTTTTAATTATCTTCCTAAAAATGAAGACAACATTATATTATGTAGTGTGCAAAATAATGTATTGAACACACTCGGAATAGGGGAATGATCGGTCAAAAATCGGAAAGATAATTTTAGAAATTTTGAAGTTTCCAAAATTTCTCAACATTAATTTGTGGAGAAAAATTATTAACTTATGAATGTTATTAATCAATTGTTTTCACTGTAATTCCATTATGTAGAGCTACTTTATCAGAACCTTATCTCTTTCCTGAATGGCGTTCTAAGTCACATTAAGGTATTATTTTTTAATAAAAAAAAGGTTCAGCTATTTCAATTTAAGTTTTACAAAGTCTTGAGAAAAGGAAAACATATCTTTTTTCAAACTAAAAAAGGACAAATGTTAGACATGTGTCCATATTTGCGAGCAGTGTTATTATTTCGAGATTCAGCTCAAAATTTAATTTCTGAAACCTATACCTACCTACTACAAAGGCAATTATTTTTGTTTTGACGATTTGACCATTTCACAAAATATGGTTTTCCAGGGACATAAATGTGCCAGCAGAATTTATGAATATGTGCAAGTTTGAATGTAAAAATTTGAGACGTCCAGTGTAGAATTTTTGAGTTTTGACAAATTTTAAATAATCGACAGTGCTCATTTCTCGAAAACTTTATACCTGGGGAGAAAAGTTGAGGATTCAGTAATTTGAATGGTATAATAAAATACAAATTATGATTCCAGATACCTGAGCAATTCTACCACAAATGTTGTATCATAGTCTCATTAATGTCGGAGAAAGTATGACGAGTTGAAAAGGATATTACCGAAGGATTTTTGAACTTACTATAACAATTTATCACATTAAAATAGATTATAGGCTGGTAGGACGTTCATGTGTTGAGCACATTGAACAGTAGAGCATGCATGAGGAATTGTATGACAGTGACGGAAGCGAAAGATGTATGCAAGGATAGAAGGAAGTGGCGTTCGATCCTTTCTGCCTACCCCGCGAGGGAAGCGGCGTGATGGTATGCATGTATGTATATTAGGGTGTCCCTTATTTTTCAAAGTTTTAATTTTACAACGCATAGGCTATTATTTTGTTCATTTGGTCCTAAAACACTCAAAAACCAATTTTTATCTTATTCGGAACAGTGCAACCCGTGCCGACTTGCACGGAAACATCTTCATACAAGTTTCATACAAAAACTCACAGGGGCGGTGAGTGCCCGTTATTACTGTCACTCAGTCTCGGCTTTTTTGGTAATTATCGCGGATTTTTTATGTTTCAAAGATGTCAGTAGAACTAAGAAGCAATATAAAAAGTATTTTCTTGGTTGGTGAAGATAAATAAATTGGTGACAGGTGCAAAATTACAGTCCAATCGTCAAGTTTTCGCAGTTCCGTCTTTCGACATACGCGATATTAAGTTGAATGTTAGTGAAAGCAAAAATCTAGTCATTCGCGTGTCCATTACATTCTGGAAAAAGGCTAGAATACCTAATAGAGCTGTTAATAATCGTGTTAAGAAGTCAGGGGATTTTTATTAGGTCTGGAAAGAGCTGCCAAAAAATAGCAACAAGATTCAGGATTTTTATAGGCACCGTGAGGAGAATTTCCACTTGAATTGGATAATTTACGCGATATTGTATTCGCCAATGCTCTCAAAAGACTAAAAATCAAAGAAGATAATAAATTATTGTAAAAGCAAAGAGAACCAAGACGTACAGGATGCTTAGCGGGTGTTGACAAAATAATGGCTGAAATTGAAAAAAAGCAAGGCTGAAAAAACTAGCAGAAGAGAAAAAGAGATTAAAGCGTATGGTTTCAGAGACCTTGTTGGCACCTGCTGCTTTACACAGCTTTTTTACGCCTGAGAGAGCCTCTGGCATCCACATAATTTAAAAATCAGATCTACTGGTTCAATGCATCAAGCACGATGGATGGCAAGAGCTATTTACTCCTCAAAAATATGTTTATTGCAGTCTCAGTTTAAAATGGGCGCTAAGGACAAAGAAACTTTACTAGATATTTGTTTATTTATTGTGGTAGTTCATGTAAAGTCCTTGCTTGAATGCTGTTTGGTGGTGAAAGCGCCAAATCAAGACTTGTGTTTTTTAAAAACATTAAATGGTAACGAAAGAATTGACAAGCTGATTTCAGTCGACCTTTTGTGATATTTGTCAAAAGAAATAGCCATCCTTTTAATTTTTATGATGAAATTGATGAGCAGACCAAAGGGACCACTGTAGAAAATTTACAAAAAAAGAAAACTTTGGTAATTTCTGTAAGAGATATGAACGATCGAAGGAACAGATATCTGGCTCTCTATATGTTAGGTAGTAGTGCTCAATTTTTTTAATATGGTATACCTACCACGTTCTTTTTAAGTATTCTACAAGCAGCCTTAATGTTTTTATAGGAAAATTTTTGAGTTATTTTGTATCCGTCAAGAGCAAAGATTTTTTTTCACAACTAAAACTTGACGGCAGTTTCCTTCAAGAAGGTGTATCTTCGTATAAAGAAATCGTAGCATTTGTGGAAGCTTTAAAAAAGATATCTAGCTTAAAAGCGGTGAATGACACAGCTGAAAGAGCTGTTAAACTAATCCAAAGCTTTCATGGTTTGATAACTGCAGATGAAGAATAGAAACAGTTCTTATGACGTTGTTTTCATGAACATAGAAAAATGTACCTAGACTGTAAAAAAGAGACTTTTTAGAGGATATATCCAAATTATTTAATATCAATATTGTAACTTTTTTTAATAATTATAAGAAAAGCTCCATATAAATTTATGTTTTCATCAATATTTAGCTAACATAGTGGTATTAAATGATGATCTACAGCTAAATTTAAAAGACGCTTTAAGCAGCTTTTTTCTAAAACTTTGAGGCTCTGTCGGCACGGGTTCCAATCAACATAGAAAGCTTAAATTCTATATTTGGGTAAGTAATAGGCTAATAAACACAATTGGGGGGTATGCGTTTCAATAACTAAAAAAAAAATTTTTCGACCAAATAAGGGACACCCTAATGTATATATATAAAAAAATAATATTTGTCATCTTTTTTTTTTTATTATTATTTAGGCATTCCACCCAATTCTGAGTGATTTTGCCGTAATAAAAATAAAATTAACAAACAAAACTGCAAAATAACATCCTACCGCAACTACGCATTAGAAGCGAGCATAAAAACAAAAAATGATACAACGCAACTAATTGGTACTTATAATACTTATCTATATAGTGGCTATCTATATACATGTGAATACAAATTATTCTTATTCTAAAATAACATTAATTTGTAGGGACGGATTTTTAAAGCAGTTTATTATCGATATAGTAGCTATCTATATACAAGTGAATACAAACTATTATTATTCCAAAATAATATCAACTTGTAGGGACGGATTTTCAAAGCAGTTTATTATCTATGTTGTAGCTATCTATATACATGGGAATACAAATTATTTTTATTCTAAAACAATATCAATTTGTAGGGAAGGATTTTCAAATCAGTTTATTGTTTCCCTTCAAAAACTTTGCAATACTCTTATGAACACTACTGTTATTTAAACACAAGAGATACTGCATGTTTATAGGGAATGAAGTACTGTGTTGTCGGATCTCACTTATAAATTATTCCCGATTCAACAGCGAACACTCAAAAAATATATGATCCACTGTCTCCTCTTCGGCTCCACATTCGCACGCGGGCGAGTTAATGACCTTGATTTTAAACAAATGAGATGCGACCGAACAATGTCCGATTCTCAGCCGGCATATTAAAGAAATATCGACTTTCGATAATTTTCCTTCAGCATACCACGGTGAAGTAGGAATTGTATACTGGATATTTTTATAACGAAGCCCTTTGCAAGAAGATTGCCAAACATTGAACGATTCTTGTTTTAGTTTTGACTCGTAATCGTGTAAATATTCATTCCTAGGACGCTGGTATCTTTGAGGATCAGATCCTGTTAAGCAAGCGCTCTTAGCTAATTGGTCAGCTTTCTCATTTCCACCAATGCCCGCATGTGAAGGGATCCACACAATTGCAATCTGCAAACCCTTGATCATCGCATTAAATAGCAATTCTTTGATTGTCCAGAACAAGTAATCACAGGGGTCATAATTGCCATTACTATCCAGTTTCATAACAAGACTAAGCGAGTCAGTAAAAATAACAGACTTTTCTATACTAAGATTGATTATCTCACTTAAAGCCTCTCTGAGTGCAATACACTCCGCTGTAAATACAGAAGAATTTTTGGGAAGGCGAAATTTGGACTCGATTTTTAGATCAGGTATATAGAAAGCTGCTCCACAACCAATCTGAGGATATTTAGACCCATCTGTAAATACCGATACGGAGTCTGGCCATCTACGGGAAATTTCGGACATAAACAAATTGTGAACTATGGACTCACCGTAATTCTCAGTGGTCGAGCGATCAATATCTATTGTTGTACAAATTACTGGTTGATAAGCTATCGTTTCAAACGGAATTGAGTACATCTGAATGTGAAAATCATTTCTAGTAATATTGAAGGAATTTATCTCCTGTAAAGTGAAACACATATTTGAAATAGGCTTGGCCCGTAGGGCTACATGAGAGGACTGTATTTCCATGAGAGCAGTGAGTCCATTCCATAGTGGGTGTGAGGAATTATTGTACCTTTTTAATAAAAATTTGAAGGTCAATGATTTTCTTCGCAAATTCAAAGGCATTTCTGCGCATTCTACCTGCAATGTATCAATGGGCGTGGACTTCATCGCCCCTAAAATCATACGCAGACATTTGGATTGGATTCTTTGCAGTTTCAACTCGAGGTATCTTGGTAGAGGATCAAGAATTTGGCAACCATAATCCAAGTGACTGCGCACCAGAGAAATATAAAGGGTTTTCATGGTAATGGGATGTGAACCCCACCAGACTCTGGAAATGGCTCTAAGGACATTTATTCCCTTTTCGCATTTCGTTACAATGTGCTCCACGTACATGTTCCAATTAAGCTTTCTATGAAAAATAACTCCCAAAAACTTTACATATTCGCTCGCAGGAATCAATGTATTGTCCAGATGGATAGATACGTTAGGGATCCTGTGTTTTTTTGAGAAGATCACTACTTGACTTTTCGATGGGGACAAGCTCATGCCATTTTCCTTGAGCCATGTATTCATTGTATTCAAGCCTTCCTGAAGCCTAGCTACTGCAGTGGGAATAGAGATGTCTGAAGAATACACGACAAAGTCATCTGCATATTGAAGAATGGAACAGGAGTTTGGTAGAAATGATTGTAAGTCAGCAGTATAAATATTAAATAAGATTGGACTTAGCACGCTACCCTGCGGAAGTCCTTTATAGACGTTTCTCTCTATCATTCCCTGAGGAGATTCCAACAGGATTTGACGTTCGGACATTATATTGAAAATCAAGAAGGACAAATTGGAAGGGATTCCCATTCTTAGTAATTTAGATTTTACCAGTGGAAGAAGTACGTTATCATATGCACTGTTTATGTCCAGAAAGGCCGCAGCAATATTAGATTTTTTGGCGAATGCCATACGAATATCTGTTGTAATCACACTTAAACTATCAAGGGTTGATTTACCTTTTCTAAATCCGAACTGCCAGGGAGGTAGGGTAGACTTGCTCTCTGTAAACCATTCTAGTCGGATTTTTATCATCCTCTCTAGAATTTTTAGAAAACATGACGACAGAGCAATAGGGCGATATGAGCTACTTAAATCAGCCTCTTTGCCAGGCTTAGGAATTGGGATTACAATTTGTCTCTTCCATTGTGCAGGCACATCTCCAGTGGAGAGAATGGCATTATAAAGATTGAGTAAATGTATAAGGAGAGTTTCAGGAAACTTCTTAATAAAAGAATATGGAATGAGATCTTCTCCCGGAGCTGAGTCCCCTGTTGAATCAATAGCTGATTTAAGTTCATTTAATGAGAATGGGTATATGAGATATTTCGGAGTACACATTCAGCTTTGAAGAATGGGGGGTGGCAAGCTCTGAGTTCTGTGGAGCGTAAGAAGGCGCTAATTTGTCAGTAAATTCATATATCCATTCACCAGAGGATGAATGGGATTTGTTAGACCCTAACGCCCCACGAAAGCGTTTAATGGCCTTCCACACCTCAGTCAACGGCGTTTCTGGAGATAATGACGTGCAGTAATTTTTCCAACCTTGTCTTTTTTTCCTTTTAAGTAATCTTTTAGCCGCGGCCTGGGCCTGTTTTGCTATAAGAAAGTTACTAAAAGACATGTCCCTTTTAAATGATCGTATTGCAATTCGACGTTCAAGAACTGCTGTGGAACACTCGTCGTCCCACCAAGGTGGATTTGAAGGTTTTTTGGGATTAGAATGGCATTTCGGAATAGAAATATTGGCAGCAGAGAGAGTTATTTGTTTAATTGCTTCCGCCTTCTGAGAAATATCGGATTCACCTAAGGCTTCTTTACATTGAGCGGTATTAATAGAAAGCAAAGACTTAAACTCCTCCCATTTGGCTTTTTTAGTATTGAAACCACGAGGAGAACGTGATATTTGACTTATTTTGGCAATTTTCTGCAAGCGTAAAAGAATCGGAAAATGATCACTTGAATGTGGGTCACTCATACTACTCCAAATAAATAAGGGGGCCAGATCTGCCGTACATAGAGATATATCCACGGCGTTTGGGCGTTGATCCGGAGAGCAGAACCTAGTTGGTTGGCCATTATTCAGTATACATAATCCATAATTATCGGCATAATCAAGAACATTTCTGCCTGATATATCTGTATATGCGCATCCCCACGAAGTCGAATGTGCATTGCAATCTCCCAATATAACAAACGATTTGGAGAATTTGGAGGTTATGTTATTCCAGTAAGTAAGGTCAAATATTTTTCTTGGTGGGATGTAAACGGATACATAGGTGATGTCACAAATTATTACAGCGACAATCTGCATTGATTGGATGTACGGAAGAGAAATTTGTGTGAATGGAATACTGGAGTGAATAAAAATGGCAGCACCCCCTTTGCCATCACATCTGTCATCCCTGACAATCGAGTATCCGGGAACAACAAACTGGGACATTGGAGGAAACCATGTTTCTGAGATCGCGGCTATTTTAATCTTGTGAGTATTTAATAACTGAATTATTTCTGATCTGTTTGAAACAGCACTACGGCTGTTCCATTGGAGAATGGTAATGTCATTAGTTCTCTGGAGTTGTGGAGCCATCTCCAGCTACGAAGGATTGAAGGGAAGTAATTAAAGAAGCTGCATTGTACGGTTGGGAATTTTTAGAAGAAAGAAGTTCTATAAGCATCGTGATCATTACTTTCAAGAAGTTATTATTGTCATTGGCAAAGTTTTTACGGAGGTTATCATTTATGTAAACTGTTTCTTGTTGAATATTGGATTCTGGTTCAGGAGGATAAGCACATCCGTTGGAGGCCATTGTACATGATGTACCGTTAGGATAGAAAAGTAGATTATTATGATCATCTTTGCTGTACCCAGTACTAATGGGAGTTCTATACCTGAACTTACCCCTTGTGTGTGAAGTTAATGTACTTTTGGAAGTTACCACGTTTGTGGGAGCTAATGAGCTAGATGGAGGAGGAAGGGGAGATGACGTTACTGGTTTGGCAGTAACTTCAGCATAACTTGATTTACCACTAGGTGGGATCAACTTGGAGGCTTGGAAAAAGGAGATATTTTCGGATGCCATAGCATATTTTATAGCTTTCTGGCGCGTAAGCTCAGGGCAAATAGAACTTATGGCTTTATGTTCACCTTTACAGTTATAACATTTAACTATTTGTGCTGAACAACTTTCTGACGAGTGGTTTCCTCCACAGTTATAACATTTGACCGCTGATCTACATGCTACCTTCGAATGTCCAAATTTAAGACATTGGAAGCACTGGATAGTCGGATAAAAATATTTTTCCACTGTGAATGAGTTGTAGAAAATATAAACTTTGTTCGGCAAAACCTGACCTTCAAACGTTATTACAATGGTATTGGATGGTTTCCATGACGGCGTTTCCGAGGATTTATCCTTGTAATTTAAACGTCTTATTTTTAGGACGTCTCCAATGTTTTGATTCGAATGGCGCAATGAAGCAATAATTTCCTCATCCGTCACATTTGTGGATATCCCTCTTATTAACCCCATGCGAGAGACGTTAAAAGTGGGTATGTAAGCCTTGTATAGAGAGTTAGAGTTAATGAAAATGTTCTTGATAAAATTGTTGGCAGCTACTCCGCTTACAAATTCTATTGATATTTTGAATCTCCCCTCTGCCTTAATTGATCCGTTAACCACATTTTTAACACTCTTCGAGAAGATAAACCGCCCAAAATCCATAGGATGAATAGGTTTCGAGTCGGTATGTTGAACGTGAACGATAAATGGACCGCGAGACTTTTCAGAGTAAAAGTGATTACGAACTGCAGCTAAAGGAGTAGTAGAAGAAGAAGTGTTTACAATAGGAGTGTTAGAAGAAGAAGTATTATTATTTAGATGTATATTATCATCTATAGAAGTTTGAGAGGTTGTTGGTAGGTTGGAAGGTACAGAGAGATCAGAACTCTCCAGATTACTTCTTTTGCGTTTTTTGACATCTGGAGGATCGGGGGGAATTGGAGGAATTGGAGGTTCATCGACATCCATTTAGAGATACAATAGAATTAACCAATAATAAATAAAAAAAAAAAAACTTACCAAAATGTTGAACTAAAACTAATAAAATAAAGAAAAAATTAAACTAGAATTGAAAAACCTTAAAAAAACTTAATGAATAATTAAATTATTTTTTTCAATAATTAATATTGTTACAAAAACTCTTATCTGGATCCAGCGGTGCAGCGATACAAACAGAATGCACGTATACACTTCACAAAATCCAAAACAGAACTCATTTGTCATCTTAAAATTATAAATTAAGTTCTTGTTTCACTTTGATGTTCTTGTTTTCCCATACTAATACTCTTTGTAAAACTAATAAATCCCGTTCCAGTACTAGAGAGTTAAGAGTGAAAAACTCTTAAATCCAAATTATTGAAAAAAAAGTATGGACCCATTTATATTTTTGATTATTTTTAATACAAATCATACGCAATGGAAAATAATTATTAAATGTAATTGTTAAAATTTTAAAATTCCTCCCCATTTTAATAATAAATAGTTTTAACCTTCTCCTGTAAAAAATGTAAATTTGAATATATGAGGTTTACAAGTTAGACCGACGAATATACATAATGTAACCTTTGAAATTTAGAATTTCAGTGTCATTTGACAATATCTGATCCTAAATCATAAAGCTTTTTTTACCTTTCAGATACGTACTATTACGTATTTCTTATTTCACAATTAATTAACAACTTTGAATAGATGACAAATAAACACAATTCAATGAGGCATTATGTTTCGATAATAAAATATAATAATAACAGTCAGTTTGAGTGATACATTGAATTAAATATATTAGCCAAATCACCCGTGACATATTATCGTGTGTCACCACATCACTCATCATTTATCAACAGTCAACAGGAATCATTAAGTACCTATATCATGTATATCATTACCAGTCTATGTATATGTATGTACTCCACATAATTACACATTCACCTACAATCACGACATAACACGAGCCTATGTACCCTCAAATACTTATATAATAGACACCATCCCAGAACTCCATCATACACTCTTGTAAAAGATTTTTAAAAGCATATTCTAACAAACAACACGAGAATGTAGAAATTCCAAAATAATATAAAAGTAAGCAAATATAGTGTAGATAAAATCTCTTGCTGAATGTGTTTGCTGATAATATTGTTATATTATGCATTAATGACTCATACCCCGCGAGAAACCATCGTCTTCCAGAAGGCCGAATATTGTGAAGTAAAACAGTGGATAACCGCATAAGATCGTGAACAGGAGCTAAAGTCTACCGATATCGAGGAGGCTGTCTCAATTTTGTTAATTTGAATCAGATAATCGACGATAGCATTTCACGAAAAGCAATTCGTTAACTGAATATCCCGTTTGGTACAGTGAAGCTCTAAGAGAAAAACTAAAGCACAACAAGCGAGATCGAGACCGAAGAGTGTCATCAACGAACGTCACAGTAAGATTATATCGGGAGGGACGTTCACAGACGTGGCAATCAATGGTATTGCCTCCCAGTTCCGACAACTCTTCTGAAATTCTGTAGGATTCTCATCTGAGACTATATAGGTACCCTGAGACTTATCATCTATATTATTGTTTTGATTTTTCGCTTTAGTATTGTATGCATGCTATTTGTTTGAATTCACATGCTTGCATTGTTATTGCATCGCTACTTTGTTTAACAAACTTATTTAACATGGGGACTTTTCCTGGTCTGTACACTTATGGCTTAGTTCAAATTCCAGTTGATTTTATTTGTGTATGTCTGTACAAATGTAGATAAATAAATATAATGTCTCCAAATGTTCATTTATTCAGTCATTATATTATCACGGCATTTCTCACAAGTGGGGTAACCAGCGAACTAACTTTATATAATAATTATGCAAGTCTACCTCTCCGAGTCAATAACAGGTAAGACATTAGAGATGAATGGCATAGGTACCTAAATGTCTCCGCACGTAGGTACCTACTTGTATTAATATAATTAATACCTGTTATTATCCTATCAAATGATATATGTCATGAAAATAATATGCAAAGCAAGCAACATAAAATTATACATGTCTCAGTTTTGTCATATCGCGGTATAGCGTACGAATGTACGTACATATGTGTTATTCCCTGTAAGCCATAATCATCATTAGGTACCTACCTATAGGTATAATGAACAATGACATTCTGACGACCAGTTTGCAACATCATTAGAATACAATTTAGTTCCTATATTTCCTCTAGTCTATATCAAGGTGTTGATCGTCTTCGGAAAGATTTTTAAAAGCGATAATATCCAGACATGCTCAAAATACCAGTTTCATTATTTTTTAATCAACTACAATAAGAATCAACAATTCACCATTTTGATACGTTTTGACTCCGAAATTTCTTATCGTACGAAAAACTTCAGTATCTAACGTCAAAGAGGAAGTGAAAACTTCAGATATTCTGAAATTCGCATTATCGATATCTAGGTATTTATTAAAACTTTATGTAGCTTAATAACTGGTTTCACTATATTCTTAATTAATCTAACTTACCGTTAGCAAACGGACAATATATGTACATTCGAGGTCATAAAATATTATTACTTTACAATATCTAAATACTACTAACCATAACAGCTCCTGGGGTAGGGTATTAAAAAATATAACTGCATGTAGTAAAAACTATGCCGAATCTGCTAAAAATAATGATTCTTTTATATCGATTTAGATCTTCAAAATCATCCAAACGTTACATGTATGCAGTACATAATATTAAAATAACTATTAGACCTCGATTCACGGAGGTCCATCACCGCTCACAATATTATAATGATCAATGCAAAATTAATTAATATTCGCAATCATTGTGAGCTCGTATATAATATTGAGATTGGTATACGAGTAACGGTCTTGTATAATATTGAGATCGCCTACACAAACACACATACATAATTATTTTACATACTGATATCAACCTCCCAAGTAGAAACAGCACAAGTAGGTACAAGATAGAGGCATTTGAAGGATGACAGGACCAGGAGGGCCAGGAAGAGGAGGGGTTTTAGCCGGTAGAAGTCCGGCACTACCCGGTCTGAAAGACCGGGTGTCCATGATGGATTTCCCCTCCACTAAAAAAAAAAAAAAAAGGACCAGGAGGGCCAACCCCAGATGATGGGAATGCAAGGCCATTGAAGGAGACCCACCGTCCACCCGGATAGCTCAGAAGTCTGGGGACTTCCATTTATCCGATAAAATTTCTACACTAACAAATTTGTCCACACAAGAGGTGCCATGATGGGCAGTCTGAAGGACTGGCCGGCCAAAACCCCCACGTGTGGAATCTTTTGACTACACTCCTTCGATGTCCCTCTAGCCGAGAGAAGCATATACATACGTAAAATATATCAACAATAAAAGAATTTCCAGCTAAATACATAAGCATAAAAAAAAAAAAACAATATAAAATATACACATTCATATACATATATACACATTGGTACAGAGCGCCGAGCTGAGGTGTCCAGAAACATTAATTGGGTATTTAAGACGGCAAACCGAGGGCCGCCGATGCCGGGGCCATCGATGAAAACGCTTCCCTCCCCAAAGGGACATCCCACCCAGACCAAAGACTCTCCACCAAGGGAGACAGGACAGCACAAAAGACGAAGAAATGAGTTCGCCCGCGACAGCTACAACCACACAAGGTAAAATCAACCATCAAGCTCCTCTAGGAAAGCCGGGGGTGAGCCCGGCTCACGTAGAAGATCCCACCGAGACACCCATACATCTACAAATCTCAAAAAGCCCCTGAAATTCCCAGGACAAGTCATCAACTCCCCAGACCAGATGGGTCTGGGGGTGTCGTCACTCATACTGTCAATCATTACATCTCTCGCATCCGTCAGCAATGGACACTCCCACAGGATGTGTTCCGCAAACTGTGCTCCCGTCCCACAAGCACACCATGGATCATCCGCAAGCCCAAGTTCGAAGAGCTTGGCCTTAAGCTCCCCGTGGCCCGTCACCAACTGAACAGCAAAGTGGTTGAAGGTCAGGAAGCCCCTTTTAATCCTCTCTCTCACATCTGGGAGAAAACCGTAGACAAGTCTAGCGGTTCTCCCCCGATCCCATCTTTCTTGCCACACCTCCAACGTTCTCTCTCTGATTCGGCTGAAGGCCCTACTAATTCCCCTATTTCCAGGCTCTACCTGAATGAACACACCAAGATGTTCGGCCCTACCGTCCGCCTTGATCCTACGCCTGGCCACACTGTCTAGGACTTCCAAATCGGAAAGAATGCAAGGCCAGGAGAAAGAAGTGGAAGAAATATATTATGTATGTTTATGTCCTCTACGAACACGTTTATTACTAAGGTAGTAGAAAATTTAATTGCTTTGTAAAAATTCGCAACAATTGAGCATGTTCCTGAACAAAAAATATTGTAAAATCAAGTCATCGAATCTGTATGGAGAATAAACATCTCATTTCCAAAACATTGCAATTTTAACATTACTATATCTATTGTTAATTAATAATATTATAGCATGATCAAAGCCGGGTTTTAACTTAAAATACTATATACAGTATACACGTATCGTTATAATAATATGTATTATACTGATGCAATAAATACATGCACGTTTGTATTTTGATCAAAAGAATAGCAACATTAACAAGTTTATTTCAAATAATAACACACATACATACATACAGTATAATCAAAATCTGCAACATATCTACTTGTATTTCAAGAATAATGTAATGACTCATTCATTACACTGGTATAATAACTACATAACATAACGATAGCTATATTAGTACTAGACATATATAAGTACTAACATAATACGAGTGTATATTATTTGTTATAAACAATGGCTAGACAGCTTTCATTGTATATTTACATTCGGTAATTTATTGCAAAACTAATTTAATAATATCTCTATAACGTACCAGAATGTTATTGCATTAAATGAAAATTTTCAATACACTAAACAACAATGAACTAAGTAAGTCGTATTATATAAGACAAGTATCAATTAGAGGAGCACCCGGCAAATAATTGGTCTCTCACTCTTTTCCACAAGTTTTCGAGTGTCCTGTAAAAGACAGATGTTGGAAAAAATAAAGACATTTTACATCTTAAATTCAGCGATGAGGTTAAAACACCCTGAACGTCTTGTTGACACGGAGAGGACAGCTTGCATGTTTATTACAGCCGGCGACGTCACCATGGCGTCCTGGTGAAGGATAGCACTAAGTATTTATCGTATATAAAATAGAGATAATTATATATCGAGAATCAGCGTACCTCCATCACAACATTTCATACACTTCACTTGAGTGCATGCCTCATTAAGCCTCTAAAAATAAAGACAAATCTACGCAGAAAACCTTTTCGTTTTGATTTTCGATTTATTTCTTTATTATAAAATGTATAACTGCCAATTGAAACGTAAATTCAATTACCAGAAAACTAGTAAGCAAGTTTCAAGAGAACGACAAAAAAATATTATCACCCATTTTAGTATGACAAAAGATCTATTGCGGTTTCGGTGATACGAATTATGGGACATTTGCGGTAGATGGTGAATAAGGTATGTTCATTGTAGGTAGGTACCTGAGGCCTGAGTCAACAACACACTTTCGTCTCACGTTCCCGCTCCGTTAGCGTTCGGGTGCAGACGATGTTGCAAGCAAGTGTCAATTTCGTTGCTAAGATACACAATAGTTAAGAATTTTAACACTTTGGCGCACCATCGTCTGCACCCGAACGCTAGCGGAGCGGGAACGTGAGACGAAAGTGTGTTGTTGACTCAGGCCTCAGGGATGTTGCGGATGTCGATTTTTACACATCCGCGGATGTGAATGCGGATGCGGATTTTTGAAGGCTCACATCCGCGGATGCGGATGCGAATGCGGATGCGGATGTTTAAGATGTTATAGAAAAAAAGTAGGAACTATCTGAATTGGTAGGCCTCACTGTCAAATATGTGACGAAATTGTTGCTACAATAATATTATGGATTTTTTGGCGAAATATTTTTTTTCTTTTTTGTTATTTGCAAAAATAAAATAAATCCGGCAAAAATAAAAACTTGTCGGATCTTGTCACCATTTTTTTCGTTCCCATTGGTTAATATCAAGTGCGAACGGCACGCGCCTTTCGCCGGCCCCGCCCCATTTCTTTCTTGTCGTAAATTGTCTTACATCCGCATCCGCATGAACATCCGCATCGATTATTGCGGATGCGGATGCGGATGCAGATGTCCAAATACATGCGGAAGCTCCGCATTTGCGGATGCGGATATTCGCAACATCCCTGGTAGGTACATTTATATGGATAACAATACGTTATGATATATAGTACCTACATATTACAGTATGATAGGTAGAAAAGCACTTCTAATTACATTACATGGCATTCTTTGCAGAATAGTGATAGAAGATAGAACTCTTAAAACAATCAAATTATTAGAAATAACTCACACAACACAACTCTGATTTCGTACTCTCTATTTTGCGTAAACAATATTCTTCACTAAGTATTTCCTCTCCATGATTAATTCGTATAATCTCAAACGTTCACGTTCTCAAACACGTTTCCTCTCGATAAAATAATATATCCTCATTGTCATTCTGACACCATTCATTCTTTTCAAAGTGACAAAGTTTATAATGTATAATTCAACGTTTGTTTTTCCTAGTTGAAATAGTTTCTATTCTGTCTCATTAAACTTCAGAATCTCTAGGGTGAATAAATAATATATAAAAAAATAATACAACAATGTGAATAAACACGTGTTTGTTTGGATTCCATCCCAACGAGTTTATAGACATAAAGTATTATTATATAAATTAACAAACTTAATAATATATAATCCACAACCCACATTATCATCTCTGCCTAAATATAAATCGACTCTACGGTTTTCTTTACAGATATTACGATATAACCAGAAGAACTAAAAATAATATATACCTACTAGGAATATTTTTAATGATGATGATGGGAACACAATTCATAAACAACAAGGACGACACAAACATTTGCATTTGTGATAAGATATAAATTTCATTACATTCCATACGGAACATACTAATACAAGAAAAAATAACTATGAATTAGCTTTTATGAAAAAAAATATGTGGTCACAACATAACCAGTCACTGAGATATCTTTAAATAATTTCCATTAGTACTGTTAATAATTAACTGTTAATAATTCCAGGAACAGTAGATAGTAGATGTCAAATAATTTTATGACTTTATTGCAATCTCTTCTAATAACTCAAACACTGAAACAATACAATATAAATCTACACTATTACTAGCGTAATATTAATTTTTATAAGAGAATAATGTATTTTCTATGCGCTTTGTTAAATTTATGAGATTCGAATTAATTAAAAGAGTGATGGATTATTATAGAGTTTAACACTTCACTATTTATTAATGCATGTATTGAACTATGTAGTCGTGATATTAATGGTTATGGCTACAATATACTATAAAATAAAATAATAGAAAGTCGATTGATTACGGTTCATTTATGTAAATCGCCTTATGCAGGTCCATCTAACGTAATGGCATAAATTAATATAGAAAACATCGACTCGGCAATAATGCTGTTCCAATAGTGTGAAATCAACGTATCTACACATTAATGTCCATGCCTAAAAATAAAAAATAACGCAAATTTATTGGAAACAAAGTCTTCCGTTTTTTTTAAGGTTCAATATACAATGCGAATGTAAAAATGATAATTTGGTCTTTGAACACCTGACAAATATAATAGCACTATGACCCCAATTATTCTAAAAACAGAAAAGAGTATAAATCACTGACATTTCGTATCTTCAATTAATATCTACTTATAAATAAATCTTTTTATATATAGATACCTACTAATGTAGCAGACATTATGATATATCGTGCACAATATGATATCGTATTCACTGAAGAATCCGTCCTTTTACAAACGGCGGGCGTTATATAAAATGACGAAAGCGTATTACTCGGGCATGTTACTATTCGCCGAGATGTTTTACAAAATGACTTTTTTCAAAATCAAATTGTGTCCAAAAAATACATTCAGGATGTGTGGTATACCTCATCGCTGACTTGAAGATGTTAAATGTCTAATTCTTTCATTTCCTAAGTATGTATAGTTACCCACTGCCTATCCACTTTTGGAAGAATTGTGTTTTACGAATTGCAAAAATCGAACTAATATTTTATGACTCTCCCGCGCAATTATAATTTAATTACTATGATAGGTATATTAATATTTTTGTTTCTAAACGCAGCGCCATATGATGATGAAAAAAGGAACTAATATTTTACAATTTCAGTAGTCATTTTGTTAAACGCCTCGGCAAATAGTAATATACTTTCGTCATTTTATAAAACGCCCTCCATTTGTTTGTAAACAGACGACGCCGTTTCAAAATGACTACGACATATAGAGCGCATACAGTAGACTTCTACATTATTAAAAGATACCTATTTTGATACAAAACATAAGAATGTACTCGTATGAACCACATTCGCAACCAGTTTCAAGGACTCACTCTCCTTGAAGAGTCGTTATTAGTCAGAAGAGATAGGTACATGCATACCTATCATAAGATGTAATATTAAGTAAGTCTATAAGTATTAGTGATGTAACGAATATTCGTATTCGCATTCGCATTTTTCAAAGTATTCGCAAAAAAATATGCGAATGTTTTGCGAATATTATTTCGGCAATAAAGTATCGAATATTCGGTAAAAGTACCAGATACTTTCCCGGTACATTGTAGAAAAAGGTACTACAAGAAAATATTCTTTAAGAAAACCGAGGAGTTTTGAAATATTTCAAATTCCTATACCATTTTGAAAATTCGGCGACGGGGGGTAGAAGTTTTAATGATTGAGCAATTTTGTAGAAAACTAAGCAAGTCAATATTCGCATTCGCGAATATCCAAAATCACACATTCGTTACATCACTAATAAGTATGTATCTAGATCTACCAATGCCAAAACAAGTTTGTTCGGGGCTAACACAAAATACACAATAATTTATTATTAAATTTGTCTGCTATGCGCGCACTCCTTAGTAAATACATTTTACATTACATTATATCAAATGAATTTGTAATGAATTAACCACTTATTCGATAAGATATAATATTATTTTATCGGTACCAAACCCTAAACACATTATTACTTCATTTACGGTAAAATTAATTGAAATTCCCTCTTAAGCTTGTTCTAGATGAGATGCATAAGGTAAACAAATTGATACAGGTTTTTGCTGATGGAATTTAAAATGTAAAAAAAATATATCACCAAGAAGAAAAAAATATAAATTGACGCATGAGCAATAATATAAGTACTAATCGAAAAGTAGAAATCTATTCTGATTTGTTCCAGATGATTTTTCTTTGAATAAAATTATACATTTCTTTTTACTATTTTCATTTCGTCAATATCACATTTTCAATGTTACATAAGTAGGTAAATATTCAGTAAAGTATGATTAATATTTAAGTATTGCTTTTTATTCCATAGCTTATATACCTACCCCATTTTCTACAAATGTACGTACGTATAGAATCGATAATATTATAACACTCTCGAATCAAACACAAAAACTTTTTAAGTGGTTCGCCGAATTAAATCTCAAGTGCTTAGTGAATAAAGCAATAAAATGTGGAATATTAAAATGGTTGGACCATAAACAGATTTTAACAACAGCCAGACGAATAAAAACAAATGAAAGTTCGTAAAAGATAATATTATAATAGCGATCAACCATCATCGGCAAATTGTAAAATTAAATTCTTAACATTGATAGATTCATAAAATGAATTCGTAAAATATTTTAATAGATCTTAAACACTGTTATTGTCAATAATTCAAGAGTTTTTGTGTTTACACTGTGGAAATCCATTTTTAATTTTATTAAATAAAAAATAAAAATATTTTATTGAGCACTGCTTAATCTCCTCTTTGTTAGGTTAGATACCGAACGTTTTCGCCTATACTTGTAGGCATCTTCAGGGAAACATTCACGAGTTTCCCTGAAGATGCCTACAAGTATAGGCGAAAACGTTCGGTATCTAACCTAACAAAGTGGAGATTAAACAGTGCTCAATAATATACTGTTATTGTCATTTATTGGATTTAAAACATTTCGCTGCAATGTTTTTATTGATAGTCAAACGTAAAATAATAATAAAGAAAAATATAGAGAGGTGTGTCTAATTAAAATTTATATCCAAATAAACAATACATATTACCGAACACAAAAGTGTACACTATGTTTAGGATTATTGAAAAATAAACTTAACCCTGGCACGCAGAAAGCTTGGGGGAAGTAATAATGATCAATAACACAAAACGTTAGTATGTAATAGAAAATAAATTATCCAATTATTGGAAAATTGGGAAATATTTGGATAGACATTATTTTGTATAGAAGCGGGAAGGCAACACAGCCACCACCCTAGGGTGAATGACCTTATCAAACAAATATGCACACTTACATCTATATACATACAATAAAACACAACACAACTATGCCACAATATTAGTATAATAGTAATATCTTATACAGTACAGTAATCGAACTCTGGGCAGTCGATTCAAGACACCTCGCCTACGTGAGAAGGCTTGCAGTACACCTGTTAGAATGTTAGGCGTTATTATGAGTTAGACATTTCGAGGAGGTGCAGGCAGGTGTACAACGTACTTAACGTTGCAGGAAGATGATTGTGAATCGTGTCACGAATATCAACTGTGTGCTTACTGCCTATCCAGGTGTGGTACCTATCACACAATTCCTATATCGATACCTACGCCTAGTCTCGTAGAGTTCAAACCGTGGAATCGATGTAAGAAGAAATCATTAAGAAAGTTCTATCTGCATACCTAGAACTTGAGTTTTTACCCACTAGACACAAAATAAAAATCAATAAGTACTTTATATACCTATTTTCGAAAACCTTTTACGTTTTCAAAAAAGAAACAATCTATCAACCTAAATTCTTAATAATTGGTTTCACAACTTTTACAAATTCCAGCTCCAAATCTCAAAAACAATATAAATCATTGATGCAGCTAATTGACACTAGGCAATTTTTTTATGATTTCGTGAATCATGTGTCATTTACTATTTACTTCTATAATTAAGTCTATTAGATTTAGGGATTCTTACGAATCTCCTTTTTAATAATAGTCTAGTCCAACCCACAGTAAAAATAAAAACAATTCATATAATAATCTACGTGATATATACATTTATCATGCAGTTGATGCAATACACCGCATTACTTGCCTATTGAAAATGACGGCAAAATCAGACAAAGAAAGGGGAACCTGGAGAGAGTCCACTTCAGACAGACTATCATCACCCACGCGCCTTCGTACAGGAATCAACACAAATAATCAAGGGACCCATTCTTTTAATTTTATACAATACAACTCGCTATAATGTGTACAGTACTGTAGGTACATTGGAGTACTCTTCTGACATCCCATACATGTAATTACAACTTGTTAATTTGAACACACGGCAATGGCGAAATCCAAACAGACACGAATGTGTCACATTGAAATATTGTTGTGTAGGTATTTTTATCACAGTGAAATGATGTTAGTTACACATAACCACAAACAAAATGTGTATTTACTTTATGTATCTGCATCGCAGCAACTAATTCAATAAACTCTAAGTACACACATAATATTACAAACCTACAGCAGCAAGTAGCCCCCATGAAAGTGAACAACAAAAATTCAGGATGCTAAAATTACTTTGGTATAATATTGACTATTGATTACAATCAATAAAGTTAAAGTAAATCATCTTTCAAATCATACATAATGATAAGATACATAGGTATGTGAGTGTAAATAAGCACACAGAATTCCTGAAATATTATAAAAAATAATAACTACTATGACTAAATGAAACGACTAATATACAAAAAAAGAGGGCAAGTGTTGGAATATGATATTATGTTGGGTCATGATAATTATTTTCTTCAGAATAGTCTGTATAATTATGTAGTGTAAATTAGAATGATAGATACGAGGGCGGTCCGATAAGTACTTAGCCTACATAAGAAAAAATGAAAATTTTGGAAAAGTGGTGATTTATTTTTCAACATAGTTTTCTTTTAGCTCGATACACTTGAACCAGCGATTCTCCAACTTCTTTAACCCGTCTAAAAAATACGTTTTCTCGAGGTCTACAAAGTAAGCTTCCGTGGCGGCAATGACCTCCTCATTCGACTCAAATTTCCACCCAGCGAGTGACTTTTTCAAGTTTGGAATCAAAAAGAAGTCGCACGGAGCCAAATCTAGAGAATACGGTGGATAGAGTAGTAGTCCGTAGCCCTATTCGACACATTTAGCCGTGGCGAGAACGGAGGTGTGAGTCGGTGCATTGTCAAGGTGGAAGATCACTTTTTCTTCGTCAAATGGGGCCGTTTTTTCTACAATTCGGCATCGAATCGGCCTAATAATTTGGCATAGTAGAGCCTTATGATCGTTTTACCTTTCTCCAGGCAGTCGATGTTTATCACACCTTGCAAATCCCAGAAAACGGTGACTATCACCTTTCCGGTCGATAGGACAGTCTTCGCCTTCTTTGGAGCACGTTCGCCGGATAAAATCCACTGTTTCGACTGTTCCTTGGTCTTTGGCGTGTACCAGTTTGTCAATGGCTTCGAAACGATGCAGAAACTCTTTCGGATTGCTCTTAAACAGCGTCAAAAACTGCTCTGAAATAGTCTCACGGTTGCGCTTGTTGTCCAGAGTGACAAAACGCGGCACCCATTGTGCCAACAGCTTTCTCATGTCCAAAATTTCATGAATGGTTTAATCCATTTAGTTTTTTGAGATGCCTATTATCTTAGCTATCTTACGCACCATAAATCGGCGGTCTGCCATTACGATATCGTGGATTTTCGACACGTTATCCTCCGAGGTAACCGTTTTCGGGGCACCTGGGTGTGACTCGTCAAAAACCGACGTACAACCATGTCGAAACCCTTAAACCAATTTTTGATGATCGTTATCAAAGAACAAGAGTCACCGTACACAGCATCCAAGCGGTCTTTGATTTCGCTGCGCGATTTCCCTTCCAAAAACAAGAATCGAATCACCGACCGATATTGCTCTTTTTCCATTTTTCGAAAATCCGTGAACCCGCCCGCTTCCACACGCGGTCAAAACAAAACCATAAGTCCAATTCGGCTGAATTTTTGAAAGTAGCTGTCTACAAGAATGCACTACATGATGGTATATTTTTCTTGTGATAGTAATGCCACCGGGCGGAGAGGCTAAGTACTTATCGGACCGCCCTCGTAAATAACAGTAGATACGTGATAGCTCCAGTAGTGAAGTCGTACTCTGATGTAAGCGTTGTCATTAATCAGGATATGATCTGTCTGACTACATTACATCATAATAATTATGTGTCAGTCAGAGATCATACTTAAACTACAGACGATAGATCCGGTGACGCTCTTTATTTATCAGTTGCTACAATATCATATCCGATAAAATAACTGAAATATCTATTTTATGCTTGAGAAATTGTGATGGACACATCGTCGTCGGATATGAAGAATATGTAGTTTTCTTTTACAAACTCGATAATCAAAATCAAGATTCTCTCACATACCCATCCATTCATTGACAGATATTAAATCTTTGTCCTGTAATACTGCAGTTTCATAGAAGGTAAGGGTCGGTCAATCGTAACATAAAATACATTATAACATCCATTCCATTATAAAACAGCTTAACATCGGTTTGATTAGATGATATTCGAGCATTTAACAGATATTCTATATTCTCCATAAATTAAATATGACACCGATGGAACAGAAAAATATAACAGTAAGTACATAAATAGAATAGATAGTACATGAACAAAAACGTAGTTGTAAGAATAAACAAATAATAAATAAGAAACGAAATCGAGCTGTTTATCCGGATGGTAGTAAACACTTATAAAATACACAGAAAGTTTTAAAACGAATATTTATATCTTATGTCAGCAAAATTAACATTTCAATAAGATTTCTTGTTAGTTTATCGAATTCAGATCGATTTAAAATAAATTGCATGTCAATAAAATCTCTTGTATGGTAATATAAAACGGAAACTTTGTCGATCAAACGCTTCACTGAAATAATCAATTGGAATACTTAAGTATGAAATAACATTCGTAACTGAGAGGCCAGAAAAATAGTAGATGTAAACAAATAACTATACTTACCTACCAGTACTGAATTTATAGCGATAGAAAAAGAAATACTAAAAAAGATATGAAACTGTTCGGTGTTAGAAAAAACAAAGACATTTAACATCTTAAACTCAGGAATAAAGATTGCCATCCATCCTTAATTTAACTTTTTGTTGGCAAGGACAAGACAACTTGCATGTTTATTACATGCAGCTGGTTTGTTGGCTATCCCACTTGTGGGATATGTCATTATGGTATAGCAATAGTAATAGTAGTAGTAGATAATGAAAGTGAAGAATGCCCTCTTTTTCATTACAAAAACTCTTTTACAATATGTTCTTGGGTGTGTGGGTAATAATTGGTGTAAAAAGAGGCATTCAAAGGTATTAAAAAAATGACAAGTCATCGTTATTAAAAGGTTCTTAGCTAGCAATCTGCAAAATCGTAAGAAAAATAAATGGTTCTACCGGAAAACTATAATCAGCCTTATAAATAAAACGAAATCGATACATTATTATAGTAAGAAAATATTGCAAGTTGGAAAGCAAATACAGTATAAATATCAAAAACAACAAAATGTTACTTGTGCGACTGGGCTACATTTAGGTTGAGGCATTTTCCGTTGTCATAAATAAGTAGGTAGTTAGGTACATCTTCAAAGTTTTAGCATTATCATTGTCATGGTTTGCAGATACCCAAATTTAATATGAGTTACTACTATTACAACTACCAAAATAAAACAACGGGACTCAACATTTCACTCGCAAACAACGGAACAACTTAACACGTATTTGAGTAAGTTGTACAAAGAGTGACACTTTGTAAGTCATTAGTACTTAAGTACTGGAGTAAAAATATTAATAAAATAGTTGTAATTATCGTTAAAATAAAAAGTTGAGGAGTCATTACACTCCTTATCAAAGTTTCTACGTACCTACACAATATTATGTTGCTATTATAATAGTAAACAATGTTTCGATATGATTGGTAAATAAGAGTGATTAAATTATTGGATAGAAAGAAGCGGAGGATAATGTTATATTTATTTATTTATTTATTTATTTATTTATTTCACAATCCACGGCGTGAGCCTTTTACATGTTCAAGAATAAATAATACACAAATCAAATATCTCATTCACAACACAGTTGGAAAACAAGAATTAACAAAACACAAAAGAGAATTATTTCATAACAATAATAATTTAAGTCAAATCATAAAATATTGGAGTGTCAGTACAGAATGTCAATGAAATGTTTAGTATTTAATATGTCAAGATTCAAAATTGCAATAATGTGGGAGATGTCATGTAGATAGAAGAAAAAAAAATCTAATCTAATGGAAATAATACAAATAATTTAAATGTCATAAGAATTAATGTCATAAATAGTTAAAATGTCAAATTGTCTGTAATGATTTAAAATGTCAATAAATTAAACAGAAATTTTTTACTTATAATTTAAATTATCAATGATGTGACGTTACCAGATGAAGAAATAATCAAAAAATAGTACTCAGATATAATATAGATAAAAAAAGTAAAACAAAACACAAACACTCGTCGAAATGCCCATTGTTAGTTATACATTGAAATAATTTATAACGTCATGTTTATATTTAGGTAAACTGTCAGCAAAAATGTCTGTATCATTACCCACCAGATTACCCAGTCTGTGGATTCGAACCATAGGAGAGTAAAATGTGTAATTGTTCCTAGTGATGGGTTCTCGAAACAATACAGTCTGTCTGGTACTTCTGGTAGGTATGTTAAATTGAATAAGTTCAATCAATTCGGGAGAGTCTATTTCTCCTCTGAGAAGTTTATGAAGGAAGCAAAGATCAAAGACTTTTCTACGATTTTCTAAGCTGAGGAGTCCAAGCTCGTCCATCAAAGCCGGATAATCAATGCTCTCCACCGGTATTCCTAATTTATAATTAATCAGTCTCAAGAATTTTCTCTGTACTCTCTCTACACTATTGATGTGGATGTTGTAATTTGGAGACCATATTACAGTATTATACTCCAATAATGGTCTCACAAGAGAAACAAAAAGTAGTCTATAAGACCGAATCAATCGGAGATCAGTCACCAGTCTGAAAACGAAACCTAAAGTCCTCATGGCCTTACCGACAATTTCCTCAATGTGTAAGTTGTAAGTCAGATCTTCAGAGAAGGTAATACCCAGATCTCTCAAATTTGAGACACACTCAAGTACAATACCGTCAATGGTATAATTGTATGAAATCTTAGATCTGGTTTTATGGAATTGAATGACTTGACATTTGGCTATATTAAGGTAAAGTTTATTTTTCTTACACCAGTCACTTAAATAATCAAGATTCTTTTGTAGGACCATACAGTCCTCAGTGCTTTTTATAGATTTGTACAGCTTCAAGTCATCAGCAAATAGTAATACCTCTATGTCTCTGAAAATCTGAACTATGTCATTTATAAAAACATTAAAAAGCATTGGTCCTAAGTGCGATCCCTGCGGAACACCACTATATGCATTTATCGCATCTGACACACAATTACCTATTCTAACCTTGAGAGTCCTTTCACTGAGGTAACTTTCTAACCATCGATATAAAACACCGTCGACTCCGTACCCACGTAGCTTACATAGTAGCATGTCATGTGACATCTTGTCAAAAGCTTTAGAGAAGTCAGTGTATACGGAATCGACTTGTCCTCTTGTTGCAAGAGTATTCATGATGAAATTTTGGTATATAAGTAAGTTACTTTGAGTAGACTTTTTAGGAATAAAACCATGTTGTGAATTACTAATTACATTGTTCATAGGCTGTTTAATCTTCCCAACAATTATAGACTCAAAAAGTTTAGGAATTGCGGACAAGATACATATGGGTCGGTAATTTATAACCTGACTATTGTCACCCTTTTTAAGTATTGGACTTATAAAACCGTTCTTCCAGACACCTGGAAAGATACCTGATTCCAATGAAGCAGAAAACAGAATATGCAAATGCTTGGCAATGACATCAATGCAGTTTTTGATAAAAACGTTAGGAATACCATCAGGTCCTGCCGTTTTTGAAGCATCCAATGCAAGAATCGCACTTTTTACTTCGTCAAGAGAAATTGTTATGCAGGGCAGATCGATAATCCTATTAGAGGAAAAATCAGGCTCAGTATGTGTGTGAGTAGATGGAGCATCGTAAACACTCTGAAAATAAGATGCAAACAAATTGGCCGCACCCTGAGCAGATTCAGAGTGCTGATTGTCGTAAAACACTTTTGAAGGTATATCAACCTGATCTTCCCTCATTTGATTGACAAACCTCCACAGATCTCTAGATTCCCCAGGCAATTTGTTTTCAATAGTTTCAATATGTTGGGAGTAACACTTTTTCGCCAATTCAGAACACTGACTGCGTAGACCAGAAAAATAATCGTAGTCATCCATATCCAAAGTTTCTTTGTATGTTTTATGTGCTAATTTCTTTTTTATGACTAGGTGTTTAAGTTCTGCGTTAAACCACTTTGGGTACTGTGATGTTTTAACACATATTTCCGGGATATAGGCGTCAATGCAAGTTTGTAGTCTAGAGTAATAAAGCTCAACAGCAGTGTTTAGATCGGCAATGTTCGATAAAAAAGCGAAATCCATATTTTCTAAACAATTATTTATAAGTGGGTAATCTGCTCCATGGAAATTTCTCTTTAGGATCATTTTGTTGTCAGTATTTTGCACATGTGAATAAACGGCAATATCAAGGGGAGGATGGTAAACGTCAGCTGGTAGGAGAACTGAGGAAGACCTGCTGACAACTGTTGCATTAGGGTCTGAGGTAAAAACAAGATCTAGTGTTCTACCAAGACTATTAGTAACATTATTTAATTGCAATAGTCCGAAAAAGTTTGCTAGATCAACAATTTCAGAAGCTTTTTCGTTGTTAGTGTTATTGGCAATTTGCAACACAGTAGGACAATGATCATTATCAGCTCTGTCCACGGTCTTCCATTCACATTCAGGTAGATTATAGTCACCAGTTAAAATAAGTTTATGCTTTTGGTATTTAGATCGCAATATCTCTACCTCCTCACAATAATTTCGGTAATGTAAAATATCTGCTCCCGGTGGGAAATACACACATCCAAAAATAACGGATTCAAATGAAAGTTTCACCAATACGAACACCTGCTCAAGGTTTCCGTGTTTGGTTACCAACCTTCTGCTAGATAAAGATTTAGATACAGCTATTAGTACACCACCACCCCTCGATTTATCGCTAGTAAGCAGATTTCTGTCACATCTATAAACATTATAGTTGCTGGAGAAACCAATTTCAGAGTTACCAATACAAGGGCCCAGCCAGGTCTCTGTTAGTAAAATAATTTCATAAGTGAAATGAGGAAGAGACAGGCGAAGTTCATGCAATTTAGTGTTTATGCCCCGTACGTTTTGTAGGTAGCATAGGAGTTTTTTGAATTTTTGTTGTTCACAATTTTAGGACTACCTGCAATAAACTTAATAACCAAATTTTTTTCGCCATTCTGTACCCTTGTATTTAGTTCCTCTTTCAACCTGATATATTGGTTTCTTTGGATAACTGTCTGATCCTTATACAATCTAATATTTTTAGACAAATTCATTTTATTTTTAAGAATCTCGACAACTTGTTTATGGTTTTTAAGCACAACTTTAATTGGTCTTGGTCTATTATTACACATTTTACCCAATCTAAAACACTTTAATTCGGAACTTGATATTGATTGATCAGCATGTTTTAGCAAGTTGTACACCTTCATCTTGTCGTCCTTGATAATTTCATCGCGCTCTGTCAGTAAACTTTCTTCCATATTACAGACAATAATATTGTTCTTTCTTCTATTTCTCTCCTCGATTTCAGTTGCTATTGAATCCATTTCAGTGACGTCATTAGTTTTACTACTCTCCAATCTATGAACTTTATTTTCTAAATTGTTTACTCTTTCTTTTAGAAGTAGGTTCTCAGCCATTAAATCATCAATGAAACATAGTTTAGATGTTAACTCGTTCATTTTAGAGATGAGATTTTCATTCTGAGATACCATTTGTTCTTTAACGTCGTTCATACTATGGTGCAGGCTACTTAGGTATTCTCTTAAAGTATCGTCAATGGTGATGACGTCATCCATAGCAAGTTTCACTTTATCCATGCTTTGCCTCGCTTTAATATCGCTAGATGGCAGTGATGATTTTCTAACAAATGTATTACTAGATAAAGCACCAAGAGGTACCTCCCGCTTATTCAATTTTGCAGTAGATGTCGCTGGGGAATTATTTTTATTAATATTTTTTCTTGCTCTGGTTCTGATCTTGGATTCTACTTCCATTGTACCGATTTGTATAGTATGAAATATCTTGAAAAAAAATCACCCAGCTGAAGTGATCACTGCTGGGCTCGAACTCACGCCGCCGAAACAGACTATGTACCTACGTGTGGCTGCCGCCTTAGACAACTCAGCTACGGTCGCTTGCGACTCGGGTGAAATATATCAGTATATAACTTGCAATACCACAGCAAAAAATGTACAGTTACCCACACGATATATCTTTGGTATTATTGATGTAGGCTCTTCAATATAATTATTTGAAAATAATAATATGTGATTTCGTACCTTTTATGTGTGGTATGTTTGTAGTAATAAATTCAGAAGATGCGCACTGTTTTGTTTGTCAGTTTTACAAATTTTAATCACTTTTTATTCAGTTATAACACAATAAATAATAATTTCTGTAGGAGCGAAAAAAATACGTCTGTCAAAATTAGTGTTGTGAAGAGAAAAAAAAAAAAAGATATAGATTATATAAAAATAAAAGATTATATGATAAGAAGAAGACTAATGGATGAAATCTACGAAGTTATAATGTATCTAATCATAACAGTTGAGATCACTGAGCCATGGTCTTGGATATAATCCAAACATCATAAAACTCCATTAAAAATTTAACAACAACTCCTGACATGCCTCACATCCACGTACTAGTTATAGGCTCCTATAACTCCTATAAGACAGCGGCAGACGTAATCGTAAATTTCACACTAAATTGGAACGAACGTTAAATGCCGCTAATAAACGACAATAAAGCTAGTATTTGGCAATTAAATTTTCATGAGAGGGGAACAACTATGAAACATGTAGGAAGATTAAAAAGATTCGTTTTATTGTCATTGTTATAGGGAAAACATATTTCAAGACAACAAATCATTCAATAGGAAGATGGAAACATGCTAGAAAACATCTGAAATGTGTCAGCGATATTTCTCATAACGTAGTAATAAAATATACGGATAAAATAACATTATATGGAGTGAGGAGCAATATAAAACCCGGCCAAGATGTTTACCAGCCGTTATTCTAGCATTCAATATCGAGATGATGTTCTAATGCATTGACCTATTGGACTGGTAGTGCAGTTAAAATTTTCTCAGAAACTATGTTCCAAAATCAGTAATTATTATTATTATGTTGTTTCACTCCATAAAATTAAGATGGTAATGGTCTCTTCTACTTATAATAATATAATATAAAAGAGAGACATGAACTGTGGCTCATACGTAGGGCTAAAAAGACTGGCTGAGAATAGAGACGAATGGAGAAGAAAAACCAAACTCGTTGCAGACCAATCCAGTGGATTGTAACTCATTATATATACTTATAATTAAGTATCACACATCCTTTATCCTGTAAAAGTAATAAAAGGTCCTTAGAAACCCACGAATGTTCTTCAAGTCTCCAAAACAAAATATATTATATACCTATATGAACATAATATAAACAAACAGTGGTGATTGTTGTAAAAAGGTGCACTTCCAATATATGGACCATCAATACAATATAATATTCTGAATCGATGCTAATATGTTTTTACAAACGTATTAACGAGGGACTCGAGAGAGTTGTGAACGTATATATTTGAACAATATAATTATATTGGCCGCAAACTTTGATTGGTCGCATTGCCAAATTTCCTTCGAATTTTCAATCTATAATAAAAATCATTGTTCCAATATTCGCTATACGACTTGGTTGCTTACTTATATTTACCGCAAACATTATTTACTTCATATCACGTTTCAATCAATGTTTTGATTATATATTATGAAAATCGAGGGACAGGCAAGGAGAAATTCTATGGTATGAACAAAAATCAAATAATATATTATTTGTGTGTGTTTGTCTCAATTAAGTTACATTCCAAGCCAAGTTCTATTTATTATCTTTGTTTTATACATTATATATATCCTAGTACATACTACATGTGTATTCATTATTAGTACAGACAAACGTGTGAAAAACATTTTCCTATAAACAATGATAACATCTGTGTACCTAGTATACTAAAAAAACGCGTATAAACGTGAAAAATTGCTGTAACTGTTTCAATAATAATGTCACATTAACGAGAAAGAGAAACACAATGAGGCATTAGACACGTTTTTGAAAGTCAACAAATTATCTTCGTATTTGAAAATGTGTATGTAACATTATCGTGTACGCAAATCACCAATTCAAATAAACCACAAAATATTTATACCTATATTATGTTAGTAAAGTAACATGATGTAAGTACAAAAGTACAAATTATGTATGAAACAAAGCCTATTTATAAAATCACACAAAGTCAATATTATTATTATGTTGTAAGAAATTTTATTATGAAAGCGATAAAATGCTTTACGGTTCTGATACAGAATTGTTTTGTGCCTACTACGAACTGGATATAAATTACAGTTTTCTATTTATATCCAAAGAATTTTCCCAAAAATAAATCAATACGATTCGGGCGATGTGGGTGTATAACGTCTTTATTAAGATGATAATAAATACATTTTACAATCGTTATCTTTTGTAATTAGCCCAAATCATATTTTTCAATTATATGAAAACAAAACTGAAAAATATGTTTTTATGCCTAAATTTATTAGTTTTAATCGTTCACAGTTTTCCTCAGTATTTCTTCACAACTAAATAATTATGATTCCGTTCCCGAAGGAAATTATATAACACAAGTAAACACACGCGAGCGAAAAGGTCCTGGGATTTTTCGTACGTAGGGGAACTTTGGGCAAGACGGGGTAGTGAGGTAAGATGGGGTACTGCGATAAAAGTGGAATCGTGCCGAGTAGCCCTGAACGCCGGATGACATTAGATGCTCTCTTCGGACCCCCCACTAGTAACAAAGTTACATCAGCAGTGGCTGCTTGCTCCATGATGCTGTGGTACTAAACGTGTTTTTCGCATATTTCACGTTATTTTACTTAATTTTGTTGATAGTGTCATTGAAGGAAGAATATCGTGATTGGGATTGTTTGATATTTGATAAACAATATTCAAATATTGAATTTTAAGGGAAGATATTCGATTATTAACTGGATAAAACTATGGTTTATTACTCAATTAATTGATTAAAATTCTTAACTACCCTGTCTTGCCCCAACCCGTGGGGCAAGACGGGATAATTAAGCTTTTTTTTTAAATTAACCATATTTATTATTTTTTAATGTTTATTTTTACATTAATGTGATCCATTTGCTAGATTAAAGATCAAAGTTTGTGTAAATAAACTTTTTTTATAAGAATTTATGGAAAGAAATGTATTTTATAGACATTTTAGCTTAAAGGCCCCGTCTTGCCCAACCTTCCCCTACACAGGTTATTTTTGTTCAAATTTTTCGTATTTTTAGCAGCAACTCCGAATCATAGAAAAGTATATCCTATAGGGTAGGTGTAGTTTTTATGGGCCACACAAAATATACCTATGCTAACGATGTTCTGACTCAAGAGTGAGAACCTTTTTTTTGGTATCAAATGTCTCTTTTGATTCTCAAATTTCCTGTTTTAAAGTGTGAACTCTTTTTAGTTTAAAGTCTAAAGAATCAAAATTTTGTAACATTCCTTGAACTTAAAATTTTGAAAACAGAAATAATTTCCATTATCATGGATTGATCATCACGTGTCGTGAGATTTAAGGATGAAAATAAATGCGAAATCAGAAGAATGCAAGCATTCCAAGACAGAATTTGACGACCTCAGCAATGATATATACAATTCTACACAATGAAAGCCAGAGAAGACTGTAGGACCCAATATATGGACCCAACTAAGTTTTCCAGACAATATCAAATGGATAATTTAGTAATTGAGCTATGATAGGAGACAGAGTTGATATTAGTAGAAAAACTATAGTAATAGACTATGCGATAATATATAATTGATTGTTGTTTCATTTAAAGAAGAATCCAGCATTTAATACATGGCATTCCTAACATATTATAATATTTTATACCTACACATAAGCGCAATAATAAGTAAGTAAATAATGAAATAATCACGCGAGAGTACAATTAATGTTTTTATTATTAAATATCACATAAATTTAACAATGAAACGAGATGAGATAATACACGACCGACGCAATTAACAATTACATCACCGGATTGACCATACATACACATGTAAAAATTTACTCCTACTGCTACAGTTATGATCGCGCCTTTGCGATAAACTCGCCCTCTGTATATTGATTGTATTTAATTTGAATGTATACCTTTTATGTAATTGTTTTTTATCAATGTACAGTAAAGAATGAATAAATAAATAAATAAAAAATACAGTTATTATTCCATAGCGGCATAATTTGCAAATGAGGTAGCCAGTGGGCTAACTACGTGTATAAAACATACTACTCATTCAGAGTGTCTTTCATGCATGCTTCATCGCTGAGTTTTAGATGGTAATCGCCTTATACGTGCGGCTTTACAAACACTCGTGCCTTTTACAGGACACTCGAAAACTTTTGAAGAAATATTGGCTTAATTATTATTGTTAACATTTATGTTCCCATTGGTCAATGCAATCAAATAATATGCCTGCATGAAAATGAAATATATCCTCTCTTTTCAGATACACTTTAGTATTTAATTTACATATTCATTTCACAAATAGGTATCTCCAGTATTTTTTGACATAAATCTTGAAAATAAAACAGATTAGAATGGAACCTATTTTGACAAAGAAACAATAGGTACAATAGAAATACAATGCACGATTATCATAATGCATAATATACGAAAATAATATAATTCCCATATAAGTATAGTACATAATATATTGTAGTGAAGTATATATTCAGCAGTGTAAGTAGGTATGGTATGATGTAAGGCAGTGATCTCCAACCTTTTTATCACCGCGGACTGGTCAAAGAGTGAAGAAATATTTGTTTCAAGATTTTTTTTATATTCCTCGGTTTTGTTAAGCAATATTTCACACATTTGCTATACTCAGTTCTGAATTTCGAAAAAGGACACAACCAAATAGAGCTGACCTTCGTATTCCTTCCCAGGCCCGGGGGTCGGAGACCACTGATGTAATATATTACACAAGTTAGAATTTATTATTAGAGATAATGGTCGACATTTTGTCACATGTGTGTGTATGTGAAAACAACAATACATAGGTATAATATAATAATAAGGTGTATATTAAATAATGCTTTAAAGACCAAGCACTTGGTACCACACAATAGAAGCATTAAAACTACATCATTCATTGTAAGACATGGCAACACTACTCCTATTATTGAATATTCAAAGAATTACTATTGCTCAATTCTCAAGAAACTAAAAAATAAACGAAACCTTTACTGATTACGTATGAAAGAATTATGTAGATATAGAATTATATCAATAATATATAATTTATTCAGTAGTAAATATGATATAGGAAAAAGTTAACTTTGCTGCATAATACTTTGTATTTCAGATAAGACGATTGTAAAAGTATGTATGTAAGGTAAGTTCACTGTGAAGTTACACAACAAGTGCGTACCAGTGGAATGCAGGAAACTATTGGAATTCCAACATAAATAACGCGCAGGATATCACCGTTATAACACGACCTAAGCAAAATATAAATCAATCAAACCACAATCCTTATACCATGTGCAATCAATATAAAAATAGTCTTCATTACAAATTGACAATCAAGTCGATTGATTGTGTACACAATGTTGGGTGGAGAGGGTATTATACATCGAGACTACAATAAAACTTATCATTGCTAGAGGACATTATTTATACAGACACAACACAATAGTAACTATGCTATGCTAATAATCAACAACAGCTCAAGATCAAACAGTGTCACAGATATAAAAGTAAATATCTGCACTTTTCTAGTATATAGTAAATAAGAATCATATTGTGCATTCATTAGACATTATATCCAGTATAATTATGTAGATTATCAAAAATAAATAAGTAGGTAATGGTAATATTTATTGACTATGTATAAATCAAAAGTTTGGTCTTCTGGTTCTGATCGGTAGCACATATCGATTCATTAGCAGATTTGTTTTATATCGACTACCGAAACATGATACACCACCGAATCTAATAATATGAGCCTACATTCGCTTATTACTCGTACGTACATAGTACACACATAATATATGGTATATTGGACGTGCTATAAGAGCTCGTAACCTAAATATGAAAACTTTCAAATATAAATAACATCTTAATCCTTCTTACCAACATTTCTTTCCATCGGGTAAAGTTTCACATGATTAACGTGTATAACATAAGGCAATAATCGTATGACCTAATTCAGTTTACAACGAAACTGGATTATATTATATTATAGTTTCGTGAACGCTTTACCTATGTAGTCGTACATTGATATTGTAATGTTCGTATCAGTCTGTAACTAACCCAAACGCAGGTTTTATTATCCTGACATTGCGTGAGAAGTGAAGATAACATGTAAATCGACATAATAATATATAACCAGTACCTACTACTTATATTAGGTGACAGGAAAATTATTCGAAATACAATTATTCGAATTTACAATTATTCGAAAAAACAATTGTTCGAATTTACTTTTTTTCGAATGGCAATTGTTCGAATGGCAATTATTCGAATCCACAGTTATAAGAAAACACAATTGTTCGAATTTTTTTACGTCATATTGGTAACAACAATTATTCGAAATACAATTCTTCGAATTTTTACTTCTTGTCCATGGAAGTATACGTTTACTTTTTATTATAAAGACAAATAACTGCTCCTATTTTTGTCTAAAAGTGAACGAGCTTAGCGAAGTAATATTATAATATAATTCGACTCAGTTTGCACGCCGTGCGAATAAGACCAACGTATTTAAATAGTGTCAAACGATAGGAAACATAATTTAAATTATATTTATAATTAGATATGAAAGCAATTGCCTAATTTTCTTAAGACACTAAAATAACATTGAACTCGTCCACAGTTGGATGAGGTATGACTGGAGTTTTGTACTTATATGAAACGTTATAAAATCGTGTCAATATGGCCTTCTAAAGATCAAAATTAAATTAATTTAGCTTTATATAAAACGGTTCGAAGAATAGAGTTTTCGAACGAATGTTAGTCGAACAATTAACTTTCTATTAATTGTAATTCGTATAATTGATAGTCGAACAAATGTTATTCGAAGATTTGCTAATTCGAATAATTCTTTTTTCGAATAAATGTAAATTCGAACAATTGTATTTCGAAGAATTTTCATGTAATCCTTATATTATAATACCACGGTAGACGAAAAACGCGACATATATCTACAATCTAGAAGTCGGCAACTTTAATAATAGTATGTTTAAAGTTCTTGTAAAGTCAACTTATGCGTGTTATATAGTTTGAAATTAATAGCGTTGTGCAAATCTCACATTTGAAATACTAAAAATATCGTATCCATCACCCGAAACTCCTAGCAAAAAGGTGTGTCTTCAGCCCTCTTTTAAAACTCTCTCCATTCACCTCCTCTCGCAGACAAATAAATGTACAAATAAACATTCACAAACAATTGTAGAACAGGATGGTCTGTCAAAAATTTATGTCTGAAGAGTTTCTAATATGCTTTGCATTATAATATTATGTACTTTCGCGACTAGAATTTACATAATTTTGTAATTATCTGAAAAACGTTTCAAATTTGATGATTGTAAAATCAAATCAAAGGACAACGTCATTTTATTTTAATAATATGCACCTGATTAATTTACTCCCTGTTATACTTTATAACATACAATTAGTATCTTGATTATTTGTATTTCAACTACACCTATAACTATACTAAAATATCTTATGCGTAAATAATATTTACCACAAATTTATATAATCCACATTAGGAACTGATAATGATGGTGATGCTCTACCTGAAAAGACATAAAGAAAAACAATTATTAATAGGATAGTAATAAAACGAGTGACAGAAAATTCAAATTAATGTCTGCAAAAAAACCGAAATAAGCATACACAATTTCTGACTAGACGATGACATAACGAGCCTCCAGTTCCATAAACCCACAACTCGAAATTTAATATTCTAAAACATGTCACAGTCAAGTTTTTAATTTAAGCAGTATAGCGGTCTACGGAAAATTCAAAACAAGTATATGGGCTTCTAATAGAAATGATCCAAATTTTGGAAGTTTATATCTGTGGATTCATGTAGGTAAGCCATAAAATTGAAAATATTCTAGATGCTGGTCTATGGAACTGGATCGTCGATAATACAATGTCAGCGACTATTTATACAGTTTGTGCAACGATATTAATCAGAACAAGGCAGGTGTTCGAAAAAATTAAGACATTTTACTTCTTAAATTCAGCGATGAGGCTTGCCACCCATCCTGAATGTCTTGATTTTATATTGGCACGAAGAGGACAGTTTGCATGTTTCTTACATGCAGCTGATCTGCTGGCTACCCCACTTGTGGGATATGCCGCGATGGTATAGTAGTAGTAGTAGTAGTATTAATCACCAACTTAGTTTTTTATCGCAAATAGTATAACAGTCAGTTTATTATCGCAAATAGTATAACAGTCAGTTCATTGTTAGTCGACCATTAATTTGTTCTTTTTGGTCTCCCGTTTTAAATATTTCCCTTATTAGCAGAGTAAATGAATGGAATATATATAAATTTCTCAATGGGCAAACAATTAGCTTCGTTTACAGATTAAGCGGAAAAGTGGTACCGAGCTATAGATCGTATAACATTTAAGTATCATGTAATAATTTAAGTATGAAAAGCTCGCTAAGTATAACCGTTTATAATAAATTGGCTTGCGTGAACAATCACGATGTACCACCGCAGGTCATATGATTGATGATGGGATTAAATTATAACAGCAATAAAACTATAACAAAAAAGTTAATGGTCAGAGTCGTGCGCCTGTGCGGTGCAGTGCAGAGTGATTCACTTTTTGAAACAACACATAATAACACATACCTAGGTACTATTGTAAGGAATAAAATTGTTATAATTTCTATATGTTATATTTTTCCGTAAATCGCCTAAAAGACTGAAATTCTTATTATCCATGATTGCCGGCGATTCTGGGAACTAAAACATGCAATGAGTCACCAACTCCATTACTATCAAGATGATAAAAACTACATAGGAATATTTAATCGTATTTCAAATAAAAATAATATGTTATTATTTAAAACACTCACAGTCGCGTCAAATAGGAATATTGCGTGTCCGATGTCCATACAACAACAGCGATTCAATATAAAATAAATACAATGTTTTACAATAACGGATGCAGTAGAAATTTTTCAAAAATTTAAATAAAATTATTTAGTCAAGAATGCAAGTGGTGGAGCACGTAAGTCTAAAAAACGACACGATACAGAGAAAAATTGCAATTATTATGCAAGGCTCGGTATGAAAAAATATTCAAATATATAGAATGGTAGAAAATTATTATTCTCAGTCATGTTGAAACGATTTCAGCAAAAATTATGGTTTTAATGAAAAAAACTTGTTAAATTACAAGCAATTTGAAGTTTTCAAAGCCATTTCTATAGAAGAACAATGTATACAAATACTAGCACTAAACTACCGATTAATATGCAGATGTTGTACGAAAAGAGAAGAAAACACTAAGTTCAGAATATTCATGGAACATGACATGTATGATATTTATTACAGTTGAGAAAGGCTATTCAAATTCCTACCCCTGATATAAGAACATGGTAAACACCCTACTTGCATCACAAACTGAGGACATAAAGGAGACACATTACCACAAACATATCAACAAAATAAGGATAATAATACAAATTTGAACAAACTACGTATTACGCAAAACGTTTGAATTGGGTTAGTACTTAGGTGGAAGGAGCAAAATCTATCGCGCCAGGTGATTTCAGCCAATTAGAGGCTGCGATTTTAGCTCAGTTGATAGATTTTGTTTATAATGCTGCCCGGTGAATGACAGATCGTACAGAGTGAGTTATCTTACATCTGTCTTTCCTAATAACGGAGTCTAATTGGGGACATACATACGTATGGACTAAAATATTTATGTGCTGATTGGCTTATGTCCGACCATGGCCCAGAATTTCTCTCCAGTACTGAACCCTTACCATAATATGGTTTATAATTATGGTTTGTGTTATGTATCTTACGTTTTATATTATACTTTCTTAACTTTTATAACTTAACTATCTGATACAAACCTATACTCAAGCCAATTCGTATACGACTTAGATTGAAGTTTGCACAAAATGTTGCATTGCATAAATAATAATAATAATAATAAGAACACTTTATTGATCAGAAAAAAAAATCATGAGCAATTGGCGAGCTTATTGCCTGGAGGCAATATCTTCCAGCTTACCAAAATAATGTGTGATACTATGTTGACAATGTGTAATTAATACTAAATGTGAACAGTTAATACTTAATTTAATTATAACTAATTACATTCTTAGTCCTAAGTAGAACATTAAATATGTCATGTTTCCTCTAATAAATACTATAAAATGAAGGATAAAGGCACGGGGAGGAGCTTTTTAGGATAAGTCTATGGATTTTAGGTTATTCTTAAAAACGTGTAGCGTAGAGGAATTTCTAATATTGCAAGGTAGATTATTCCACATTCTAATTGCATGGGTCGTAAATGATGAACTGAAGAAGGTTGTGGTGTGGGCAGGGACGGCAAGTAACTGGTTATTCTGAGATCTCAGAGGACGTCCATGTGAAGACAGGTATTCAAAACGCTTAAAAAGGTATTGAGGGGAATTGTGCTTTAGGATGTTGTACAGAAAGTAGAGTATATGTAGATCGCGGGATTGTTTGTATGTTGGCCATTTAAGTTCTGCTCGAAATTTGGAAATATGGTCATATTTTTTTAAACCATACACAAATCGTATACATGCATTCTGCAACCTATCCAATTTACCATTGAGTTCCTCAGAGGTATCGGGAAGGGTACAGTCTGCGTAGTATAAATTTAATGAGGTAAAAAAATTGGCGAATACGATTTACAACATATTCATTTGTTTGCGGGTATTTCATCTAGGTAAAGGTTGCGACATAACCAGTCATTACAGAAAAAATATAAACTAAAATTTAAATAATGTTATTAAGTATCACAAATTAAAATAAAATCCGCAAATTCGTCGAACTGTGAAAAAAAGCGAGCGAAGTTTAGTGAGTGAATTATCACGGATCTCATTTCGAAAATAAATTACATTTTATTCGATTTACTTGCCGCACCGATATCGTCATTTTACATAGTCGACAATTTGCTTATAGAGTAGCAACAACGTAAAAGAAGGATGGTTGCAGGGGTGATGAATCGAGACAATTTCCTGCTTCGCAGACTAGACCGAATTGCTACAGGGCACAACACACTATAGGTAGGTACATACACTGCGGGGGCGTGCAAATATTATGTAAACACATAGGTAGGTACCACAAAAATAATTTCTACACAGGGAGAAAATGTGTATTTTTATCTATTTCTTAGACTCGTGAACTCATTTACCAGTATATTGAGTCAAGTTAGGGCCAAATAAGTCAATGAATTGGAAATGTGGAACGAATGGATGAAGAAGGAATGATAAAGAGAATAATAATATACGTATTTGAAAGAGGGCCTGACAAAGCGCGCGGGCGTCTGAAAGCTACGTGGCTTGATCACGTGGATCAAATTCTCAAGGGCGACCGCGTGTTGAGTAAGAGAAATCGACATGCGTGTATGATAAATTGTATGAAAGTAGAAGTATATAAGGATATATTTATAATATGACGTTCCGTCCCCTCCGCCTACCCCACTTGGGATACGGTGTGAGGGTATTGTATAGTAGTACAGTATAATATGGTAGAACCCGCTGAAACCTCAACGACTCCCGTTAATGCTGAATTATTAAATACCCATTTTATAAATAGAAACACCATCTTGGCACTAGCAAGATAACTTTGACATAATTACACGAGGAATTGTATGAATATGGAGGAAGCGATGAAGAATAATCTGGCGTCTAATCATATCTGCCTCACCAGCAAGAGATTCGGTGTGAAAGATAAATAGATACTTAACTATATTAAAAAGAAATATAAATTTGTACCAAGAGTAATAATAGGTAGTAATTTGGTAATAAACAAAAAATGAAACACGTCGATGTGGTTACCTATATAATATCATGTTATAGAAAATCTTTCCAAAAGAACAAATCGAGAACAACAAGAACAAAAGAAAAAATTGCAACATCAATCATAAAATCAATCACAAAGTGTAAGTAATGACATTAGTTAATATATTATAAATATACAAACATAAATCATTGTAACAATCTATCAAGACAATAATATCATAATAATACAAAATGTCTACACAACATACAAAATACATAAAATATCCGTAATTCTAGGCGAAAAACATCATATTAGTACCTAAGTATCTAATAATACGTTTATATTCATCGCCTCTTATCCATTTTTTACGTTAAAAAAATCTCAATAGAGTATAATATATGAGAACAGTATAATTTAGTAATAACGTGGGCAGGTACAAACAATAATACACTTGACAGGCCAACCCTCGGTAAATAATAATAATAATAACTAAATATTCACAAAATACCTGTCACACACAACATAATTACATTATAATATATTATGTAGGTACACCATCACAATACCTACATAATAATATAGACACATAATACATATTTAATAATAATCATCATAGTACGATTAGCAGTTCAACGACCCATGAATTTCCCCATATTTAATCAATTGAGCTAGCAACAATGAAATAACTACACAACCTAAAAAAACCTTCGAAGCAAACAGGTTTAAGTACTTAGGTACGCTAGACTCGGGCGCACTTTATGTGTGGAAAATGTAAATGAAAATAAGGGTAGGGGTGCGTGCAACATTACTTACTTACTATCCTAGTAATTCATCCGTACTAAAACTGTTGGAATAATAGCTTAAAATTTTAATGCTTTAGGTGTGACACTCGTGAATGTACTCGATAATATATTATGGGACATCTCCTACTATTACAACTACACACCATCACGGCATTTCCCGTAAGTGGGGTAGCCAGCGGACCAACTGCAAGTAATAAACAGGTATATTCTCCTTTCCGTACCAATAAGGAAACGAGACATTCAGGATGGGTAGCATACCTCATCACCAAATTGTAGATGATAATTATCTCGCACGTGAGGTTTCTTCGGCATTTTACAGGATACTCGAAAACTTACAAAAAAGAGAGGGAGAACTATTCTTTGCCGGGAACTCCACGATATAGAATTACATTGTAATGTTAATCGAAATCACGTCTTTATATCAGAAATGATTAAATAACTTAAATATACATAGATTGTTTGTTGACAATGAAAAGTTTTTGAATAGAGTAAAACATAGATAATTATGTTCATAGTATTAGATAACACACAACATGTCAATTTACCTACAGAAAATTGATAAGATGAGCGGAAAAATAATTTGGGTTCCAGGATTTCCAGGTGCTACCTATCATTCAGAAACATTAGTTTCATAAATATTGTTCAGCAAGTATAAGCAATTTTGAAACCCCATATATCAGAGACCGCCTTCCTTGTTAAGTTTTCTCCCGTTACAATCAAAAAGGTTTCATTCACATACCGCTATATTGCACACTGAGGAGGCAGTAGACAAATCACTCACAAAGTCAAACACAATAAAAGAATAAAGAAACTGAATTAAAAGTACACCACACACTTCTGTATAAAAGCTTTCGAATTACAATATAGGTGCGAGCGGGTGTTTATACTTGTTATAAATTTAAAATAAATGCGATAACGTAATGGGTAGGTAAGTATTATACATTAATTACTACACGGCAAAAAAATAGACGACTGAAAAGATGCTGAATAGAAAAAGACGGGCACTTGAACTAAAATAACATGAACGTAATAATTATTATTGTATATAAACATAATACCTGCCCGCGCGATATTCCGCGGTAAACTACACCCCTGTGTAAACACGCAACCCCACAGCACCTACCCTCTACATAGTAAATATATATCGTTCATAGACATTACCTATCAGACTCACATAAGTATGTTAATGTAATATTATGTTCCCATATTACATCGAAAAACACGTGTCACTAACAAAACTATGAAATTTTGTAGGTGTAAAATCAGCAGTCTCAACTATTGAAAATAATATAACTAAATGTACTATTTCATATTACTCGGATGACAGCAAGAACACCTGGTAGGAAATAAATTCCTGATTTTATATTCGAGACCCCCAATATTTATATCAGTTAAGTATTGATTATGAAATAAATAGGCAATTTCAGCCTACGTTCTGTCGCCCTACAATTTAAAAACTGATTTACTATAAAGAAAATGGAAGACCGCCAAATGAAGTTTTTAACTGAGATACTGGCGGTAGAATTGATATAACTGATAAGAATGTAACCGAATATGAAAACACAATATTGTACTCATACTGATGATATTCGTTAAACAATCGTGTAAAATAGTCAGCTCCATGTAAATTCAGGAAATACATTTTACACGTCGAATGAATGAATGACTCACGTTGTTAATCCATTATCACACGCGTAGTAGGTATAAAAGAAGTTGAATTAGTCCCTTTATTTTTAACTTGTCCTCCGGTAACTAATAGTGCAGTACTCCACATCAGCAACAAGCACCTGCACAACACAATGGAAAACCGTAGGTAGGTGTGGTACTTAGAACTAACATACTTTACATAAAACACAATATAGTAATGCTTTACTGTTAGTTACATTGGTCACTCAATAATGAAGCACAACCTCTATAGCTATACGATACTATCATCACCACAGTACACAGTACCGCTCATACAACTGTTCTAAGGAGAGTAATAGTTTACAGTTTACACACTACACACCGGCACCGAGAATGTGGAGGCGTGCAACCGCCGCGAGAGCTTTATACACAATAATAATGCATGTAGTAGTTACTAGTTATGCATTAGTAGTATAGTAGGACGAAGATGCAAGAAGGGCTGGCGGGCTGGCCACTCGCCACAAAGAGGAATCTCCGTCAGTGGTATTGTTTGACCTGACGAGTTACTATAGTTAATGGAAGCGGAAGTCTATTATTATTACTTGAAATTGTGAATGAACTATATTTATCTAATAATATTATAGATACGCGACAATTCTGTCCTCAATAATAAATCCTCTTAGGACGCCGAATCGCGTGGGAAATTATATGAAATGTTAGAGCAACTTAGAGAAAAGTTTTATGAAGGAAAGGGACAAAGTTGAAGTCGAATTATGGGTAAACGGAGCTTTACAAAGTGTCCATAATAATAATAATATATTTCAGTATAATTCTGTAAAAAGTTAATCGTTACCCTATACCCCGATACATTTATGCGTAGGTATGTACGTAACAAAACTATTAGAACTACTCTGAATTGCAAATGAAGAAAATATTGCGGTGGTCTTCTTTTGACAGTTCCAATTTAAATCGCAAAACTCAAGATAGGTAGATGTACGTAACTTAATAATTATCTATACCTACTAATATTATAAAGAGGAAATATTTGATTGTTTGCATTGAATAGGCTCCGAAACTACTGAACCGATTTGAAAAATTCTTTCACTATTGGGAAGCTACACTATCCCCGGGTGACATAGACTTTATTATATTTTCAAAAAAATTAGGGATCCTTACTAAAACTTTTTTTTTAACCTATCTACCCGTGTGAAGCCGGTGCGGACCGCTTGTATCCCATATAATTGATTATTTTTATCGTATTATTTGTCTGCGAATACATATCATAATAAAACAAATCTTCCGTATTGACCTAAATCTATCAATCAATCGATGTTAACACGCGTGTGTCTAATAGAATATCACGTCCGTTTCACATTAAACAAATCACAGATATTATTCTCGTCAGATTAACTATCCTAGTTCTGGCAAAAGACTGTGAACATGAATTTAACCATCAGCTAACCGCATTAATAATTTATATCAGAAGCATACATACATAAACTAATGGTATAAAAGCAGCATAAACCACCACAAGCTTTCACAGAATATGGACATTTTCTACAACAGTTATATGTCTACAGACGAGAATGAGTTAGATCGATCTGTTCGGCCATGAACACATTACTGCGACAGTAGATAGGATAAAATGTCAAGATATTGATTATATTGTATGTAGGTATATAATACAATACAGAGCCATGACATTTCTCGATATTGTAAGTAGTACCTAGCCTATAAATAGAATCAGCTAATGTTAAGATACTTGCAGACTTTCTACAAACCCCGCGGCTACTCTCAACTCAACTTAATGGACTAATGGGAAGAGACACACTGATAACACGGAGGGTGGGCCGCGCCGTGAGCTCCTGCCGTTCTTATATTTTAGGCTGTGATGAAAATTCGACGCAGTGATGAGGTGGGTAGAAAAACTACTTCAGAGAATCAAATATTTAATTTATGATCTTGTGTTGCGTACTGTATATAAATACCTGTCAAATAGACCAATGACATAAATCTTCATATGACACCTAGATACAAGAAGATGTTTCACCTATGTTCTATCACCGAATATGTATAATATATATTGGAACAGATGTTTTATGACTAAATATAGACAGTATGAAAACGTTTCTGGATTTTCTACAGCGATTATGAGATTTAAATTTCACTACGTACAAAAATATTGCCATTCTACGTAGAGAATATTATAATATCTGCTGTCAAACTTATAGGTAAATAAATATAAGTCAACTTTTGGAAGTATGTAATTTGTATTTGATAGCAGTGTATTTAGTATAAAATGGCAAATCTACAAAATGAACAAGCTGGTGAATACAGAGTAAAGATAATTCCTGAGATAATGATGGATAGACTTGTTGTACCTACATACTATTATGTAAGTACATAATAGGTTTTTTGTATTAGATTAGTGTAATTGATAGTAGGTAGTTACAGTTCAATAGTGGGCATAATGCTAGGTAATAATAATAACAGAGGACACTACTGTCACACTATGTAGACGATACAATTAGGTAATCGCGGTGCAGAGTTGCAGACCTACACATAGATAATTATCTAAAGCGGACAATATCATCTATGTTGTACCTACAACTTTCATACAAACTATATTATTGATTGAAATAAATTACTAGTCTGTTAATATAATATTTACCTACTTCAGATACCTAGTCTAAATAATAAATATACCTGCAGTAGGTACGTGTCTAGTCGTGTCTAATAAAATCATTCAAGTAGGTGGGCATTTTCAGATTTTTTTGCTATGAGTATAACGTACGCGTCTCGAGAATTCAAAATTGTTTCTTAAATGACCAATTATTTCAGTTTTGCCCGAAATCACAATTATTGATAAAATGATGATTTTTTTCTTAGTTAAGCATAAAAATAACAGGTAACTATTTAAATTTTGCAAGTTAATGTGTAAATCAATAACACGGAATGACGTATTTCAACATGTCTTCAGCGTACCTCTCAACTTTAACAACAAAATTATATTTGTCTGCCCATTATATTCACAGGTTTTATGACTTCATTTAAAACTTATTTGTCTTTAAATTCAATAAAGTCCCATAAAATATCATAAAGCAAACCAGAAATATGTTAAATATGTATATTTTTCCTGTCCTTCAAATCACAAAAAGTGGAATTCCTATTACGTCACGGCCATTCTAAACCTCTGTTTTACTTATTTTGGTCAAATCGAGTGTCGATTATAATTAATGGCAACATTATATTAGTCTATGAATGCCGCTATATTGTGTAAAAACGTCGGTTGTGCAGATTCTTGTGACGGAACTGGTCCCCCTTGTTGCTCACTAAAATTGGTGTTCCATTACGAACGCAAATTTCTAAGGTAAGTTAAGAGTTTTATTTGTTTCTTTTGGACTCTAATTACATATTAAATATTGTTCATTTTGAATTACAAGTCGAATGCATCCTTATATTCACTAACAAGGTGTAAACATGTGGATGAACAGAGATCGATACTTATACGTCACGTCCATTACGTAACGTTATGTATTGGTGGAAAAAAACTGTCACGTAATGGAATTGTAAAGCCTAGCTTACATTGAATATTTTAATCTTCCGACTATATTAAAAGATGTTAATAATTATTATGATGGCGTTATGATGTCCAATATTTATTTATTATTATGAAAACAGTTCAAGTGATTGCTAGTAAATCATAAATCAGTACGTCAGGCCAACCAAGTGTAACAAAAACGACAAATGCTACCCCCGATTCTATTTCATTTTTAGTGTGCACTAACTAAAATAGTAACGTTCCAATTTTAGTTAGTCCATATTGGTATTCTATAAACCAGGCATGGGCAAACTGCGGCCCGCGGGCCGCATGTGGCCCGCCGCGTATTTCCTGCGGCCCGCGAGTAATATAATATTTTAAAAAAGATCACGTTTTTATCTTCAACGACTTTTTCAACAAAGATTGAAAATAAATTAAAAATAATTTATTAAAAAAAAAAATAAACTGACATGAATATAATTGCTATTATCATTTTTTACTTATTGTTTATATTATTTTGGATTTAATTGTTGTTATTATTTTTTTTCTCTTTATTAACATGTAAAAGGCGAAAGCCGTGAATATGCATAAATAAATAAATAAAATATATAAAAAAAAAACAAAAAACTTATCTCGGATTTTCGACTGATATAATTAATGAACATTATTACCATGCGACGTTAGCTTTACTTTTCCATTACGTAACGAGAAACTTCCTATTACGTTACTGTCCTATTATATCTCCGACTATTTTTTTTTAGATTTTATTCCAACAACTGATACAACTGTATCATTGTAATATATAAAATATAGTATGTGAACTGAATTGTTGTTGGAAAGTGCAAATCACCAACAAATTTGCCATAATTAGTGTAGAATATAAGAAAACTCATTACTGTATAGTAAAAAACGTAACGTAATGGACCAATTGGACAGAAAATGTGACATTTTACGTTATTTTCCTAATAAAATTATATATTTTCTTAAAGAATGTTGTGATTATAACTATATTAAATACTTTCGACAACTATTCACTAAAACGTTTTTATTTAAAACCCCGTTGAATTGTGTGATGTAATGGAAATTTCTTGAGATATTGCTTCACGAAAACGCATTTCCTGAAAAAAAGAAAACACAAAACTTAAAAGTAATTGATTTCTCACGTCCGTTACTGTTGTATATATATTTTAAATACAAAATCAGGCATAATTTGTTACACATATTTTTTTAGGTTCCACTACGTAACGAAGCAAAAAAATTTGAAAATGCCCAGGTACAGCCTATGCGACTGAGTACAAAATATTTATTGAAGGATTGACTCATCCATAACAAATTTGGCACATGATGTATTTGAAATTGAATTGATGTTTTAATTATTCAATGTAATGGAACGTGATATATTAGAAGGATCGTTCCAGTGATCAGACTCGTAGCGAAGATAACCTCGCCTCACGACGCGACTTCGATGCATCACATCTATGTATAGATACAAAGACAGATACATACATTTTACTTGACCCAATTTTTTCTTGTACTTAATGAAATGAATCGATAGGTAATGCATTATAGACTTAAACCTTGTTTTGAATCAATGGGTGAAAATATTGTATTACATTAATAACAATGGATACTACATACCTACTGCTTAGGAGTGCAGAGCGAATCGTAAGTATAAAAGTGCCAGTTCATAAGATAAAAAGTTAAAACTGTAAAGATGGAAATGTCTTGAGTATTATATTAAGGAACTTGTTTTCTACCAAAATGGTAAAATCATTAAAAAAAATAGAAAAATAGATTCGGTGAAGACATTCTGTCGTGTCTGGTTTATACTGACGATTCTGCACTCGTACTATATGGCCCGCCATTTATGAATTCATTCATACCTTGATAATGGCACATGCACGAGCGCAGAAACGTCGGTTTAATTTACCTGAAGAACATAAATATTAACGAAAGAGGAAAAATCGTTGTATATACATTACACCAAAGGTTTAAACTTTCACCGCACTGATCAACAGTATGAAACAGCACAGTATTATAATTTATGTAATTACTAGGGGTGAGTTGAGAATAATGATGCACTTATATTGTACAACACGCACAGAACTATCGAACCAATCAGTCGGTCGTCGCGAAAGTGAAAGTGATATCAACACTATCACGACGCAACATAATGCGAAGGGAAATACTTCATATACTCATAATATTATTATGTATCATATCTTCTACAAACTGTACCCATGTAGTAAACTAGTAGACACATGTACCAACAACTAACAAGTAAATGTTAACCCTTAAATGCATTTTGTAGCCATTTGGCTACATACCTAAAACCTTGTATATTTTTTAACCAAATGAAGTGTTAGTGTAAACACGCATTGTTGCCATTTAGAAATATTTCATAGATCAAAATAATAGAGTAATTTGCATTGTGGCAGCCATTTTTATTTTGAAATAACAGTTGCAAATTATATCAGTGTGACGAGTAATCACGTTTTGCATTTTGAAACTTTTTACTTGTTTTTTTAAAAGTGAATTTTATACAGAAATTGACAAAAAAAAAGATTTCAAAGAATTTCATCGCTCGTAAAATATATTTCTTTTTAATGAAAAACGAAAATAAAGTATATTTTTTTTATTTTTTTGTAAGTTATATAGCAATGCATAATGTAGCCATTTGGCTACATACCATTTTTTTTTTCAAAAAATAAATGCTTATGTTCATCTTTTATTTTTTTTCATATTTTTTCCTTCAAATATACAAAGCATTGCATTTAAAAAAAAAATCCAGCAAAAATAAAAAAATCATGCATTTAAGGGTTAAATTTGTCCATTGAAAAACTTGCAGTGCAGTAATTGTTAGAAAAGAGTAATATCCTTTGCTGCAAGTAATTCATTACAATTAATGACTATCAATCTAAACTACCACGGCATTTGTCGCGAATGGGATATCCACAAAAAAAAATAGGTAGGTACGTCAAAGATGGGTGGCGAACCTCAACGTTTAACTGCATTCCGTTTGAAATATTTAATTATAATGTATAAACATACAAAATAATAATAGTTTATATTTTAGAGACATCGTAAAATAGTGAAAAACATAAACATAGAAAAAAATAGTAAAAAAAAATACTGGTATAAATAATCGGATTGTATGTAGGTACAAACAATAACACAGTAAAATAATTGTAGTCAGTACTAGGTCATGTAGTAGGTTCGCGCAGAAAAAATGCAGATAAGCAGGAATTACAATGCATTGTAAGTATGTACCTAGATACAGTATGTTGTGTCAAGTCCCTCAATGATAAGCAAAACAGTAAGCAAGAAACTAGAGCGATACACTTTGAGTGGCAATCAATGTTACGGTGGTATCATTTAAGAAATGCATTTATAATTCTATGTGCACACAATTAAATAGCATTGTTATGCTAAATGAATAAGATAAAAAAATCATTAATGAATAATACTATCTATGTACAGTAGAACCTCTCATAACGAGCACCTCTCATAACGAGTAATTCGCATAACGAGCGAAAAAAATGTGAAAAACTTGCTCCCATAACGAGCGATATTTCGCATAACGAGTTACATAGAAAGGGTAGGTAAGTCCCTTTTTCACGACATTCACTTGTGAGCCTGGACTTCCGCGTCAGTACATCAGTCTGTCTGTGTTTAGCACTCGCTCCGTTAGATCCTAAGTTTCGCATGTGATCACCCATTCTTCCAAAATTTGTATTGATATTACTAGTATTTTTTTTATGTGCAAAGTATTATAATCCGTTCAAAATTATCCCCGACGAAAAAAACACAAGAAGACAGCCAGAAGAGAATAAAAATAACTGTTGAAATGAAACGTAAAATCATTGAAAAGCGAGAACAAGGTGTGAGCGTGGCATATCTAGCGCGCACATACTATCGGTCAACATCAACGATCTGCACTATTCTCAAGAACAAAGATAAAACTAAGAAGATGGATGCTTCAAAGGGAGTGTCAAGAATGTCTACGAAACGGTTACGTTTACGGTTAGTTTTCTAGTTAAAAATGGTTAATTATTTGTCATAAATTCAAATTTTTATTTAGGTATGTTTTTTTCCTAATCTAAATTGTATTACAAGTTGTTACACTCTTTTATAAGTAATTTTATTTGAATAAACGTTAATAAAGAAAAATCATTAAGTACTCCAAGAATACTTATTCTATCGGCATGGAACGCATTATTGTATTTTACATTGATATCTATAGAAAAAAATGTTTCGCATAACGAGTAAGAGTCTGGAACGAATTAAACTCGTTATGAGAGGTTCCACTGTATATTCTTACCGCAATGTAATTAAATACTCAAGATATCTATAATCACTGTATTATCGTATTGTATTATTTAAGAATTATGTAGGTACTAAACAATATTGAGTAATATTTAAGTAGGTATAAGTTAAATAATAATTACCTACTCACTTATCTGTTAATTATCGCGTAAACATTTATAAAAGTATTTCTGCAATGATAACAACAACATTATCTATTGCCAAATTTATAACAACGCAAGCAAAACAATGTTCGACATTTTTAGATTGTTAATTAGATGAAGTAGATTAATAAGTATAAGTTGCTAATGTATTATGAATTACTTTGTTAAGCAGACTTGTTCATTATTCATATTTATTTATAGTTAATGCCTTATGCCTATACCTACATAGTTTAATAAGGAAAATATTATTATGCTAATCGTTTGTATAAAAGCAATATTAAAAGTTTACATACTAATATTGTGATGAACTATGCTAGATTAACAACGCCTCTCTCTTTTTTGACCTTAAAATTCAATGGCGTCTTGTCCAAGTTCTTAGCGAAATTCTCGAGATAACTTTGTTTACTGCATCACCAAATCATTCACTTTTGTAACTTTCATTCTTAAACACTCTTATTCTCCATATCCCAGTTTCCATGCAGTAAAATTTATCCAAGATTCGTTTAACCACTTTCACGTAATCTACTCGATACCAAGTACATTTCCCTCTCTGGAAGCATGCCAACACATCTGGTAACAATAAGAATCCATAAATCCACACAAGAGAGTGGCACAGTTATACAATACCACACAGTCACATTCACAAACAAATCATTAATTTAATATTATACCTACTTATTAAATTTATACTTACATATTATATAGTACTAATTTAACATTACTATAAGTAGGTAGGTAAGTTAGGTATATTAATTAACCCATTTTTTCGGTTAATTGTTCTGAAATGATGGAGCATAATCGTGAGATAAAATAATTATAAAAGCGTGCCGTTTGCAAATAATAATAACACAAAAGAAAATTAAATTTTAAGTACATGTATTTAACAATATTATTGCTGAAAGCATTTAGTAAAAATATATAATCACTAAAAATGTAACGAGGTCTACTACTACGCTATACCTTCATGGCATATCCCTCAAGCAGGGTAGCCAGCAGATCAACCGCACGTAATTAACATGCAAGCTGTCCTCTGCGTGCTAACAAAAAAAATAAGAAAAACAGGATGGGAGGCAAACCTCATCGCTGAATTTAAGATGTCTTTATTTTTCGAACACTTGCCTTTTATAGGTCAATCGAAAAATTACAGAATAAAAATGGGAGACCTATTCTTTACCGGGTGCTCCACGGGGAAAGTGATCCTACCCTTATTTATTATGAACGAGTTTTGTACTACGAAGCTTAGGTAAACACCAACCACTTTCTAAGTGGAAAACGTAGTACGGGTAGATAAACAAACAAGTTCTAAGGATGAAATCTTACGAGATCAAACATGATGTACCTATTATTAACTACAATCAAAAATAATTTATTGAAAAGTATACAAATACAGATAATTAGTGTAAGATTGTCAATACTACTTCATGTATAAGAATGTATTCAATATTTTATCCTCGCCCCTAAATTTTAGATGTTAATTGGCCTAAACTTAATTTTTTATTTGAATCAACGGGCGAAAGCTGAAATTGTCATTTCGAATAATGATTCGGCTTCATTTACTTGATGCCCCTACTTCATGGAAAAAAATTGGCAATAATATTATTCCTTTTCAGTAAAAATCAGAGTTACCCTTGCAACATTTCCCATTCTTTGGCAGAAATAGGCTTCCACTTTCTTTTATGTTTACATACATTTCTGTTTTATACCTTTCCGGATACATACCTACCATAACGGCATTTCCCATAAGTGGGGTAGCCTTTGTTTTATGCGAACATATTATTTTATTGTATTGCCATTATTCAGAGGGCTCATACGCTTGCTTTTACTTATTTTCGGGAATATTTAATTATATTTATAAATTATTGTTTATCACAATTTTATAAACGCCATTAAAAGAACCAAATCTCTGTTTAAAGCTTTAAAGATTTACCTACATAAATAATTATTTAGCACCAACCAACAAGAGCTTATCAAAGGGTGGTGGTCTTATGTGGCACTTAACGCTATAAGATCACAAATTTGCTAGTGGAATTAATTAATGTCTAGGGGTGCCTCAATATCTTTTTATGACATTACCTCATTACTTCACGTACAATTGTACCACTTCAATGTTTTCGGCACTATAGTGGACTTCGGAAGGCATTCAGGGAAATCGCAGGGCTGAGATGAAATTTTCAATTTAAAATAAAATATTATCATTCGTATGGTCAGAAGGTCAAATATCGAAACATAAAAAGCTCCCCTCGTATCTAATACTTTCATTACTCTAGCGTACAGCAAGCGCAATATAGTATGTCGAGATACAATATTGGCAACGAATATTTCGAGTACCCGTTATAATAAAATACTTGAAATATAATAATACAATACACGGCAATAATATAATTATAATATATGAACTGCCTACCAAAAGCATCGCATGACTCATCCATCAACATCGAGATATTTGCACAGTGGAGTTACTACTGCAACGAATGTAGGTACACCTAAGAAAACAAACGGATTGAGAAAATGCAAAACACGAAAATAGGAGGAAACATAGTAAAACAAAACAATATCATTTCGGTAGTAAATTAATTCAATAATCAATCAATCTTGACTTTACTCGAATGCATAACATGAAAGGAAACTTTTCAACCTAGCTATACGAGTATCTACTACCAACTACCATATTCAATCTAATACACTAAACATGTCTACCGTATTCGAGTTACTTACCTACTGTTCCAGATGGCCAATATGATACTGGAAGTTTAGTGTAAATAAATAATGATGCTTTTAAATACTGTCTGCAAAAAAACTATAGATTCGTAATATTTAAAGTTAACAGCTATCTATAAATAGAAATGTCTTCAATGGAATAAATGAGATAATTTCGTGATTAATGTTTTACAGACACTCGACTACTCCATCGTTAAATGTTAATAATACACAGAATGACGCTATAAATAGTACCTATAATACACAATATCTCTCATACACTCACATATCCAGTGAATGATACGAGTACCTACATAATTATAATGTCATGCAGTTATGTATAAATAAAATATATTGATTAAATCATCGGTAAGAATAGTTATATTATGAGTAAACAAACAATGGGCGCACTTCCATTCGATTGCAATCATATTATGGCATTTTAAAAACTGAAAATTACTCATTTTCACGTTTTTTGAATCTAATCGATCAAATGATAAGTACCTATATAATATATAAGTGTTTATATTTTCGCTGTTGCTTATTCAAAACGGAAGGCAGTGTAAGCCTGTGTTACAGTAATTTTCGTTACAATCTATAAAACAGCGTTACCTACATCATTGATTTCTCTGATAACCGGGTCACATTTTTAAATATAACATAGTTTACTACTACTAGCATCTAAATTTTTCGAACACCTGCCTTTTACAGGATACTGGATAATTTACGGAAAAGGGTGAAAGAGCAATTCTTAGCGGGATACTCTACGGAACAATGTATAACATACTTTATTTCGTTAAAAAAACATTATGTAGAATTTACTATTTGAAGGAGTTCCGGAACAGGCATATTTTCATTTTGGGATCATCCACACCACAATAATGTTGTATTATGAGTTTGGAAATACTACAACAATATTAAATTTGTATCCTTACACCACCTATATACTGGGAATGTTGGGTTAGGCATCAGCTATATTAATTAGGCAAGAAGGATGAAAGTGGCATAAATGCAGTTGATATACGAAAGGAATGTGGAATGAAAGTTGGTGTAATAACAAGGATGAATGTAAATAAGTTAAGATGGTTTGGGCACGTGGAAAGAATGAATGAGGACAGAATGACCAAGATATATTTGGCTGAGAGGAATGGTGCTCGGAGACGTGGACGTCCGAGGATTAAATGACAAGAGCATTTAAATCAAATCCTACAGGACGGTCGCGTGTTGAGCACATTGAACAGGAGAGCATGCATGAGGTGTATGACAGTGCATGTATGACAGTGACGGAAGCGAAAGATGTATGCAAGGATAGAAGGAAGTGCCGCTCGATCCTTTCTGCCTACCCCACGAGAGAAGCGGCGTGATGGTATGTATCAGGGATGTTGCGAATATTCGCATCCGCATCCGCAAATGCGGAGCTTCGGCATGTATTTGGACATCTGCATCCGCATCCGCATCCGCAATAATCGATGCGGATGTTCATGCGGATGCGGATGTAAGACAATTTGCGACAAGAAAGAAATGGGGCGGGGCCGGCGAATGGCGCGTGTCGTTTGCACTTGACATTAACCAATGGGAACGAAAATAATGGTGACGAGATCCGACGCATTTTTATTTTTGCCGGTTTTATTTTATTTTTGCAAATAACAAAGAAGAAAAAAAATGTTTAGCCCAAAAATCCATAATATTATTGTAGCAAAAATTTCGTCACATATTTGACAGTGGGGCCTATCAACTAAGATAGTTCCTACTTTTTTTTCTATAACATCTTAAACATCCGCATCCGCATTCGCATCCGCGTCCGCGGATGTGAGCCTTCAAAAATCCGCATCCGCATTCACATCCGCGGATGTGTAAAAATCGACATCCGCAACATCCCTGGCTATGTATGTATGTGGGCAGATTTCAAAAAATTTGTCCCTAGGTAAATTGCACTGTCCAATAATGTACATTACCATAATATTCATGAATTTTAACTTTTTCGCACTTTGTGGCCTCATTACATGGAAAACAGTACTTAAACTATTTATTATATTAAAAATATCATCCAAATCTATCATAATCTATAAAATCCAACTAAAATAAGAGCAAATTGAACCCTAAAATGTCTCTTTCCAACCACACTTCGCAAACTTCAAAACATTATAGTACAATAATTTCTACTAATTATGAAACGTATTATACACCAAAAAAAAGAGCTTAAATTAATTGATACATGTCATTCAAGAAATCTATAGTATTTATACGATAAAATATAAAATATACTGTTTTCTTCTCATCCACGAAAACCAAGTGTAGTGGAAATTCCTATATAGTCACGGAGATTGTGCAGGTTCCGAAAGTAAAATCTGCTAATATAAAGTTATTTTTTTTAGTATGGAAACATTTTTTGTCTATGGCGGTCGCTATTTTGTTGTTTATTCATTCAGTTCAACAGAAAATCGTGACAAAAGAGTTGTCAGCATTGTTGGTTAAAAATTTTGTTCCTATATAGTCACAGCATATTTTGAGGTAAGAAGAGTTTGTTTTACTGTTTTGATATTTCAGATTTATAAATAAACTATTAAATAACGTAAGTAAAGTTTAGTTTCTTCAGTTTTTTTGTTTTAAATGCTTTAATTAATGTTTTTATTATATCGAGACAGTGAATAGTCACATCCATTGCGTCACGTAGGCATCCCGTGATATATTAGCGGAACATATTCGTGACGAAATGGAATTATTAAGCTAAACTTACACAGATTAAGTTGAATAGTTTAGTGTGATTAATTAATTTTATACCCAAAAATTGATGAAAGTATTTAAAGGGCAATATATTAGAAAACTTAAAACTAAATTCATTCATTGTCATTCAACAGAATTAAAAAAAAAAAAACACTAAAAATGTTCAATAAAGAATTATGATAAAAATATATAGTATTAAGTTCTATTATTTAAATAATAATAGAACTTAATACTATATATTTTTATCATAATTCTTTATTGATTATGGAGTTCTATCACGAAGTGACAGTAAAAAATATTGAAAAAAAAAAAAAAAACTTAAAATGTTGTTTAAAAAAAGTTGTAAAAGACTTTATGTGGACATTTTTATCGTTCAGGATGATAAAAGTTTTGTTGCAAGAGGTGTTTGTTTTCTAAATAGTAGTGTTTCTTTGCAGTTATGGCTCTCACGGCAGCCGAACGTGCCAAAAGATACAGGGAGAAACTGAAAAAAGACAATCCAGAAAAGCACGAATTACAGAGACTTAAACAGTTAGACAGGCTGAAAAGAAAGCAGAAAAAGATTTCCGATTTATCTGAAGATGAAAAAGCCAAAAAAAGGAAGTTGTGGAGGGAGCAGAAAAAAAAGCTAAACATAAAGAAAAAAACTCAACCAAAATCACAGACCAAAGAAATGCCAAAATCTTCGCAACCAATAAGTCACTCCATGAAACTAAAATATAGAAAAGTTTGCAATATGTACAATCAAGCTTTAAAAAACATAAAAATATTAAAATTAAAAATAGATTGTATTAGAAAGAAGCTGTACCATGCTCAAAAAAGGCATAAAGAAGAATTCTTACGGCTAAAAATTGAAAATGATAAACTGAAAATGCGCAATGAAGTAATGGAAAGTTCAATGAGAAAAACGTATAATGATTGCAAAACAAATGCAGAAAAACGCTTTTTAAAAAAAGCGGTTTTAAATCAAGAAAATAGAACAACTGCTGGTGCAGTTATTGGATTGAAAGGCAATGTAAGATTTGCGAACAAAGAAAGACGTGAAAAGAAAACAAATAAAGAAATAGAACGCTTTTTTATAAGAGACGACATAAGTAGATGCACCGCGGGACGACGAGAATGCAAAACAAAACAGAAAAAAAAAATGCAGATAAGATATACGGTCGACACACTGTTTAATTTGTACAAAATTTATAGGAAAGAGGGAGGAAAATGCAAATTTTCTACTTTTTTTCGTTACAAACCTTTTTACGTAATTTCACCTAAAGTAAAAAGTAGAGACACTTGCATGTGCATTAAGCACAGTAACATAAATTTTCAATTTGCTGCTCTTAAAACAAGAGGAATCATACCTTACAAGAACACAGAAGAATTAATAACAACAATTTCTTGTGACACAAAATCATACCAGTGCATGCATAACGAGTGCGTCAAGTGCAAACATCTACATATTGAATATAACCAAGAAAAACTCAGCAGTGATATATCATGGTACAAATGGACGAGAATTAACCATGAGTATGAAAAAGCTGGTATGAAAATGGTCACTAAGAAAACCACCAAACAAGTGACGCATGGGACGGTACGACAATTAGCACAGGAATTCGAAAACGCATTATTGTTGTTTAAGACGCATTTTTATAACTGGAAAGAGCAGCAACGGCAATACCAAAAGTGCATCAACAACATAAAAAATGACGAAATTATAATAATTTGCGACTTTTCAGAAAATTACGACTGTAAATACGCGCAAGAAATACAATCAACACACTTCGGAGCCTCAAAAAATGCTATAACATTACATACTGGAGTAATTTATTTCAAAGATCACTTTCAGTCTTTCGTGAGTATAGCAGATAATAACTGCCATGAACCTCGGGCTATCTGGGCACATCTCATCCCAATCATAAAATTTTCTAAAGAAAAAAATCCAAATGTTCGTGTCATACACTTTTTTTCCGATGGGCCAAGCAGCCAATATCGCCAAAAAAAAAACTTTTATCTCCTGAATTTGTTTACGACAAAATTGAAATTATCTTATACAACTTGGTCTTTTTCTGAAAGCGGCCACGGGAAAAGTGTAGCAGATGGCATTGGAGGTTCAGTAAAAAGGCAGTTAGACAGAAAAGTAGCTTACGGTCAGTCAGATGTCACAAACGCCACGGATGCCTGTAAAATTGTGCAGGAAAGTATGAAGTCAGTTAAATGTTTTCATATTAGAGACAGCGATATTGAAAACATAGGCAAACTGATCCCAAATAACTTATTAACTGTTCCTGGGACTCTTGCATTACATCAAGTTATATCGAATCGGGCAAACCAAATTAAATACAGGACAATCAGTTGTTTTTGTGGAGAACAGAGAGGTTTGTGCAATTGTAATAGTCCTAAGACACATACTTTCGTTACAAATCAGACTATCCGGAATGAGCAAATTGAAGAAGCGAGAAATGAAGGGTGTGTCATAGATGAAATAATGAGAGATGAGAGGGATAATGAATGTTGCGACCAAAGTGAAATAAGGAGTGATGAGAGAGTAAATAAAAGGCGTGTCAAAGGTGATAATAAAATAATGAATGATAAGAGAACAAATGAAAAGTGCGTAAAAGGCGATGACAGTACAATAATAAGAGATGAGAGATCAAATGAGATGTATTTTAATGGCGATGATGGTGAATTATTGAAAGGTGAGAGGGCAAACGAAACATTTGTTAAAGGCGATGACAGTGCATTAATGAGAGGTGAGAGAACAAATGAAAATTTAAGTGACAACATTGATTATTTAACATGCGGAGATTTCAATATTGAGACAGTTAAGGACATTTTGATTTTACTTGGTCAAGAGCAGAATGAAATTAGCGAGGACAACAATGTTCAAGCAATTGAAAAAGTCAGTATCTCAGATGAAATTATTGATAACAACCAAATACTTTTTCCTCGAGAGTCTGATGCCTTCATTGACATTCAGCCTATGGGCAATGATATTTTCTGTCAAAGTTATATCAAACAACAACAAAAAAACACTGGTAATGAAGTTACATCCAATTTAAAATGTGATTTGCCAACTTCAACAAAATGTGTTTTGCCATCTTCATCAAAAAGTGATTTGCCAATTTCATCAAAAAGAAAATTATCAGATACAAAGCATAATACACTAGCTGACAAACATAGATGTCTATTGAAGAATAAATACGATAGCTTTCTACTATTAGAATCTAAGCAAAGAGTAAACTCAAAAATTTGTAAATCCAAAGAAAATAAATCTATAAGAACGACAGTTATCCGTCAGATACAATGTCACCGATGCAAGAAACACTTTCCTTTACATACTTCTATGATAAAATGCATTGCATGTAAACAATTGATATGTATGATATGTTGTGATGGACAAACTGAATTTGATTACATATGCTTAACCTGTTATGGGGTATAGTTTGTTGAAATAGTTTTTCTTGTGTTTTAATTTCGTGGTTCATCGTTGTATTAAACGTTTTGATATTTATCTTGTGTTCTGCAATTGAACAATTTTATTTCTTGGTTTTATGTGATTTGCCATTTGTGAAAATTATATTAACTAATTGTTTTGATGTTTTTCTTGTGTTCTATAATTGAACTATTTTATTTCTTGGTAATAAGTGATTTGACATTTGCGAAAATCATATCAAACGTTTTGATGTTTTTTTTTTCAGTTTTATAACTGAACAATTTTATTTCGTGGGTTTCCCTGTGCATTATTATTGGACAATGTTGTTGTATTTGGACATTGATACCCGTGAACATGTGAACATTTTGAATTTGTTAATTGAATATTTTTCTTTTGTACTTACATAGGTATCTATTAAACATCGGTGAAATTTTGTTTTTTAACCGACTACAAAAAAGGAGGAGGTTCTCAATTCGACTGTATTTTTTTATGTTTGTTACCTCAGAACTTTCGACTGGGTGAACCGATTTTGATGATTCTTATTTTATTTGAAAGCTGGTACTTTCCGGTTGGTCTCATTTCAATTTGGTTCAGTTATGATAATGACATCCATGAGAAAACCATATAAGTCTGAAATTTGTATTAAGTAATTGCGCGACAAATTGACGAATACCCAATATTACGCAATAATTGTTAAAATACATAGTTTTATTTTTGAGTCGGTTTTTTATGTTTCAACATCATTAATTATTCTATTTTTCTTTCTCGTTTTCGATAGTATTTAGTTTTTTTTTATCTTTTGTACATTTATATATTTTTTTATTTTACCGTAAGTGATTAATTTTAAAATAAAGTAAAGGAACAACACTCTATAACAAAATACAGCTTTATTATATGATTTCATATTATTTTAAGAATAAGTTGTTAGCTTTTAAGTTTTAAGATTTGAATTTATTAGTTTTAAGTGTACAACATAGTGTGTAACCCGCTTTAGTTGTTCCTAATAATCACGCGGAGTTCCACAAGCGTCACCGTCCAGTTTCAACTGTCTTCATTTCTTACCATTACTTATTTAAATGTTAGGAAAGCTCTAAATTATTTATACATCATTATCTTTTAATAAAACTTATTATTTCTTATTAAGTCAAAATTATATGAATTCTTCTCAAATGTGTGGAATAAAGATACTTTTAGATAGTGTTTAAGACATGATAGTGACGAAACTGAATATTAATGTTGAAAAACAAAATTTCCCTCAATAAAACCGATATTTTCTAACTAAAATCTATGAAGTTTTTATTATTATGATTCCCATTCCATTCATTGTTTCGATATAGAAAGCGTACTTTATCTTTAATATGTATTCTTACTTTGTGACGAAACGGAACAATTTTCAACAGTTCTCAAAATAAATTTCCTCATAATTGTAAAAATCCTGCCAATATCATAATAAAATATACAGATTCAGTTTAATTAGTATTTTTTCTAACTTATTTGCGTATAATGAAGACTAAATAAAAATATAAAAAAAATGAGTTTCCATTTCGTCACAGACAAATTTTTTGAAATCTGCCCATGTATATTAATTAGGAAAGTAGTAGCTGTTCAAATACAATCCCACTATTTACAATTCCTACGATATTTTATGTACCGATTATTACTACAATATTATTGACAATTAATAGTAATGTCTATGAAGATTACCCACTTTATTTTCCATGACATTCGATCAATCGAATTGCATAACAATGTTTATAATGAGTTACTTAATCATTGATAAAAAAATACTCGAATCTAATTTTATCAACTTTAAGTGCTTAATAAATTTTACCTATCGATAAAAAAAATTATGACATATTTACATTACTAATTTAACAAATTGCGAAAATACCTACAAGTATCTCATTAAACGATAGTGCTCTGGTATCAATAGATATTACATAAATCAGTAGGTAAATTCTAACACACCTTCGAGCATAATTTCAATAAAAGATTTACATACTTAGATTCAGAACATATTTACATATATTACTTTTACATACAGATGATAGTTTCAAGAAAGTTTTTCATGACTGAATGATAATAAAATTAGTTCACATTATTTTTGCTAACAATCACTGAACTGGGGCACACCCATAGCGCTGATGCCGTTAGCAAATTACAGCGAATTTTCAAGTAATATTGTATTGCTAAATAAACTTGAATTCAATGCCACTGATTCCGAATAAAATTTGAGCTGAATGATATATTTAAGTACCCGTTGCAAATATACAATTATTATTACATGTAACACAGCATTTAAAATTAAATATTAATTTAAAAAAAAACTAAGGTGTAAACTCAAACATTTTTTTATATGATCAAGACAAAGAACTGTATCAATGTACTCGTATAACGTTTCTAATTAAAACAAAATATAAATATAGTACCTATCTATATATATTATATGATTGATATTTTATTTACAATAATAATATGCAGATGGTAAGAGTACTTGTTGCGAATACTTTTATAGAAGTCACATCTACACAAAGGTGCCGCACCATCGAGTCATACGTAGGTACTTTATATTATAATATTATCATAAAATTTATATTCATCGCTACATCCAAATATAGAAATGAAAACACCAGGTAAACCAAATGTATAAACATTCAAAACTCCTTGCGGGTCCTCGTGAGGACAGTGGAATGCTGTCAACACATACCTACCTACCTATGTAAATTGTGTATTATCAATGTGCAATAAAATACAGTTGAATAATAAGAATACGTGAAAGAAAGAATTGTTATGATTTTATTTGTTGTGACAGTGCACAAGTAGTAGACGTGCAATTCCATAACTGGATAAATGCACAAGTAGTAGACGTTCCAATTCCATAACTGGATAAATGCACAAGTAGTAGACGTTCCAATTCCATAACTGGATAAATGCACAAGTAGTAGACGTTCCAATTCCATAACTGGATAAATTAAAACACTTGTTTTCTTATATTATAGATTTTAAAACGAGAGCGACGTCTTTCGACAAGGACATAATGACGTCTCTCTCCTTTTAAAATCTATAGTATAAGAAACACTTGTTTAAATTTATCAAACTTGTTCATGATTCATTGTATCATGATTGATAGATGTATTAGTAGAAGTATACCCACCGAAGATAACCTTTTGATGTCATATTATAACAAGTACCTAACTAATTTGTTTAATAACGAAATTTATTTCCCTTCAGTTCAGAGTTCGCTGGACGAAGCACAAAAACTACACAACGAGTAGGTGATTGCAAGGTGGGTGTAATAGTACTAGTGGCTCTATACTTTAAAATCACAGCGGTAATGTAAAGAGCAAGACACAAGAATGAGCACCCAAAAAGAAAGTACGACATAGTTATAGAGAAATGTGAAGTGAGACTAACTACGTGATGGCATAATAGCGTTAGAATTAGGTAAAGTGTCACAATATAAAATAAAAACGTTATTAAATTGGGCGGTGGTCAGTGGAGTTACACAAAACATAACGTTATGTAGGTACTCATTTAATAGGTGTTTTGTGATTATCATAATGGTACTACAATAACACTGCATGAAAATATAGGCACAGGTATGTGTAAGTATGATAGGACAATATTACGGCTTTAGCTGTGTCCGTTTTTTACCTAATGATTATACGCATTACAATAGGTATTATAAGAATATACCTAGATGTGTAGGTATAGGTGCTCACAATATAAAGTGATATCACCATAGCATTATGTCAAATAATAATATTACGAGAATTGTGTCGTGAGTGGTGATGCAATCATTGTATATATTTATTATATAGCTACACTCTAAGTACACATACAACTACAATGTGTAATAATAATTATAATTCATACCTAGCAATCTACAATAGGTACACGAGACTATGTAAAAATATATAACTAGATAATAATGTATCTATTCACTGTCATTCAGCTCTACGATCATCAAAAATATTCTAAAATCTCTATCTCTCTCTACCCACTTAGTCACGGCATCTTCCTTTAAGTTAGCCTATGGACTAACCGTATGTAATGAACTATGGCAATAAATAGAACAAAACCAATAAGAAAGGCGACATTCCTCATCCCTAAATTGCACATGTTAAAACGTCTTTCAATAATTGATGCTTTATGCAAAGTTTTATAAATATCTGTCATTTACACGACATTCGAAATTATATGTCATTACAGAAAAGAATGGATTATTAAATTACGGGGACACCGAGAACATTTTTCAATTCTAAATTTCTTAAAATGGCACAATACTGAATTTGAACGAAACCATGATTGATCAACTATGTACTATGAAGAGTTCCCTGGCTGCTGTGCTGAAAATTGAATTTATTTGTAATATATTTTTTATTTTCATAAATTAATAATAGGCAAATACCTGTACAAGTCACATTAAATTCATTTATATACTCCCACTGGTATACAAACCCTACCTTTCCTTACTCGAAATGTCAAAGTGCTAAACAAGTAAAACAAGCCGTGTTTTCTAAATAACAGGATAAATGAGTCGTGGAGCACCCGGCAAAGAATTGGTCTCCCACTCTTTTCTGTAAGTTTTCGTGTGCCCGGTAAAAGGCAGGTGTTCGGAAAAATACATCTCAATTTCAGCTATGAAGGTTTGTCACCCATCCCGAACGTTTTAATTTTTTGTTGACACGTAGAAGATGGCTTGCATGCTTATTACATGCAACTTGTCTGCTGGCTACCCCGTTTGTGGAATGTGCCGTGATGGTATACTTTCTATAAATAAAAGCAATTCATTTCAATAGTTACGAATAACAATTGAATTTACGTTTCTCCCTTGGTATTTTCTGATATTATTATTTTAATATGTATGATAACTGAATGGGCTTTAATAAAAATAATTTGATGAACTGAAAACTTGGACTCTAATATAAATAGGACACTGCGCTGTATACTATTTGTCATTATTGCATAGTACTTTCAGTCGCTCACTTAGTATAACAGTCACCCAATTTTTGTATCTCGGGTTATATTTTTTTGTTTCTCAATATTAGTCGCCCACTTAGTTTTTTGTCGCACCAACAATGTTACAGTCAGTTTATTGCCAATTGACCATTTGTTTTTTTCGGTCGTCTATTTAAATGTCCCTTGATATAATATTATTACCTACCTATTTGAAACGAAAAAAGATCGTAATATTTAGATTAATCTAAATTAAGTGGTTATGTAGGTACTATCGTTTGCATGGTTATCATGTGATCTGAAGGACTTAGGTTGGGGTGGCCAGAAGTCCTGATCCCAGAATAATGGACAGAGATCTCTACAGGAATATGTAGGTGTAATGGGATCCGAGCCAACTAAGACAAAGGGAAACAGATGTAAGTACGGTTAATACAAGTAAAATATATCCACTAACACTGTGTTAATAATTAGTTTTAATAATTACTTTTATGATATTTTCCTGTTATTGTTAGTAGACTGCGGTAACTAAGTAGATGACCAAACTACAAACTATGTACATAAAGCTGTTGTTAGCTAGTTGCTACTACAACAACCAGTTCGAAGACGCTAAAAGACGGTTGAGAAACCGGTATTTTAAAAATGAAAAACACCCATCATTGTTATGTATTAACACTGCACATATATCATGTACAGGCTGTACCTAAGTTTCAAATAATGATCTAGTAATGTTTAATTGAATTTCATAACAATCACTTCAAGTCTGTGTATGACTGGAGTATTTTCGTAAGGGGAAGATATTGAAAATATTATCAAATTGCTAATACATAAAAAAACCAATGGCCAATCTCGAAACATAAAGATGTGTTCATAATAAGTAGGTACATACCTACATGATTTGCAAAGTTTTTCCAAAAGCATCCTAATTATTTTACCAGGCGTACAGTACAAGACGCACTCTTACCTTTTTAGGTTGACCCAAAATGACATCATCTATTGCAGGTTATCAGATGAACTAGACATGTAGAATTCCCTCAGAAGTTGAACTTACCCATTCGATTATCTATTATGTGCTTTCTTTGTGCTGATCTTGAGTGTAAAATAAAGTGTAGGATGTGCAATTAAATATTCAAATATCGGTTTCTCCTCCATATAGCAGAAGGAAAAATTAAGGGACGACGAAAAGTAGAAACTAGACAAAATGTCATTGTTGTGCAATGTATAAAAGTAGGAACTAAAAAGATGTCATTGTTATGCAATATATTTATAGTGAAAGCCAAGAAGAATTCCAACTAATTTACGCCCCCTGCCAAATTTGAATTTTAGTTAAATAAGAAATATACTGGAAAATGCATAGGTACTCTGTAAGCATGGATCCACATGGTCATCGTTTAAAATGCTCTCGAGTTTTCAACCGCAAGCACCCCAAGAATAACTCACAAAATGGATTAGTATGCGGCATAATGTATTTTAAAGACATCATAAAAACCTATGCAATGAATGTGGTGTTACAAAATTAGGAAACTGAATAGTAATTTAAAGATACATCCCAGGTTAGCAGATAGATGACACATGGACAAATGAAGTAATACCTTTAATGGTGTCAAATCACTAAGATAGTGTTATCAATATAAAATAGTTCTCATCGCAATATTTCAATGGACGTAGGACAAAAAAAAACAGACTAAGTTGAACTTTATATTTTACACTTTTTTACATAATATTATAAGGTATTATTGAACTATAATATTATAAGATTCCATGTAAGGAATTAATATTATCAGACAAACACAGCCAATCATCTCTAAGATCTAAAATTCTTGAACACAGTTACAGTATTGATGGTTAAATATACCTATGTTTACTTAATAAACTTATTCAATATGTTGTACTTAGATATCTATTTCAGTAATACGAGTATTATACGTAAAGCATCGATAAACCACTGCCTAATAATAAACAACACAATAATTAGCAATTATATATAGGTATTATTAGTCCGGTTTCAACAAAATAATCATAGAATAAGTTAGTGTTGTTTACACACTAAGCAAGATCCCACAAGATGAAGAATTGAATTATTGGTAGTTTTAACCATCAACACTTTAATATTCCAATAACCATAAACCACAAGAAAGTTATTGAAGGGGTTCTGCAAATTACTTTAATTACAAAACAATGTATGCGATAATACATAATTATATTAGGTAATTTGTTTGACGAAGTATAATACTTAAATTGCAAAGTTTATAGTCGATACCTTCATTTGCATCGAAGAAATGGCACAAGATCAGTCTTATGTCAGGCCAGCGTCATAAAATATGTATTTTACATTTCAAAATAATACATTACATGCAAAATTAAGAGAAAACAAACACAACTTGATTACTAAAGATGTCTTTTATCTATGGAGACCATAAAAAGTCAGATAAATTTTTATCACACTAAGTACTAACTAATAGGAATTCGTAAAAACGTAAGAATTAAGAATCGTTGGGATTGAGAAGGTGGTCTGGTGGTAGCTGGCGGGAATACAAGTCCCACATTCGAGCAAACAACGCTTCTAAGTGACGGGCGTAGAGAGAGCAATCAAACAAGGGACTCTCATCACGCATGGCCCACACTTTAGCTCTAACAGCTTTCAGATAATCTCTGTCGTTTCCGAGTCGTATCGCTATGTCCTGGTATTCTTGTCTCGTACTAGCTATCAATTCGGGACAACCCAGTGCACGTAATTGAGAAGCGGCCACTCGCGATGCCAGTGTCTGTCCGGGCAATGTTACAACAGGGGTTCCTGTCCACAATACATCCATGCTAGTCGTGTGTCCATTGCACAGAGGAGTATCGAGACACACATCCGCCAACTGTCCTCTTCTAACATGTTCTTCTTTAGCTGCGACATTAGAGAAAACCAGGCGAGATGCGGTCAAACCAAGTTGCTGCGCTCGCAATCTTAAATTAGCTTCGCCTACTGCAGGAAACCGAAGCAACCACATAACTGAATTGCGTACATTCGATAATATATTTACCCACATATTCAAAGTAGCAGGATCAATTTTATATAGCTGATTAAAATTACAAAATACAACTGCATCATCAGGTAAACCATACTGCTGTCTGGAAGTAACCACTATAGACTGAGGAACTTCTTCGCCAGTTGCCGCTTTGTTGTTAGTCTGAGGGGTCGCTAGACCATTTTCTACAACCACTCCATTTACAGACGTCTGTATCTGTCCGCTAGCAATCATTGTTACTATAGGTGTTGTTGTAGGAAGTTCAGCAATTTTACGAGAGATTCTTACTGGATTCGATGAGCTACCTCCAATAACTTGTCGAACTTCTTTCACGGAAGTATTTTCTACTAAGGGAGAAAGATCTGCAGCATTGATCACGGCTACATTGTCAGCTGGGGTGACTGTAGTAGATCCGCTTCTCTCCGTAACAATAAGTCTTTCACGCAAATGAGGAAACATTTGTTTGTGGTCTCCAATAAAGAACGTATGGGGCATGTATGCCAGTTTTTCAGAATATTGCTCCGCCAATTCTAATGGACTAGTAACAGCGTCAGTTACTAAATAGTCCATGTAACGAGCTCCACTGGTTCCAGGATAGCCAAGCCACATAACTTGGATAGGCGCCGGCCTTAACGCAAATATTTCATTTCTAGCACCTTTGGTATATCCATTCATATTCACTAGAATATTAATTCCATCAGCATGTATTTTGTCGGCCGCTTGGCCACTACAAGTAACAGTCGACAAATCAATAAAGTGTTCGGCTTCTTTGGCAATTTTAGATCTGAATGTGGTTCCATCGTCTGCACTCAATGCATAACAAAATACCTCAACTTTAGAACGATTATGCATGCCAGGAATTGACTGCATTAAATGTGATGTTGGATGATTCCCAAAATCACTACTCACATAACCAATACGTAATCTTCCTTTCAATTCACGGGAAAATTGATAAGCTGGTTTGTGTAGAATGTTCACCTTCTCTTCACAAAGCCCAGCATGGCGAGCTGCGATCATCTTGCGAAACTCGTGTGAGAGAGGATATAGCATAGAATGATGTGGATGCACAGAGGGAAGCCTCCCTTTTTCCAATTGTTCTGCAACAATGCTTACAAGTTTTCCCATTCTTGCGTCATAATCAGTCCAATCACATACAATTTGAAGACAGTGCGCAAGATTACAGTACGCATCCGGAAAATCTGGCTTTAATTTTAAAGCAGTTCTGTAAGATTGTATTGCCTCGGGAATATTTCCGGAATCTTTATGAACACTGGCCAAATTACTATGGGCATCAGCGAATGCCGGATTTATTTGTATGGCGCGAGTGTAACACTGAAGAGCAGCATTTATGTCCTGCATTTCTTTAAGTGTATTACCCATATTGCTATAAGCATCGGCAAATGTGGGTTGGATGCGTATAGCTTCTTTATAGTGCATCAGTGCTTCATTTAATTTACCCTGTTGTTGCAAAACCGATGCAAGATTGCTGTGCGCAGCTGCAAACTCTGGGAACACTTCGAGTGCCTTCAAATACAATCGAGTCGATTCCTCTATAAACCCCTGTTCACGCTTAATATTAGCGAGATTATTGAGAGAATCAGCATGTGATGGGCACAGCCTCAAAGCACTGTTATAACAACTTTCTGCTTCTTCCACAAGCCCCTTCTCCTTGAGCGCATTAGCCAGGTTGCAATAGGCATCGGGGAAGATTGGTTGAAGTTCAATAGCACGCTGATAAGTGTCAATGGCCAAATCTACCAAACCTTGTTCATAGTAAACGCAAGCTAAATTTCCATGCACAACAGCATTATTAGGGGATAGATTGAGTGCCCGTAAATAGGCTGCCACAGATCGATCGAAAATTCTTGCCTCTTTCAACACGTTTCCTAAATTTATATAAGCATCTAAAAAGTTGGGATCCAGTGCCACAGCTTTCTCAAAATGGTGAATGGCTAACCATATTTCTCCTTGAGAATTGAATACACACCCAAGATTGCTCCATGCTACAGCAAAATTTGGTTGCGTTTCAATCGCTTTTAGGTAACAGGCTTTGGCCTCATCCAACCTACCAAGAGCTTTTAATAGATTCCCCAAATCGCTTCTTACGCAATACAGATCAGGGTTGTGTTGTAAAGCAGACACGTAGGCCTGGACAGCTTGCTCCATGTCCCCAGCTGCCACAAGAGCTGCAGCCAAGTTAATGTAGCCGTCAATGAAGTCAGGTTTCAGACGCACAGCGTGTCGATAATTACTAAGAGCCTCGTGCAGTTGTCCACGCTCTTTATGCACATTACCAAGATTACTGTAGGCTTCCGCCAAAAGGGGATTCTGTTCGATTGCCAAAGCGGAGAAATGCGCTGACCTGTCGAGTCGGTGACACCGGAAATGTACGGAGGAGAGCAGCAGCAGTGCGGCGGTGTTGGTTGGCTCCTGTCTCCAGAGCTGCATGCAGTGCAGCTCAGCCGCATCATAATCTCCCGCCTGGTACTCACGGTGTGCTAGCTCCAGTAGACCCATGGTGCTGGTGAGTGGGGCCTCTCCCGTTCCAGCTCCGGCTCCCGCTCCCACGCCCGCTCCCGTCACGGCTTCACCCATCGTTTCTCTTCATTCACCTACAAAACGAAACTTGGTCAAGCCAATCAGGAAGGACAGCGTGGTAGCGGGGGCTCGCTCTAGCTCTACCGTGCATGCTCTAACATGGATATGGACATATGCGTGAATATGCGCCTCCTATCAAGCCCCCCGCCAGCTAACTATGAACATTGTTATATTGTAAGATAATATGAAAACTACCTAGCTACCTAACATGAGATATATATCCCTGCACAATATAATGCACTATAGATCATTTCTATGACCGTGAATACACATGAGGACTAAAGTATTTATAGCATCGATTAGGGAACCGAATAAACAAATTGTACTGAGACAGTACGTAAAGTCATTAGTAAACTAGCAACATACTCATTACAAATAAATATACAGTATAACCAAAGTAAGAGTATTGTGTCCATGACACTGATCAACAAATCGACTTTATAAATGTTACGTACTTGTACAAGCAGATACATACAGGTATAATATAATATATTTTATTATCTATATACCTTTATTAATAATCAGTAGTACAAGTAGGTATACGACATGCAATAAGAAGCAGGTGGGTAATAGTATAAGTGGTAGGTATGATATGGTATTTATGAAATAGACTACCTACTGAGTGGAGGAGACATATTATAGTAAAATGAGCATGGTAAATATAGATAGGTACATACTACCGTAGTAACATAACAATGACTGTAGGTATAATATTATGCTAGTGTGATTGGGAGTGAGGCTATCCGCAACCGGGCACCGGTATGAGGTACCAGCGCCTATCTTATCCTATCACTCTCGCAAACAATGACATCATCTCTATATTTCTATCCTCGTTATTGAAACTAATCGACTTCACAAAATCGTATTTGTCTCATAAACGCCTGTCTGTAAAAATGTATGGAGCTAAGCATATTGCCTCTACAATTCGGTTCAAACATGTTAGTATGAATAAGATTTCACGGTTCGTTGGCTCTACTTCCCTCTGCACTTGAGTGCTTGGCTTCTAGGGCAGACTTTGCTGCAGTAGAGTGGAACATACCGTGATTATGATGGGATGTTTATTGACTACGGAATATGATAATGACGAACAATATCGGCAGAGTTTCGGCAAGAGAAATCGGTGTCACTAACGTATCACTCAACAATTTGCACAAAATATGTCAAATTCGCGCGTAGATAACAACTGAAACACCTCTTCCTCATGCACAAAACGCACAAGATATTTGTAAATATGATGTAGCTCACCTTATATACAAAATATTAAATCCATGAAACGGGGAAAGGCGAACACACTTGACACTTGTTCACACAATTTAGAAGTATTCTGAGTTGTCGGACAAAAGTAGCGAACTTGGGTTGGGCAGTGGATGTAGTCACATAAACTGACGCGATTCGTATTAATTTCTGTGCGCTTTTACAGTAAATGAAAAGGTATAACTTATAGTCTTTTTATTATTTTCTCGTTCGATGCGCACAGATCGTAGTTTTCAGAACGCTGCTGGGCAAACTGGGTGCACCTATACTCTCCCTATGACATGCGCGGCGAAACTGACGCCATCTTGTGCAATTACGTCATTGGTAAACAGGAATGTGAAGCTACGCCCATCTACTTACGCACACTCTAGTGCAGATATGGGTTAACTAAACTCTATTCGCGGGAAGTATAAACATTACGGGACCCACTAGTAATTTATCACTAAAAAAATTAATTGATATTTCATGCATTTCCAGTGAAGTAACTTCAACAAGCAATATAGTCTACTGGTAGGCACTCTTATAATAACGCAGTTTTATCATCTTTTGTATGGTAGGTAGAAACAATATGGGGATAAAATTTATTTGTGTTGTTGATTACATGATCGGTATTTCAAATCTCTTTCCTTGAATGTTTTCAATATTGTAGTTTATGAAATAATTCTTTAGTATTCCTTTTATTTTATCAACAAAAAAATAATAGAAAAGCATTTAAATTGAATATAACCAATATACAGAGGGTGAATTTATCCCAAAGGCGTGGTCTCTAACTAATCAAAAACATACAAAAGTAAATCATCATCATCTTTGTTGGTCCCTCAATTCTGACCATCATGCCTAGATCTAAAGACCATCTGTCTCCAGCTCGAAGGATGCTCCGATTAAATTGTATGAAAACAATCTTATGAAATTGATAAAATAAGCATACATAATGTATGCTAGATAGATTAGTGTCTTCAAATGATATAATACCCTTTTTGAACTTGATGCAAATCATTCCACAAGGGATGGAATGTTGTGCATGCATTTCAAATTAGATCATACAGTCATTCATAATATGGGAGACTGTTTGCATGCAAGATTTGATGTTGTGTGGACCATTTTGTGGGATGGTCCTGACGAAACACATGTACACAATGTTAAAACACGACACCTTTTCAACAAATCCAAACTGCATATTCTGGCGAAGGGTTAACTCTCGTACCATATGCAAAGGCATGAGCCAAGTCTTTGCCCGACTGTACGCAGTGAAGGAGTAAAACCTTCAACTCATATCATCTTCTGCATAAAATAAATGATGTTTCGTTTATGGAATGCATGTTGGTTTTCCACATGCATTTCGGATGGAAATTAAATCATACAGTCATTCATAATATTTACTGATTAAAACACAACAGCATATTATAATACATAAAATATTTTAAATCATAATAATGTAACAAAACATAAGGGCAATTACAGTGTTCTATATTAACTTAATTTATAAGGCACTTAAAACACATCCTTGGGAAAGTTCATTTGAATGTCTACAAAAATTCTCCGAATGATTGAAGACCGACGTTTTCATCCAGCTGTGTGGACGCTGCTATTGGTGAGGATTGTCATGGCATAAAGCGCTTAAGCCGGTCGAAACTGATTCGTAAGTATCGGAACACCTTATACTCTCTTCCCTATCCTGTATATAAGATATATTTTGCGAGTGAATCATGCTTATCGTAATACATGTCATATATGACTAAATACAAAGCAAAAGCAACTAAACGAAATACAAAAAAGGGAGTGGGCATAGGTGACAGTTTTTAGATCTTAGAGACAAGAGTTTAATGAAATCATCTTCTATTTAACCGCTTACTTGAGAGAAAGACTTTTGAGTAAGTTCATCTCCTAGACGTTCGAAAACAATACCCAAATGTTGAAAAAGTAGTATTAAAACAGGCAATTGTCCTTTCAGTATCACTCAACTTATGCTGAATAAAATGGGATAGTTGTGAAAACAGCTACCTCCCTAGAGAAAAATTATGGGAACATCCATGGTGGATAATACTAAGCAATTAGAGATGAATGGGAGTTTATGAAAGAATACAAAAAAATGTTAAAAATAAAATGTTTATTCTTAAAAAAATGTACTTCAAATATTTGATAAGTGTGATGGTGCAGGTTGTGTAGTTTGTTTAATCATCAGCGATGGTGACCTCCACTTCTACACCTGGCTCCAGATTGATGGTGGTAATCTGTTTCACAATCTCAGAAGGAGAGTGTAGGTCAATCACACGTTTGTGGATACGCATCTGGAACCTATCCCACGTCTTAGAACCCTCACCACAAGGTGTCTTACGGGTGGTGATGCGAAGGATCTTCGTTGGCATCCTCACTGGACCCTACAAAACAAAATATATACATTTTATTTAAATAAAAAATGACAATGTATACTGATACAATGATTCTAGCAAAAAACTAAAAACATTATGCAAATCAATAAAAAAGAAACAATTTGCCATCAGTGTGTCAGGATATCTTCATAGGAATTGCAATTACATCAAAATACACAATAAATCTTGTAGATTTTTCAATAACTGACTGCGATAAATTAATGCATAACCCAGTGTAAATATATTTAGGTAAAAGGCTTTTGATATTGCGCTACTTAATCTGTTATTCTAAAAACAGGTGCAGCACAAATACAGAAGTTATCTCAGCACTCAATGTCTGTATTGAGAATTATAAAGTGTAGTTTATTATAAAATATAAGGTTTCATGAAAGGGCTATGGTATACACTAAAGTAGAAATTGGATTGATTCACTTAGGATGATCATCCAGAGTGTTAGGGTCTATTCACAAGTCATGTCTATTCACACTTTTTCATCACATACTTTCACTGCCATGTCAATACTCACGGTCGTGTTGCATGTAGTTTGATGAATTTGCATAAAAAAGTAAATATTTGAAAATGAGTTATTAAAAATTAAAACAAATTAATAAAACTTTCGACAGCACTTTCATTTTGTTTATGATTCTGACATTCAATACTAATTCATCAAAAATAAGACATAATAGGAAATAAACTTGTTTATGGTCATTTCAGCGAAAGGATCTTTTATCAAAATTATGTCAGGTGGTAATTGCTTTCACCAGTCATCGCTAGTGATCTTTATTGATGAAGCCTTATTTACACTTTTTCAATTAGGAGGATCATCTAGTTGTCTCCAAATTACGGCCCGTGGGCTAAATCTGGCCCGCCAGTTCCATCAATCCGACCTGCGACAGCCTAAGACTAGTGTCATCAATCAGGCCCACGACAGCCAATGTCTCACTGTTGTTACTATTGCTGTGGTAAGTTGAAGAAGAAAACACAGAATGATAATTACTCGGTTTTATTTACTTGCAAGGTAAAACTTAACCACAGAAATGACGACACAATACACAATAGTAATGCAACAAAAGCATGTTTGCTTAGGTTGTGCCCCCTGTGACTAGTATAGAAATATAGTTAATGCAGAAAAATTAAAACGGTTTTGGCCCTTGGAACATACTGAACTTATCATTATGGGCCTAAACTTCATAGTTTGGAGACCCCTAACCTAGAGTGATCACTGAAAGTGAACAAGTCTGTATATTCCCTTAAAGCAGCACAAAATCAACTACACACAAAACGCCAAAATAAATATTATGCAATGAGATAACCATGTCTCGATAAAATAATGCATATTAGGCTCACCTTGACGCGCAATTTCTGCTTCTTGGCGTTGGCTACAAGACCAGTGCAGACTTTCTCCAAGGAACGCACATTGCGAGATGTGAGGGTGATGCGAATTCTGTGGATCAAAGACGCCTCGGCTTGAGGCTTCTCCAGGTCTCCCTTACCGCTTACTACTGCTGCAGCCTAAAAATAATAAATTGTTACATTCATTGCGTGAACCAATATCTTGATGGGAATTCAAAATTTGAGGTTATGTGATTTTAGCAAAAAACACGCTAAAAGCAAATCACTATATTGGTTATTTGCAGAATGATTTTGATTCTTGAATGCTTACCATAATTTCAATTTGATATTTCTGGTCGAGATAATCAACTTTATCGAAATTGATCAGCGCTGAACCAGAGACGTACTACACACGAAAACCGCGCTAGAGGAAATGAACGACTTTGACATTTTAACACGATGACACTATTTCCGTTTAGGTTGTGTAACTTGACAAAAAAAAACGGCGGAACCACACCGTGCCGAAAAACAAATTCAAATACAAATTTATTTCAAGTATAAAGACCATTAAAGGATGAAGTCACAGAAAAATCATTGAGGGGCATCAGGCATCCCAACACAACAGACGATTACGGTGTAATATTAGGTGGAACGCCTAAAGAATACCTAATAATCAAAAAAACTGTCAGTGTCGATTTTCTTATTATTTTGTCGTCTGACTTTATTTTTTTTCTCTTGTGGCATAACATCTTACAAGGATGATTTGCGCAATCTGACTGTTTGCCCCCCAAGCAAAAGCAAATCCATAGACAAGACCACGTGAACTTAATGGTCTTTGTTTTTTTTTTTTTACGCGGCGGCAGAATGGGGGAGTTGCGGTAGTGAGGGATTTTGCTGAAAATACTTGAAGTACGTAAATTGAAGGTCACATATTAATAATTGGAGGTTTAAAATGTATTAAAAACACTTTTTCATACGTAAAAATAAAATATAAAATCATTAAAATTTGACAGTTATCAAAACGCGACATAGTTGGTCAATGGCGGATGTGACGTCATTTTATTCGAATTTCTCGAGGTCACATGTTTATCCAGTTTGTCTGAGAAGTGAATGTTCGCTGTTCGTTGCATTTTCTCGGTCTTTACAGACAAAATTATTATTTTTATGGTTAAAAATGTCTACAAATAAATTTTATAAATATTGCATAGAGCCACTATGCTCAGACACCACGGTTACAGCTCCAAATAAAGCATTTATTTGCGTGCCTACAGACCTGGTAAAAAGGAAAAAGTGGTGTATGGTGATCAAAAGAGACGATAAGAAAAATAAAGTTTTATCCAATGTTAGTCGCTATGTTTGCGAGGATAATTTCAGTATATTATATTTGTAAAAAGAATTTTAATAAAACTATTTGAAAAATACGTATTTTGTATTTAAATATTGTTTTGAAATTGTATTAACTATTCTATATTTGAAACACCAATATTCAAAAGTATTTGTATTTTGTATTTAAATACTTTTTTGAAAGTATTTTGCGCATCAACACATATGAGCTTATATTCTTTAAACGCCGTATTGTATTTTCTTCAATTCTTGTTACTGTAATAATAAGGGATTGTTTTATAAGTTTGCCTTTTGCATATGGCTTTCTATTAAATTTAGTTCACACAAAAACAATGCACCGTAGCATGCTATGCTGACAAAATAATTATTTGATCAGAGTAAGAGTCAAATCATATAAAAGATAGGGAAAACACGAAGGAGATATGATAATGTATTTGAGATCATATTGAATTTAGAGATATGTTTCGACCATGCTGTAATGTCTATTATTATTATGACATCTATTTTTAGTTTCTAGTTTAATTATGAACGACATATTGAATCAATGTTTTTTTTCCATGTTTTGATTTCAGTTAGAAGAAGATCTTGAAAATTATATGCGATGGAAAATTATTCTCTATAAAATCTCTATTTGTGACAAAAAAACGCACATCATTAATGTAGATACTTTTGGTAAATTGTCAGATTGACCTTTACAAAACCAAATTTTTATTGTTCCAGTTAAATATATTATGTAATACCAGTTTTAAACTATTGTTTTCTATTTTCAAATTTTTGTCTCAAGTCTATACAACACTTACAAACCACTATACAGTATAGCGAATGTGTGACACTAACTTATATAAACTATGAGCCAATATTCATTTTTAAATAATAAAATACTGCCTAAGGTCTCCAAAATTTATGTGAGGAAAACACGAAACAAAACTCTGAATGGAGAATTGACAGTTCCAAGTTCCAACACTATGCTGGAATGGAAGCCGGATAATTTACCGACAACAATTCACCGAGAGGACAAATTAACGAGAGGATAATTCACCGACAGGATAATTCATCGACGTACATTTCACCGACAGACAATTTGCCGACAAATACAAAACAATATAATCACGTTTTGTAATGTTGTATTTTATTGTTTATGTATTTGTGTAACAAAATATTTAAACACTCACTACAAGAAACAATCTGCCTTTTTTAAAAAAAGAACTTACGACCACGCCAGAATTATATTATTCGTATTCGTCGGCAAATTGTCTGTCGGTGAAATGTACGTCGATGAATTATCCTGTCGGTGAATTACCCTCTCGGTAATTTGTCCTCTCGGTGAATTGTTGTCGTTGAATTGTCCGTCGGCAAATTGTTGTCGGTGAATTTTCCTAGACCCTGCTGGAATATGTTATGACGATAATAGTAGATAATTTCTGACGATTTCTGTTCTGTTTAAACTAATTGTGGCGCATTGTGTTGGATGATAGATTTGTCTCTGAAAGATTTACATTTTTTCTATACTTTATATATGCAGTAGGTATTATCTGTTTTGTGCTTATAATAAATAAATAAACAAAAGAGTCTAAGTATTTAAAAATAACACGGAAAAAACGTAAACAAACTACATATAAACGTCGTACAAGACAGAAAACCACAGACACACTCGGATGAAGTGACGTCATCACAAGATGGAGGGTAATGGATAGCGTTTTTGCGGGAATATTATTTTTCAAATTTCAAATGCTGATTTCTCCTAAACTAAGCTAAATATAATAAAATTATGCATATATTCGTGATTCTTACGTGCTATTTAACATTTTTAATCAATAAAAAAAAAATCCGCAACTGGCCCATTGCCATCCACACTTCTCAGCATTATACAACCAGATAAGTCTCCATATGATCAGTCATGGTCACATAAAAACTTAACAGTCTAATGCCGGGAAAATTTAACCTATCCAGATATACAGGATATCAAAGGATTAGGCTAGAACGCGGGTTCAAAATACCAGCATTGTGCCTGAAATATCTGTGTTCAATAACTTTTTTACAATATTACAAGTGTTTATTATAATAGATTTTTGAATTTTAATGTACAAATTAACCGGTAAATCTAATTTTTGTAAATTATTTATTAAAGATTTCGGAGTTACCCCAACACCACCTACAAAGATATCTATAGAGGGTGTTGAGTTACCCCTGTAGCTGACATGACTAAAGGTATTTTATAAACGGACCTAGAATGCCAAATATTTTTTTATTTCTCCTGCTAGTTCTGTATATTTACGTATTTTTTCTGCGATGGTTGTTTGTATATTATGTGTATTTGGGACAGCGATGTCTACTAGGTACGTTATTTTATTACGTTTATCATTGTAATACCAAATCGGGTCTATTATGATCTATTTGTCTATGTGTTATTATGTAATATTATTATTAAGTATTATTTGTATTTTTACCATTTCATTTTTGAGGATCATCCAGAGTGATCACTTGATCCAGTGAAGAAATGTGAACGCCCCTTAAAATATTCGTACGTCTATGGTCGCATCTGTGCATGCTTTCGGCGTCCATCGGTAGATGTGCCTTGGAGTCGAAAATTTGAAAAATTCTATCAACTTAACCCTCAATTTTGACAGGTAACGTGGTGAAAAATTGTCAAAGTGTTTTTTGTTGTGTCTGCCGGTTTGTGAGGTATTGGTAATAATTATATAAATTGAAGGCATGGGGGGCAAACGCAAGTATAATAAATTTGCTCAAAGGAAGAGAGACAAGAAAGAACAGGCAAAATACCTTCTATCATCTGTAATTATTAATGAAAACAACTGTTACCCAAAATAGTTAATAAATAAGACTTAAATTTTTAGGCTTTAAATCCGCAACCGAAATCTGATCAACGCAAGCACTATGCAGAGATTGTACGAGAAAATGAAGCATTCGAGAAATATTACAAAACACAGAAAATTTGTCCAACTGAAGAATGGGATATGTTTATGAAGAAAATGAAAGAAAATCTTCCAACAGCATTTCGTATAACAGGGTCTAAAGGAGAAGCTAAGGCTCTTCTGGATATTGTGAAAGGAGAACTTTTCACAGAAATTCTCAATTCTAAATGTGACAGCGAGAAATTTGAGCACACTGAAGAAGAATTAGTGGATGAAGAAGCAAAGAAACCACATTGTTTACCCTGGTAAATATTTCACAATATGACATTTTATAAACATTACAATACAGATTGTCAGTAGAGAGTATATTGTGCGAAAATAAGGGTAGTGCATAGCAGAGGCGTAGCTAGGGTCATCTGCGCCCGGGGACATGGCACAAAGTCTGCGCCCCTTCTCGGAGCCCCCAAGAAAATTTTGAAATTTTACGGTTTATATGGTGCATTTTTGAATTCTGGTATTTTAATGAAAGACAGACAGACTAATAATTCTCTTTACGATTGTAAACAAATTTATTTGAATAAAAATAAAATATTTATTTATATATTTATTAACAATATAAACGGCTTTCGCCTTTATAAACATGCAAAATAAAAGGAAACACAATAAAAGTAAAATACTCATACAAAATGTATAAGTACATAAAATGATGCATAAGAAAAATATTTAAAAATAACAATATTTCAATAAAATTGCCTGAGGCCTGAGTCAATAGCACACTTTCACGTCACGTTCCCGCTCCGTTAACGTTCGAGTATAGACGAAGTTGCAAGCAAGTGTCAATTTCGTTGCTAAGATACACAATAGTTACGAAAATTAACACTTTGGCGCAACATCGTCTGCACCCGAACGCTAACGGAGCGGGAACGTGACGTGAAAGTGTGTTATTGACTCAGGCCTCTGATATGTTGAGACTTTCAACAAAGTATTATTTTTTTTTATTTCACCATTTTATTATTTAAATAAAATGGTGAAATGTACAAACTGCAATTAAATATATTATTTCAGGTACCCAGGAGAGCTGGCATGGCAGCTGCAACTAACACGTACTGATATTCGTCGTAGTGAGGCTTATTATCGGCTCCATAATTTTCTAACTGCAGAGACTAGCTCTGGAAGTATATCCCGGCAGGAAGCTGTATCCATGATACCGCCTATTGTGATGCAAGTGAAACCACATCACAAGGTTTGATTGGATCAATTTTTTAATTTATTGATATATTTTTTTTTTACATTCATTGTTAAACTTCTTTCAATAATATTTAGGTTCTAGATATGTGTGCTTCTCCAGGATCAAAAACAGCACAATTAATTGAATTCCTCCATGCAGAAGAAGGAAAAATACCCACAGGTAACAAGAAATGTGTAAATATTTTGTTTTATCCAATCCCTTAAAAATGATCTATTCACTTAATAAAATTTAATTCTTCAGGTTTTGTGATGGCTAATGACGTAGATAATAATCGTTGCTATATGTTGGTTCATCAAGCAAAAAGACTGAACTCACCGTGTATATTAATCACCAACCATGATGCTGCATTTTTGCCGCATTTGGTCATTTCATCAAACTTTATGAATGATCCTACTGCCGCTGTAGGGAATAACTCAACACTTAATACTACAATGGAAGTAGAAACTGAAAATGTAAAAGAAAATACAGAAAATAGTTCAGAGGCTGCCATCAAATCAAATATTTCTACACGCCTTTTGAAGTTTGACCGAATATTATGTGATGTTCCCTGCTCAGGAGATGGTACATTGAGGAAAAATGCTGATATTTGGCTCAAATGGTCTGCGGGACATGGAAATAATCTTCATGGGTAATAAAATCTAGAACACCATTATTTTTATCTGTATTTAACTATTTTTAGACCTTAATGTGACAATTTTTTTGCAGTGTACAGTATCGTATTGGACATCGTGGTGCTGAGCTATTGAAGGTTGGAGGTAAACTGACGTACTCTACATGTTCTCTAAATCCTGTAGAAAATGAAGCTGTCATACATCGACTTCTTAAAGAAGCTAAAGGATCACTGAAACTTGCTGAAATATCTCATTTATTACCTGGACTTAAATTTTCAAAAGGTAAAGTTTTCCCTGCTCTATAAATAAATATTATTTTCGTTATTTGTAACGGTATCTTTTTGTTTCTTTATCCAACTTTATCCTGTTTAAATTATAGGTGTTTCTAATTGGAAGTTGGCTTCCAAAGACATGGAATTTTTTGATAAATTTGAAGATGTGCCAGAAAAGTATCACACAATGTTAAGACCACAAATGTTTCCACCGACTCCAGAAGAGGCTGAACAGTATCACTTGGATAGGTGGTAAGTTCATTAAAAATCGGTCAAATCTACTATCATGATGTTAATAATTGTATTTAAAAAAAGGGGACTGTTTTTTTTGCAGTATACGAATTCTACCACATCATCAAGATACTGGAGGTTTCTTTGTTGCTGTGTTAGAAAAAGTTGCTCCACTACCATTCGAGAAGAAAGAAAAACTTGAGGTATCTACTGATAATACTCTCGAGTCCAGTGAAGCTAAAAAACCTGAAGAAGCTTCTGCTCCTTGGGGACCACAGAGAAAAAAACGGAGATTAGGAGGCTACAGAGAAGATCCATATGTATTCTTTTCTGGAGATTCGGAAGATGTTTATCCATCTATCAAAGAGTTTTATAATTTGACTGACTTTGATCCACAATGCTTATTGACTCGCTGTCATACTGGAAAGAAGAAAAACATATACTTAGTCTCGCCGGCTGTGAGGGATGTGGTGAAGATGAATGAACACCACGTGAAGATAATAAACACAGGGGTTAAAACATTTGTGAGATGTGATAACAAGAATATGTCATGTGCTTTTAGGTAAGGGTTGAATGTTGCTATTCTTGTTTGACTATTTAAAAGAAATGTTTTCTTATAAAAATTACTATTGTACACCACGGCATCTCCCACAAATGGTACCAACTAAAATAACCAGTGTTCCAACTGCAGTTAATGAGCATACAGGTTATCTGTTCCATGACGTGTAAAAAGGATGTTTAGGATAGGTGACATATCCTATCACTGAATTGAAGATGGTAAATGTCTTAAACATGTTTAATAAATACTTGTCTCTTATGGGGCATTCAAAAACTTATAAAAATGAGTGGGAATTCTGTTCTAGTATGTGCACCCATTGAATATTTATAAAAAATAACAGCATAATTAGTATTTATCTCAAATTAATAATCAATTTCATTTATAATTTGTTTTAGGTTGTCACAAGAGGGCCTGCCCAGTATTTTGCTTAAGATTGGAAAAGACAGAAAAGTGGTTTTGTGTAAAAGTGATCTGATTTTTCTCTTACACAATGACAATCCACATAATCCTCCGCACATAGACTTACTTTCCCCTGAAACACAGGCGCAAGTAAAAAATTTATGTACGTTCCTACTATTATTTATTTTGTCTATATGTTATTCTCTAAAAATCAGTTGTCCAACAAAATCATCTGTCAAATTGTTATTATTTTTTTTGTTTTTTGATTTAACATGTAAAAGGCTCTACCGTATAAAAATTTAAATAAATAAATAAAATAGATCTGGAAGCTGAACAACAATATTTTGCTTTCCATTATTTTTCTATATATTTTTCAATTGCCACATAAATTTAGTCAACGTCTTTTTCTAAAACTCGGATTCATTTTAATTTACTCAAAAATAGCCATATAGAATATTTAAAGAACATATCTAATTCTTGTACACTTTTAGTATCCAAGATATTTTCTTGATTAAATTTTGTACAATGTTGTATTGTGTAAATATGATTCTCCAATCAAGATGGCTGATCGATTTTGTAAAATAATTGAACTTTATGCCTTCCGAATTTCTACTATTGACTTTTGGTTGTCAATGGGAGTAATTCATCAATTGCTTGTATTTATTTGTTCTTTATTATACACTGATCATAAAAAAATGTACATATAAGTACATTTATGCGATTTCGTCCAACTAATCCAAATCTAGTTGTGTAGAATTCAAGTAGTCATTCATATAGTTTTAGTGTAGTTGTTGTAATAATTCAGTTATGATTTTAGCAAATGGTAGCTGTGTTCTGTTGTACAATGAAGATAGTCTTAAGCTGGAGTTGGTGGGATGGAGAGGAGCACAATCCTTGAGGGCTTATACAGCCAGGCCTGATACGGTGCACATGTTGCGACTTCTGGGGGAAGATGTCTCCAAATTTGGTATCCGAATTCTTTCTTTCTTACAAACATTACTTTGTAGTTTATGTACTATAAATCATATGATTGTGTTGCGTCCTATAAGTGGCATAGTTCGCAGTCTTGAAGGACACATTTTTAGAAACATATTATGATATAAAGTATTCAGGGTAAATGAAAATATGGAGGAATATTATTTGTTTGTTAAAGTAACAAAATATCATTGAAGTGTTCAGCTTAGTTCCAATTGAGTTAACTTTTTCAGTGAAATTCTATGTCATTAAATTGATAAATTATGTATTAAAACCTTTACTAACTATATAAAGCTTATATTGGTGAATAAATAAAATGAAATAATATTTATGAAATGTGTCCATTCAATTTGCAGATATAAATAAGTTTAAGAAAGTTGAAGATGGTGTGCAGGTTGAAGAAACTGAAGCGAAGGAAGCTGAAATAGATGGTAATGGAGACCATGTGATGGAGGATGACAAGGGAGATAAGACAAATAATGGGGAATCAACTGTTGGAGAGCAAAGTATTCCACAAGAATAATGTCACATGGAGTTTTTAAAATATTTTATAATTAATATAAAAGAATTATTATATCTTTTAATACAAATTTGTTTTTGTGTTTTATTTTATCCTTGATTCTGCATACTTTTTAATTGCTCTTTCTGTGTTTCTGGTCTTGCATTTGTGGAATTCTTGACTACATAGACATAGATTTGTGGAGAATTCAAAAGTGCTGCAGGTTAAAAAGAAACCATTTTTGGTGATATCTAGGGTTTAATAGTAACCTAAAATATGCTTCGCTTTCTAGTCCTTTTGTTGTCATGGTTTGAGATGGTTTCAAATCAGCATTTTTGTGTATCTTCAATGAATTATAGGAAAAACATGAAGTATATATAAACAATATGTGCGAATAGAAAAAAATAAGTATTCCCATCTGAGTCAGAGTAATATTTTTAAATATACATATTTGTTTTATTTCTCTGTTCATTAATATTAAAAATAAATATTAACAGTGACTTTCCATAAAAATTATAATGGTTACCGAATGGATTTGATAAGCAATGCATAATTTTACTCAAGAAAAGGTTTTTAATATTATTTTAGAATGAATTTAAGAAATATTCCTTCATGTTGCCTGTACAGGAACATGAAGAATGTAATTTATAAAAAGTCTCCTGGTTAGAAAAGGATTTTATGTTTCATGCGGAAATTATTAAGAAAGCTCGGTTTTATAAAGTGGAATGAGGATTATTCTGATAAAGTCACTTATTTGATGTGTTATTTATTTCCAAACATTTATTTTATTTTTTAGCCACAATTTCCACGTTCACGACCTTCGATTAGAAAATTGAAATAGTTGCCGCCACTTCCATGCGTCCTTTTATTTTCTATATTTTATTATTGTTATGATGTTTGTGAATGAAATAATATAATATTATTAGTAACAACTTCATAGAGTTTCTAACCCGTCCTTAAACTACCAATATCCTTGTACAAACATTAGCGCCTCCCGCATTTGGTAATTGAAAAAAATATTTCACCAAAATCATATTTTTTTCACTTATTCATTTTACATATAAAAAATGATTCCAGGATTCTTCAATTTAATTTGGTAGGTAGTGAGAGGGTTTTAAAATAAATCGAATAATATGAGAATTTGAAAGCAATATTACTTAAATATATTACACGTTGTATTTATTTCATATGGCAGCCCTCAATGTCAATGACAAAAGCGGGGAAGTCAATTTTTTTCGCAGTGCACAATTTTCTGTCATCGGGAGTGAATTTCGTGTTTTTTTTATCAATTAAGCTGCGGGCGGTTAAATTGATGATTATATTTTTCTAAATGTATAGATTGTTTGGCGTGTTATTTGCTTATCATTTTATTTGAAAGCGAGTGTAAATACGATAGTTGTCAGTGCTTCCTCATAATATTCTATTCTCGGTTGTCCTTGCTCTAAATTCAAAAATGTGTTGAAGGTTATGAACCTCAACTCAATTCGAGTGCATTATTTTGAAGGGTTGGATAAGAAATAGTTCATTTATTGTAATCTTTATCGATCGTCAGGTTGTGTAGTTCACTTAATAGTGATATTGTGCAAATTAATATTAAATGTTAATTTAATTCAAGAAATTTCGCACTTCGCGCCTGATCAATACCTCCAACAAAATACAGTAATTTTATCTCGCGTAATGGTACAAAAATAATAATATAATATATTGTGTTAAATACATTTTGATGCAATCATATTTTGCAGAGGAAAAATAATCTATATTATTGGAAAAAAGGTGAGATATTTTATAAAGTACTTATTTAATTTAGGTAATATACCACTTACAAGACATCACTTGTTTATCTGTAGTATTAGTACTAATTTGTTATGTTTTGTCCAAGGAAACTTATTTCACGAGTATTTGCTTAATTTTTCGTTCTTATAATATATTATAGTTTATTATTATGTCAATATTAAAAATAAAATGTATAGCTTGTTACTTCATACTATCATAGTCATATAATTCTTAAATAATGACATTTAATTGGTTGCTGCAAGTTTATCTTTTCACATTATGTGTCTTTCTTCATATTTATGTGCCGAATATTCAGACCAAAGATATACTAGATAGGTAATTCAAAGAAAAAATCGGTCCTACAGCTGATCAAATTTTACAGCCAGTTTTAAACCAGCGTCCGTTGAGACGGTTTGTTAGACAGCGCATAACCATTATCATCTTAATGATATAGAGTGAGACAGCATAATATTATTATTGTTATTACTAATGCGTTAAGTTGGAACACGAATATTCCGCAATAATGTACTGAATTGCAGGTCTAGTATGTCTATGATTCAGACTAACTTTGAAGCATTTATTCCTTTATTGTTCATATCTGCAAGCATTTTCCTATGCTAACTTTCTTGCTAACCTTTTAGTTAACTTTCACACCATACTAACTTGCTACATGTGTATTTAACATGGTTGCTCTCTACTTTGTCTGATCTAGTGCTAACATTACTTAGCTAGAGTTTGAGGATGGCAGGGTTTGCGGCTCAAGCAGCTATCAGGTCCAAGTGGACAGATCTGATTGAATCATCAACCATTGATGTTCCAGGAGAAGTGACAGAGGGAGTCAGATCTGTGGTGGGATGGTTGAAACAGGCAATTATCATTATCATCTATAATTTCCTGAACATAGAAATTTTTATTCATTATTTATAAGTTTATCTTATTTTATTATATGGTATATTTTGCATTTTCTTGATCGTTTCTTAGTTTGTAGTATTTATGTATAAATTGTTGCGCTTTTAGAGTTTTGTTAAAAATGCAAGTATCGAATTTTTACTAGTCTAGTTTTTAATATTACCTTTATCAAAACCATTAATACACAACTTATAGTATTTTGAATTAGTATCATCTCATCACACTTTTCAAAATTCCTCTTGGTAGCACAAGGCAATAACCAGCCGCCTCCATTCAGAGCATCTCTGCACCAATTGTATCACCTCTTCCCTCGAAATTATTAGTCCTCTGATGATGTTGTCATAAGAATGATTTATTCTCCAGGCTATGAGAACCCTTTTGAATGAAAGAACAGTGTTCTTTTTTGGCCGACTATCACTGAACATTCTCAAAACATGGCCCAACCAAAACCATCGTCCACTGTTTTATAGAGACTGTATTATGTTTGGTGAGTTCGCTGGTGCACTGTCTCATTTGTGACGTGCTCATGTCACCTATCATCCAAATGAATCCGTACCACTTAAAATCCGTATTAAATTAGTATACCATCTATTTATACCACCTTAGCATATTCCACAAATGCACTAGTCAATAGACCAACTGCATGTGATAGCCATGCAAGTTGTCACCTCCATGCAAATATAAATAAAGACATTCAAGGTGGGTGGCATAACTCGTCACTGAATTGAAGATATTAAATGTCTTTTTCACACTTGTTTACAAATACCTGCCTTTTACAAGGCATTCCAAAATGAAGAAGAGAGTGGTAGTCTATTGCTTTGCTGGAAACTCCACACAAAAAATTAAAAATGATAAATACTTTTTGTATATCTCTGCCATAAATACTCAAAAGACTTACTTAAAAGTTATGTTTCCGCTCAACCTAATTTAATGTTATATATTTATTTTCAGTCTATATTGAAACATTGGATTGTATAAATGAAAATGTCGTATCGTATTCATATTTCGAGTAGATTACTCTATGTTTTACCAATTTATTTTCTTGCTAAGTAAATCATTACTGCCTTAACAATTACCTACTTCAAAATAAGAATATAAAACTGAATTGCCAAAAAAGCAGGCTTATCGCATACACAATTTCTTGTAGCTAACCAAGTAGCCAAGATTTTGTTAATAAAAACCGTTTAGTAGTTTTTGATCCAAGATGACAACATAATGAAATAATATATATGTATATAAATATTTCCTAAAATTTGTACATGGATATATTATATTTTTGCATAAAGTACATATTTCTTCTTTAATTGTCTCACTTCCTCAAGGTAAAAATATATTCGCATATTAAGTGTGTAAAATCTATACCACAACAAAACACAACGGTATGTTAAGGTTCAGTTTGAAGAAGTCACTTCATGCATTCATTTATTGATTCATTCAATGGCATATTGTCGCATAGTTGATACTATTATTATACACATATATTTATATTATATTGCTAGGTGTGATGATTCTAATCGCACACTATTAGTTGTTCCTGACCCACTGACAATGATAAACGGAGGTCGGCATTACAAAAATTGTCAAAGCTTAATCATATGTACATAGCACGCATGTTTATCGAATCATCTAAAAAAGTATTAGCTCAATGAAGTTGTAGTTTTTTCAATGCAATTTTATTTTTATAACATTGTAACTTGATTTAGTAATAAATCACTTAACACATGTTCACGACTCACTTCCTAATTAAACTCATGATGCAAAGTTTATCAGTTTTTATTTATCAAATATAAAAGTTGTGTACACATGACCTACTTTTATGTCAACTTCATAAGAACCATACATACTTCAAAAAGTTTAAATAGAAAATAAACATCTGCAATGTGCAGTGTTTTGGGCATTAATTTCAAATTATTTTATATCATGTTTCGTTCTTAAAAAGATATAGAATGAATCTTGCATAGATATATGTATTACACATGTAAGGAGTACCTATAGATTACACAACAAACCACATGTGTTTAGTTATGTGTAAATAATTATTATTCATATTATCTGTACCTACTCCACTGTGGTTGTCTGGTAAATTTATGCCATTGTCTAGTGTCTATACACCCATATGTACATATCTATAACAGTACCATATGCTAATATTAGATGTAGTCATTCATTTTGTCACTGGGAAATTCCATTTTCCTAAATACGGAGATTTAATAAATAAATATTTACCTCTTTGCACATAAAAGCATCTCTGGTAAATGTTGTAGGACTAACTACATGTGTTTATACAATGAATGTACAGATTGTCCTCTACCTACCAGAAAAAAAATCATGACTGAAAGCATACCTCATTGTTGAATTGAAGATGTCGATATATGTTGAGTGTGATTTTTTAGTATCTTCTCTAATTTCTTACCCTTGAAATTCCTTTTTCATAAATGTTTTGCAAATCATAAAACGTCACGCCCAAAATGTAAGGTCATCTGCAAAATTGACATTTCGCAAGAAAGCCAAATACAGGGGAATAAAAGCATTATTTTATTAGTCTTAATAACAGAATTTCCAACTTAGCACATTTTTACATCATAATATGTAGAATTAAATTATGTTTTTATGAAAAAAGTGATATATTACAACCTAAAATATTTGTGACTACAGTGGGGCCAGTATACCAATGCACCTCAGGTATGATGGTCTCTTTTATTCATAAGCAGGTATCAGCAACCAAAGACATTGTTATAGAATATTTTATTTTCTATATTATTATCTAATCTTTGTACCTGCATACCTACATACGTACTGCGCGCCTTACGGTGTAGAACAAGGACCACACACCCTTTTTGCTTGTTGTTTCTGTCACATTAATATAAGAGTTTCTGTTTGGTTATTTTGTGTCAAAAATATTACATATAAAAGTTTTCAAGTATGCGTATTAGTACAGTAGGTGAGTTAAAAAGGATATTAAATAATTGGAAGTAGGCAGTTACATACAAAGAATAGTTATAATAGCTACATTATAACACTCTATTAGTCTAGGATAATTTAAAAAAAAACAATAGGGATTTACTGAATGAATCTCAATACAAAACTGCAGATAATGCATTTTGTGACTAATTTTTGTCAGGGAATTTCAGAAATCAATTAACTTATCAGAAATCATTCCTTAAATTCTTTAGTTTAAAACGAGCCTTCGGGATCGCACCATCTAACGTGAAAGTTTATTTTAGTGTCGGTTTATAAATTATAAAAATATGCTTACTAAACGTCAACTGTTGACTTCCCAGTGTCGCGAATTTGTGATACGTGTTCGCGATTATTTTACAAAGGGAATGTTCTATTTCAAAGAGGAAAAAATTAACTGATTGACAATCTCTGATAAATGTATCGTTGGTGGTGAGACGTAAAGAAGTTGAGTAAACGTGTAGCGGGGGCTCAGGTGCACTCATATACTGGCCCCACTGTAAATATGTAATAAAATATTTTTTGTAATATCTATCGATCTGAGACTACATTTTGAGCATGACAAAATTATGTCATCAACAAATGATATTTGAATGTTGGTTGCTCAAAACTTATAACAAACTGGTTTGAGAATCATGTAGTAATTATGGGTTAATTTATTGACTGTAATCTATTGAGACTGGAACGCAGTAGTAGGGGAAGAAAGGGAGGGATCAATCGTAGGAGCATATGGGTTGGGCACTAGAAATGATAGAGGTAACCGTCTCATTGAATTTTGCGCCAAAAATAAAATGTTTGTGGCCAACACCTGGTTTCAACACCACTATAGACATCGCTATACATGGAAATCTCCCGGAGACAGATTTCGATTACAGATTGATTACATTCTTACGCGTCAACGATACAGGAATCAAATTAAAGATTGCAGGAGCTATGCAGGTCCGGACATTGATAGCGATCATAATATGGTTGTGGCGGAAACCATACTGAAATTCAAAAGGCTCGAGAAGAGAACCACAAAAAGATGGGACCTAAAGATGCTAAAAATAAAGGAAGTAAAAGAGAAATACGACGAAAAAACTGAGATATGCGATTTTGTGAGCAATGATAATGTAGATAAAGTATGGGGGAAAATTAAAGAGAAAATAACCGCAGCGGCAGACGAGGTTTTAGAGAAAAGAAAGCCGCAAGCTAGGAAAGAATGGATCACAGACGACATTTTAAAAATGATCGAAGAAAGAAGGAAGCTAAAGAATTCTCAAACAGAAGAAGGGAAAAAAGAATATAAAGCCCTTAGGAATAAAATTAACAGAGAATCCAAGCTGAAAAAGGAATGTTATTTGCAAGAAAAATGCAAAAATATCAACAGAAATATAAAACAAAGGAAATTCGAAACCGCATACTCTGAAGTAAAGAACTTCTTCAATGAAAAAACACAGCCACGATGTGCTATACAAGATAAAAACGGCAAACTGCTGTTTGAGGACGAACTGATCGTCAAAAGATGGAAGGAATACCTAGAACAATTGTACAAAGGAAAGAGCATACTCCAGGAAAGCAAAGCACTGGAAGCAGAATATGACGTAGAAAATAATGGAGATGACATCTTAAGAAGTGAATTTGATATCGCATTAGCAAAGTTGAAAGACGGCAAAGCACCAGGCATCGACCTGATTCCATCAGAGCTGCTTAAATGCGCGGGAAAAGGCATGCTTGATACATTGTATAAGCTCGTCTGCAAAATATACGACACAGGAGAGATACCTGAGGACTTTGCCAAATGTCTGATACGAGCGCTTCCTAAGAAGGCAGGCACGACAAAGTGCGAACAACACAGAACCTTAAGCATGATATCACACGCTTCTAAGATACTCACCAACATTATAATGAAAAGGGCGGAAAATAAAATAAACGAAACACTTTCAGAAGATCAATTTGGATTCCGCAAGGAGACTGGTACAAGAGATGCAATCCTGAGTCTCAGACTTATTCTAGAAAAGAGAATAACAGTTAATAAAAACACATATATAGCATTCATCGACCTAGAAAAGGCATTCGATAAAGTAGAATGGGAACAACTTTTTAACATCCTAAACGAAATAGGAATGAGTTACAAAGACAGAAGAGCAATCTGGAGCCTATATAAGAACGAAATGGCCGTAATTAAAAGCGGAGAGAGCTGCGCAGAAGCAAGGGTCGAACAAGGCGTAAGACAAGGATGCTCAATGTCGCCAGCTCTCTTTAACTGCTATATACAGCGAGCCATTGATGAACTGAGAGAAGAAATGAAGAACTGGACAGGAGTCAAAATAAATGGGAAAAAGGTCGACATGATCAGATATGCTGACGACATAGCACTGCTAGCAGACTCCGAGATGGAGCTGAACGAAGCCTTAGGAAAAATGGAAAGTATTCTGTTGTCAAAGTACAACATGAAAATAAATAAAGAAAAAACAAAATGTATGGTCGTTGGAAAAGAAGAAGCGACTGCGAACATTGCCATAAATGGAGTGAGCATCAAACAAGTAAGTGAATTCGTGTACCTGGGCAGCAGAATAAACCAGGATGGACGCTCCAAATCGGAAATTGTAAGCAGAATAAACCAGGCAAGGATTGCCTTTAACAAAAAATCAAAGATATTGGAATCCCCAAATATTGACTTAAGCGTAAGGAAGAACCTTACTAAAGCCTTTGTATGGAGCATTCTGCTTTATGGTTGTGAGACATGGACCATCAGCAAGAGTGAAAGCGGACGGCTGGCGGCCTTTGAGATGTGGTGCTACAGACGCATGCTCAAGATCCATTGGTCGGAGCACGTCGAAAATGAAGAAGTATTAACCAGGGTAGGCGAAAAAAGGCAACTCCTTAGGAGAATCAGCCAACAACGAGCTAACTGGATTGGCCACAACATCAGGCATCCAGGACTACTCATCGCCATCGCAGAGGGTAAGACCGAGGGGACAAATGGCAGAGGCCGACCAAGAGACGCATATATGGACCAACTGAAGAGAGACATGAACTGTGGCTCATACGTAGGGCTAAAAAGACTGGCTGAGAATAGAGACGAATGGAGAAGAAAAACCAAACTCGTTGCAGACCAATCCAGTGGATTGTAACTCATTATATATATATAATCTATTGTACAAAATATATTATAGATATATATACAACAGATGTTAACTGATAGTAATGATAGATAGATTTTTGGAACCGATGTTAGTAGTGTAACTGATTAACGGTCTGTTACAATAATCTGTCTATCCGTTAATATCAGATATAATGTAATATAATATAATATAAAGGATTTTTACTGACAGTAATTAACAGACAGATTATTAAAACCTACCATTAGGAAGTTTCATCATTGTATTTGTAGGTTTATCGAAAAAACATATATACATATTTATATATAAAAGTGTGAGACAAATTGAAACAAAACAAATATAATTAATGGTACATATAATTATTAAATGTACATGCAAATATTTTAAATAGAGCCTAGATCATGATGATGAGAAATGGTTAGGGTTTATTTGTTTTTTCAACAAATACAATCAATTTAAGTAGGAAATAGGATTATCCAACTAGGTAAACCTGTCCTAGTAATATTTTTTTGTGCTGTGCGATTGTGTCAGTCTGGTCTTTTATAAATTTTTATTTTCTCCTAATAATTGTTTCGAGAGAAGAGTGTAGTATATGCTGTTGATATTCATTGTAGTTAAATAATTTGCATAAAAGGCCATGAGTATAATGATTCGCATAGCACGTATGTGTATGCAATAGATAATATAATTAGGATAAGACACGGTGTATCGTAAATAGCTGTGGTTAGTACTTTGTGGGTCCGTGTTATGAAATCGTGTCCCCTTTGGGCAATCATTCATATGTTGATCGATCAGATCAGGTGAAATAGTGCATGCAACAACACTGTATAGACCTGTTTAGAGTTTAGTTTGGAACAACACTGAAAGTTGTCAGGTGCCCAGACTCTGTTTATGTTTGTAATCAAAAGTCTGTGGAATAATCAAGAATAATTGTGTTTTGAAAGTTATTATCAATGTATTAGTTTTTCAATTGACGAGCATATATTAAACTTTTTAGGTAATAAATTTGTTCAAGTGTTTATTATTAACTCAGGCTATCTGTTATAATCCTGAGGAATAAAGTGATTCATCGAAAAAATAAAACAGGTGTTTTATTCTACTAAAGATTATATTTTGTGAGAGAGACGTCTTTCGTCTTATGAGGACATTGTCAATCTCCTCATAAGACTTGACATAAGATTGACAATGTCCTCATAAGACGAAAGACGTCTCTCTCACAAAATATAATCTTTAGTAGAATAAAACACCTGTTTTATTTTTTCGATATGGAATTCTACTACCTTAACACCGACACAGTGAATAAAGTGATTCATATCTATTTTGGTTAAATGAGATAAATTCATGATTTAAATTATAATTTATTATGTCGTAGTAGTGCAAGTAAATTTTATTTGTTAATATTCTTGGTGATGTAATTTCCCATGTCATCACCAAGGCCATAACAACTTGCAAAACTTATCCCGATATTCACTATATTGGTGCACAAGTACTAGAATTCCATATTGGATTAATAAAAAGGCACACATTGTTGTTTTACTCTAGTTTTATGTAAGAGAGATAGATGTCTTTCATTTTATAAGAATCCATCTGAAACGATTTTTGAGTATGTAAAACTGTAAACTTGAGTATGTAAAAAAGTTTTAACCATTTATTGAAATTCAATCTTATATTATTGTTTGAAAGATTATTAAAAATAAGTAGGTAAGTAAGTACCTATATAAATATTATGAAAAATTGACAATCTCGTAAAGACATCTTTTTCATTAATAAAAACCATAGTAGAATAATAACACTTTCTTTTTTACTATCCCTGATGTTTTATTCTGTGTAAATTGTATTGTTTGGATTGAGTATTTGCTGTGAATGTGTTTACACTGTGTACAGTGTGTGTATAACAAACCACAACTTAATCTCGAGATTAGCTGGTTACATAATAAAATAACAACTACACAAGTGTAGTAATGTCAAAGAATATAACTTTATATATATACATATGAGATACTATTGAATAATATACATATATATATATAATATTATATATACTTAATATAATTATGTAGTGTGATATTGACCTTGGTGTAACCCTCTATTATTATACTCTGTTATTTACTTATTTCATATGTAGTCTAGGTAAGTGCAGTACCTACCTAGGCACACACATAATAACAATTACAGTGTAGATTAGTTTTATTAACCGAATAATTCCTGTTTGGTATGGTGGATCTGACTAAATTATACACATATTTTGTCTAGATGTGGAAGAGGCCACTATAGAGTGATAATCTCAAAATTGTTTCATAATAATATCAGTTAAAATTGCCGCATAATATAAGTTAAAGTCAAGCTTTCATCAAAAATGATAATCATTTTCATTTGTCATCCCGAGTGTTCATCCTGGGTAATCACTCAAAGTGATAAATGTGAACGCCCCTTTATTACTATTAATGTTTATTAACAGCAGGTGACTATAATACTTACATTTACCCATTGGCATTCAAGAGAAAAAAATATTATAACCTTTGTTTGAAAAATTCATAATTGAAAAGTTGTATTAATTTACTTTTTAGAATCAGATACATTTTATTTATTTATTCAAATACAAATTACATTTATTACTCAAAGTATATCACTTTTACATAAAATCACATTGTATCTTCTTCTCTATGTGTCTTGTCGGGTCCCCCCAACGTTGACGACCACCTGGGAGAAATTCTTGTTCTGGACAGCACGAAACAGCTCCTCCCTCACCTCTTATCCCGATCCACTCTTCACTTTTAGGATGACATATTTTTCTCCTCTCATTATGTGACCATAGTATAAAGTTTTATGGAGCTTGATTGTTGTGAACAATTCTCTATGAGCATTTGCTCTACGTAATACTTCAAAGTTATTTGTCATGTCAGTCCAACATATTCTTAATATTCTTGGGTGGATCCACACTGTATAACTTATTTATATTGCTGTCATCAGTCAATAATTGACCATGTTTGATGCAATTTGTTAACTGTTAAATGTATACATATTAGTCTAGATAAGGCATATGTGTTAATAATACTCCCCTTTCACGGCACAAGCTTTTAGCTTAGTGTGAAAGGTGTATAAGGTTGTATTTGGGTTTATAACAAACCCAGATATATCTTTTAAAAAAAAAAAAAATACACAGATGTATGGAACTAACATTCTATTATGTAGATTACACTTATATCAAGTTTGTGTACTCTTAGATTTTACGCGTTTGATGCAGTTGATGAAATATTTGAAAATAGATAAAAATGTCGCTTTGTTTTATGCTGCCATTAAAGAGGTAATATGTTTTGTCTCAGTAGCACATTAAAATCGTCTGCATACGAAATATGAATTTTATTGGTAATTGTCGATCAACTGTGATAAAAATTGGATGGCCAATAATTTTCAATATATTTGTTTAATATATTATCTTCTGTGCTGGCAGATTAGCCGTGGAGCACCAGGCAAAGTATTGGTCTCCCACTCTTTTTTGTAAGTTTTTGCGTGTTCTGTAAATAGCAGTATGAAAAATAAAGACATTATACATCTTAATTTCAGACATGAAATTTTCCACCTATCCTGAATGTTTTAATTTTTCATTGGCACTTAGAGGACAGCTTTCGTGTTTATTAAATGCGGCTGTTCTGGTGGCTACCCCATCTATTTATTTATTTATTTCATGCAAACATTTCATTTCAAACAAACAGGCCCAACATATACATCTTTAAAAATACAACAAAACAGGAAATATGAACAATGTTGTGCCCCTTTACAGGCGTAAATGTGTTGTGTCTGAGCTACCACTCCCAAAGCCCCACCCATGCAAGAATCCCCCCGAGCCTCCACAGAGACCACGGACTTAAAAATGTCGATTACTCTCCACAGATACCACGATTTGTGGAATATGCCATGGTGGTATAGTAGCTATCGTAAACTCTCAGTGAATCAGAATAATTTTTGGAACTGTTACTATCATGGTCAATATAATATTAGGCCAATGATTTAAATGAGGACAATTTTATTGCGTGGATACATTAACCATTTATAATATGTGATTGTCTGAATTATTTTGTAATAGGTTAAAGGGTTAACTTGTTATCATATTAACCTTATGTTTGAACTGCATCATTTTATTATCTATCTTTTATTAGTGTTTAGGCTTCCGCGTTTAATTTATTTTATAGTTATTATTTATTTATCATTGTGTGAGTGTCACCAACCGGAAACAATAATGAAATTTTACATTAAATAATTTGCGACAAATGAGATGACCTTTAGGGGATTAACAAGATTTTTTGTATTTCATCCTGGTATTCTCAAAATATTTTATCAACATTGAGTATTCAAGAGAAAGTATTATAGTGTCACGATTCTGTTCATGTTACTGAACACTGGCAGAGTGCCTAATTGATTACAAGCAGTATTTCTTCTGGCCACTTTATGGACATATACACCCTTATTAACATTTTCTGAAGCATTCATGTTTAAGTTATTACCAAGGTCGGCCGAGAAACATTGCCAATTGGCAGGAAACTTGAATAAAATGTACATCCTATTATTTAATTAAAGATTTTTAACTTCAGGAATTTGTTGAATAACTTACGCAAACTTGGAAATTTTAAAAATGTTAAAACATTTTGTTTTTCATAATATGATTATTTATATTTTGTTTGTGGTGATGCTTTATTGTAAAAAATATATATTCGCTGCATTAGTACACAAGTAGTAGAATTCTATTTTGCGTGTAGGTTATTATCTTAGGAAGACAAAATATTTCTGGATAAAAACAGGTGTTTTTACTTACATCTTATAAATAAAATCGTATTATAAGCAGGCGACAAATCAAGGCAAGATAAAAGCAAAGCCTTTTTAACTATTCAAGTATTCTTGATATTAGTCTTATCAATTTAAAAATTAATTTTCATCCTATCCTTAAAATGTGCATATGTTTATATTCATTATATGCATATTATACAAATTGAAAGCCAAGTGTTAACTAATAGAATGTAGAACTATAACTAATTAATATAAATTACTAATTGTTTATATACTGATAACATTGTAGATAACACATACACGGGTAATATACAGAGAAATGTTTCAGTAACTGCCCTTGTAGTATTCTGCATTGCACCATTGTTTTGTTTCTTTCCGTTCATATATTTTTCTCGCTGATTTTATTTTAGATGTCACAAAGTTAACAATCAAATTTATTTTGCAAATTTAACATACTGTTCTTGGTGGAAGTTCATTATAATAAGAAATAAAATTGGAACAAAATATTTAGTAATTCCATTTGTGGCTTTGTAGCTCTTAACAGGAATTATTGTATTTTATTCATTGCCTTGGCAAAATACCTTGTTCTTGTCTTAATCCAAAATAATCAACCATTTTAACATGTTAAATAAATAAAAATAAAACATTTATATTTATTACTTCCACAGTGACTTTAATAATCTGGCTTTCAAGAGTTTCCACTCACATAATGTGTTGCTAATAATTAACAAAAATAATAGTAGGGATAATGTAAGTTAGCAATTTGAACAATATTGACAAATTGATATTAACTACTATTGTGGGCGGATACAAAGAGAATATCTTGTGAAAAATGTAATTTCTTCATTTTATGTTAACTTGATGATGAGAGTAAAAACTCTTGAAAACCGGCTCACAATTAATTAAGTCACCGTGTATTTTATTTTTTTATGGAAAGATACACAAACTTTATTAGTTTTACTATATTTAGTAGTAGGTACAGTAACTTGGTTTCGGCTTACTATTAATTTTACATGAACTTCCACCATTGATCAACAATATTAACTACATTTTAATATGGTTGATCATCCCTGTTTAGAACTTATTCTATTTGTCATAGTTTTATAAGGCTTGTATTTAAGTGATCATCAAAAATATACCAAAATCGCCACCAAATAATTCAATATGATTGCCAAAATAATAGATTGATCATCAAATCGTGATCCTCAAATATTTCTAAATTGAATCCAAAACAATAAAACATTTGGCGGCAAAAATAAAATCTGATTCCAATATAAATTTCTTACAGTTTTGTACATATTACTTTTCTATAGAAAAAAATACTCGTCAACGGGTGGAGCCAATTTATACTCGAAATAAAACCGGCAAAAATAAAATCTAGTACCAATATAAATTTCCTACAGTTTCGTACACATTACTTTTTTTATGGCAAAAATACTCGACAACGGGTGGAGCCAATTTATGTTCGAACTAGATTTTATTTTCGCCGGTATTATTTTATTTTTGTCGGCAAAAATAAAATAAAACCGGCGAAAATAAAATGTACTTCGAATATAAATTTCCGTAAGTTTCGTACATATTACTTTTTTATTGGAAAAAAATATTCAACAACGGGTGGGGTCGCAAGAAAAGAGTTTTTCTTCCAAAAACTTGATTAAAAAATAATTCTACATATGGCAACGATTTCCTCAAGTTTCGTATATTATATTACTTTTTCTATGGAAAAAATACTCGACTACGGGTGGGGCCGCTTAAGTATCTTAGTTCCGATAATAGTGCATCTGCAAAGGGTTTGAGTACTTACTCAAATATTATTATTGTAGTCGTGAATAGTGAAATAATAAAAAGGGTCATGTCATTTTAATCATTCTTAAAAAAATCACGATAGTGAAGAAAGAGACTTTCTAATGAATTTACTTAAATATGGCTCTTATTTAAGTGATCATCAAAAATATACCAAAATCGTCACCAAATAATTCAATATGATCGCCAAAATAGTAGATTGATCATCAAATCGTGATCCTCAAATATTTCTAAATTGAATCCAAAACAATGAAACATTCGCCGGCAAAAATAAAATCTGATTTTAATATAAATTTCCTACAGTTTTGTACATATAACTTTTTCTATGGAAAAAAATACTCGACATCGGGTACGTGGCCAATTTATATTCGAACTAGATTTTAATTTTGCCAGCAAAAATAAAATCTAGTTCGAATATAAATTTATTTTCATAATTCACTCGATTGCCGTAAAATGAAATAAGAAGAAGAAGAATATAAATTTACTTAAGTTTCGTACATATTACTTTTTTATGGGAAAAAAAATACTCGACAACGGGTGGGGCCGAAAGAAAAAAGTTTTTTTTCCAAAAAATTGACCAAAAAATAACTCAACTAAAATATTCAAATATTATTATTGTAGTCGTGGATAGTGAAATAATAAAAAGGGTCATGTCATTTTAAGCATTCTTAAAATATCACGATAGTGAAGAAAGAGACTTTTTAATGAATTTACTTAAATATTATGAACGATTTTTGTTATTATTATTACAACTTATAATGAAAAGATTTGGCGATCAATCTACTATTTTGGCAATCAATCTATTTATTTTATGGTCAAATGTATTTTTTGGTGGTCATACCGAAATATTTTGATGATCGGAATATGAAATATTTGGTGGTATTGTTTTGGTGTTAATTTTACTTTTTTGATTATCGTTTTATTTTTCTGTTGGTCGGTGACTAGGATCAAAAAGATTATTTGATGATCATTTATATAATACCGCTTAAATATTATGAACGATTTTTGTTATTATAATTACAAATTTGGCGATCAATCTACTATTTTGGCAGTCAATCTATTTATTTTATGGTCAAATGTATTTTTTGGTTGTCATACCGAAATATTTTGACGATCGGAATATGATATTTGTAGGTAATAATTTTGATGTTAGTTTCATTTATTTGATGATATTTATTTTATATTTTGATGATCGGAATATGAAATATTTGGTTGTCATACCGAAATATTTTGACGATCGGAATATGATATTTGTAGGTAATAATTTTGATGTTAGTTTCATTTATTTGATGATATTTATTTTATATTTTGATGATCGGAATATGAAATATTTGGTGGTATTGTTTTGGTGTTAATTTTATTTTTTTGATTATCGTTTTATTTTTCTGATGGTCGGTGTATAATACCGGTTTTATAATATACCTTCACTTTTGCCTGACGATGAGAGCGGAACCCTTTGAAAACTGACTCAGAAATAAATAAAGTCACATATGGGCTCACTAAATATTTTTATCATATTAATTTCTTATATATTTTAAATTTCATTGCTGAACACAAACTCTTTCATGTAGTTTTAATTTCCATAGTAGTTAATGTGCTATGTAACTATTAAATTTGTACAACCAAACACTTAGTTTATGTTTTCATTTTTATTTATTGCTAATGATAGCGTTTCACTTCACTGATTTGCATTTGAAATTACTTCATTGACTTTTTTAATAATAAAAGGAAACACATTAATTATTAAATCTTGTTGTGTAAATATTCAGTTTAATTTAAAATATTTCATCCTCTTTGACATGATTAAGATTTGTTATTGTTTGTATTGTTTTAGATCTGCACATTATCTGCACAAATACGTAACTGAAGCATTTTAGTTGGAACAGTAATGAATCTAAACAATCTCTTATAAACATATAAATAAATCAATCAATAATTAGTAAAAATATTCTGTCAGAGAGATTAAAAGCATTAACAACTGCAGAGTTCAAGTTTATATTTAATAGTGAAATAATGTGATAAATATAGTTTTCACATTTTTCTCACATGCGTGAGTAATATATGTACATATATAGATATATTATTATTGTTTTAAAATTACATAGAGATGAGTGAGTACACATGTATATGACAAGTGATACCATTTGATTGGTATATGAACATAGTACCTGCCCAGAAGTAATGTAATGTAATTATTATTACACCTTAGTCTAGAGTACCTATACACTCTGTACCATTGTATTTGCCCCGAGGTAACCAGACTGGTTAACTTGCTCTGTACTGGACAACCTTGAGTCTCACATAGATAATGAGATTTATTGCCAATGTGTTTGGGAATCTGCTACCTCTAGTCAAGGTTTGCCATCATCTTGTATTATTATTATTACTACACATAATATTATGTAATTTAACCTAATGTCAGTTTTTTGATTATCTATTAATTTATTCATACACATAGATCAAGCGCGTAATATTACCTGCATACTTTTATAATTTAATTTTATGTCAGCAAACCATTTATATTATTTAGTAACTAATATTGTTTTTAAAAATATAATTTTTCATTTAGTTTCACAGTCATTTTATCGTCAAGATAATCTACTATAGTTTTATAAGATTATTCAATTTGATCGTATGTTTGTTAAAGAGAAACATCGTTAGTTAATGTAATCATTTTAATTACGTAAGTATATGTAATTGAATTAAATCAACCTGAAACGATTTAGTCATTAAGTCCATCTTTAAATACCACTTTTATTTGACAGATGTTTGATTACTTTTTGATTGCCTTATCACATTAATAAAATTACCAGTTATAACTAATTTTTATTTTTGCATAATTATTTTCAAGATAACTATTGAACAATTTTCTTAATCCGTGTTGTAATTTATTTATTTTTATTTATATCAATATCTGAAATAGTTATTTGATTTCATATGTATTATTAAGTTACTTCAACATGCGTAGGTAACTTTCTATTATGTATGGAAGAAATATGAATATTTATTTAGTAAGCTGCTTTTGTTTATTGTATAGGATTTACTTAGTGCTTATTTGTTTTTGGCTTAGAATTAGCTATATGTATCTATTATATTGTTTTTTGGTTTCATAGTCAACAATATTATTATTTCTGCTTAGCAGTGGTGTGTCAAAAGTTTTCATACTGTATAGGTCCATCTTCAATAGTTAATGGGTAAAAATAAGCTAATCACTAAATATAAAGTTTTTGAAGTGAAAACAACAGTTCCATTTCACTTTAAAAGTTCTATTACAATAATAAATCAAAAAAATTTTACATATAAAATTTAACTCCATATTGATATATGTATAATGGTCCTCATTCAAGAACTGACAGTGCCGAATGTAGCTAAACAGACCAACAAGGGCCAGTCCATACAATACTTTATGATATACTTTATATGTAAAAAGCCGTGATTCAATATTTCCTTATTCCCACCATGTGGCGTACTCCTCTAGCTAGAACAACATATTGTTACGTGAGTGAGCATTGTTCAAGTGATGCGCAATGAGGGACTCGAGCGAGATAAAAACCTAAGTCGTGTAAGAAACAACACTTGTTGCCAAACAAAAAATAATTTAGTACTAAATTAGTACTAAATCTGTACTTACAGATCAATTGTGTATAGCGAGTATTGTTTGATGGTTCAATGGCATTGCATCAAATTCACTGATGTACATGGTGCAAGATGTTAAAAGTGATTGGATTATTAACTGCACTTATTTTTATAATTATTTTTGAACCTGGAAACCTCAGGTAAAATCAGGCTTTCCGACTTGTATGGAAGACACGCTGCTGCTATTTAGCAATGTAATTTGTTTTTAAAATATCATTGTGATTATTAAGATGGTGAAATAATAAACAATTTAGAAATATTGTTAATTATTTTACTTCAAAGATACACTAAGTTAGCGGTTAGCCACTTCATAAGCTTTAATATGCATTTCTGTTTCTTTTGATCAATCATTATATTATATTATAATTATTATGTATAAATGTGATGTCCAATTATTTTTAAGTTCTCTGTTTTAATATTTTGAATGTTTTTATTAGGTTGGCAATAGGTAATGTAATATATATTTAGTGTTTATTATTACCTAGATATGAAAATGAATATATTAGTGACTTACATGTTAGCAGTGATAAAATATTCTATCTAGACTAAAAAACAAGTTATTGAAACTTAGATAGTTTTAATACGAGATGATCAGGTGTCATGATGTGCTGAGACATGAACATAATTTTTTTATGAGGTAGTTTATTTTATTTTGCAATACTTTTAATTGCAGGCTTCATTGGAGGTTCGCCAGGCAGGCAGAAGAGCTGTGTCGTCACTAGCGACTGGTGGAAATATGAATCGTGATAAAGTGGTGATATTGCATTACAATGATGTCTACAACATTGAGCAGGCTACACGTTAGTTTTTTTCCTACCAAAGTATTTAATCTACAAAGCACCACACTCACAAAAATTATATTCCATTCACTTGTATTTCAAGTTTATTATAGTTTATTTTTAGTGGTTGTGTTGTTTAATCTGGAGATAATGAAATATTTCAATTTTCTATACCCTTCCGAAATATTGTCAACGAAGGAGGGGGGTGTAGAAATTCAGAGTTTAAGTGAAATCATTAATATGAAAATCTGAGACCTAAAAAAATAAGTAAACTTTTTGTAGAAAATATCACTAATTAGTGTACTTTGTATTTATAATTTTTATGCAGAAACCGAACCTGTGGGTGGAGCTGCCAGATTTTCAATGGCCATAAAGAGCTTTGCAAACCTCAATCCCTTGGTTCTATTCAGTGGAGATATCTTCTCTCCTAGCATGTGTGAGTATTTCTATTTAATCAGTTGTAATTGAACAAAAACACTTTTGTGTTTATTTGTATTTTGATGGTAATATAATAATATAAAAACGATTAATATATATTGTTTTTTTTTCAGTGAGCACTTACACTAAAGGAGAACAAATGGTTCCAGTATTGAATGAAGTTGGTACACACTGTGCTGTCTTTGGGAATCATGATTTCGGTATGTCTATCCATATAATTTATGTGGCTTATGTGTTTGAATATTCATATAGACCAAAATCAAATATCTCAACGTAACAAAGGTTTTATCACTAAAATTAAATGGTAATAAAAAAAAAGATATTTACAAGAGGAAACAAAAAATATCAAAGATTATAATTTAGAAGTGTTTGATAATCTGATAATACAATCTCATCAGACTATCAATCAGAGATTCAAGTCTATCTGCTGCTGACCTACTCCTTCTCTATAGCGCAAGTATATTGTGTGAGGGTGTTGGGGTGTTTTTATTTTTAGTGTATGTATATGTGTATTTCAGATTTTGGTCTCGAGATTCTATCCAAGTGGGTGTCGCAGTGCAATTTCCCATGGCTTATGTCCAATGTTATAGATAACGAAACTGGCCGACCATTGGGAGACGGTAAGATCACCCATGTGTTGGACTGGGGAGGGAGGAGAATTGGCCTATTAGGATTAGTGGAACAGGTGAATATTTGATAGAGATCTACATAATATATATATTACACAAATTACTTCTATACCATCAAAGCATATTCCACAAGTGGGGTAACAAGTGAACTAACTGCATGATATAAACTCGTCATATAATATTGACATTGCGACACTTTTGTTTATGATCACTTGAATCAGTTTTGTATCGCTTTAGATACATTGTCAGACTAGGTTGACATAATGGCTAGCACACTCTTTTAAAGAAGGATATAATGAAACCTATTTTGGAGTGACTTTTATGAAAAGCATGCAATTAGTGGGGTTTAAATAATCATCTGCTGTGATGTGAAGACAAGATGTGAATGATACCTAAGTAATAATGTTCTACCGTCACTCTCAAGTAAATCATAAAAATAAATAGCATTATCAAGTAGAATTGTGTTACTTTAATTTGGTTTGTTTTATCATTCTAGGAATGGTTGGATACTTTGGCTACAATAAATCCTGAAGAAGTGACATTCCTTGATTTTGTACAAGCTGGTACTAAATTAGGGGCACAACTAAAACAAGAGGTATTGCTTTCTGAATAACTGCACCTATTTTAATATGAGAACAAATTAAGAACCTTGTTTCTTTCAAAGGTTAAACAGCTGATAATTAAGATTCTTGTTTTGATTAAAATGTTTTAGAATTACTAAAATATAATGTAATTTTCTAGGGCTGTGACTATGTGATAGCGCTGACACACATGAGAACACCAAATGACATGAAGTTAGCAGAGCAATGCAATGAGATTGATCTTATTCTAGGAGGGCACGACCATGTTTATGAGACCATATTAGTAAGATTGTAAATCATAAATATTTCTTTATATTGACACAAAGAGGACAACTTGCATGTTTATTGCATGCATTTAGTTTACCGGCTATACCATCTGTGATATATCCTGTGATGGAATAGGTAGAAGAGATATGTTTTGTTCAGTAAGTCAATAAACTTTTCATTAAACCTCACCCTTACAGAAAATATTAAGATAGAAATTATATTTTATTAAAATCATAGAAATCTTGATTGAAGATCCATCTTCAAGATCCAAGCTAATGTTTAGTGTTAGGTTGTGTTCGTAGATTCATCTTAAAAAAAAATGTATTTTAATTATTATCATATTGTTTTTTGTTTTCAGTTAAACGGTAAATACATCATTAAGAGTGGGAGTGACTTTAGGAACTTTTCAAAGATTACATTGAATTTCACCAAGAATAAAGTAGAACTAGACATTGAGGAGATACAGGTGTCATCATCATACCAGGAGGATCCAGTTCTGAAGGAGAAACTCAGCCATTACTCATGTAAGGATCTCATATAGAAAATATTCTAGCACTCCACAATTTACTATTTTTGTTTTCAGAATTGCAAAAAAATCAAATGTTGTTTAACCTTTAATGAAAATCCTTCAAATTCTAAAATTGCTTCATTGGTTATTGTCACAATGGTTTTAATAAAAAAATTGACCATTAAAATTAAAAATGCAGAGTAAAATATCTTGGAGATTCAATGCGATATATATTATGAAGTTTATTAATTTTGATCATATTCTCATCCTACAGCAATGGTTGAAGGCAGAATGGGTGAAGTGCTGGGATCATTCACTGTACCGTTGGAAGGCAGGTTCCAGGCAATAAGGACTAGTGAATCTAATTTGGGCAACTGGATATGTGATGTTATATTGGCTTCCACTGGAGCTGATCTTGTCATTATCAACTCTGGCACATTTAGAAGTGATCAGGTAATGCAATATTTGTAACTTTTAAGTCTCATTTTAAATTTATATTGTTGTTGTGAGTTACTAGATCCATAAGTGAAATAATATACTTTAAGTCGAGTTCCGACATGTTATTTATTTATTTTATTTTGTCACGGTACAAACTTAAAAACTCAATGAACACTCAGGGTGTGGTTATGACGACTCTTTTGCCTGGGCCGGCTAGCTCTTTCCCAGGGTCGTGATCATCCGAAATCCCCGTGGTGTTGTGTGATGTGGGCACTGTGAATTGTTCGGGAGAGGACAAATAAAGAACAGAATATTTTCAGTTATAATCCAGTCTATTGTAAAAATGGTTATTGTTTACATAAAACTCAAACAGATACCAGTACTATCTAAAATGTTCTACTGTAACAAAGATGAATAGGTTAAACTAGGCGTTGAGAGAAAGCACCACTGTATATGTCTACAAATAAAAGTGGGAGAAGTTAGGTTACATAATGATGAAGTTCCGGGGCTCCAGGCGAAGGCCGGGTAAAGGGTTCTCCTAAATGGCTAGGCGCTCTATGCACGCTCTTGTCAATTTAAGGTTAGGTTGCAGCTGGCCCAGGAAGGCGGTTACCTCAAGGCACTTCCGTAGCCTCAAATCAGGAGGACTGGGGTTTAATGTAAAACAATTATAGTTTACCCAAAAGTCCGTTGCACAAGATGTTACGGTATTACTGAATCATTGCGTCGTTTTTTGGCCGACACGCCGGGGACGCCTCGTGTCTTTGTTGCGGGCACTACAGATACGGTTCTATCAGCTCTCGTTCACCATCCCTGCTTTCGGCACTTGATCAGACACTCATCGTGTCTTTTCTAGGCACTTTACACAATTTTTTGGTATTTTATGTTATTTAAACTTGTAGAGCGTGAATCAACGTGTCCTATTGGCACGCCATTGCAAAACGGAAAGAGGAAGGGGCACATATTTTACCGTTCAATTTAGCATTTTTTAGGTTGGTGTTCCTTACTTGCCCACAGTATTGACAACATTGAAGCTAATTATTATTTGTGGTTTTTGCTTATGGCGGGGAATTTGAATCTTTTTTGACATTTAACTTATTTTCATATGTCAGATGTTTGCATCCTGACACATTCCCCCTTCTCGGAAAAGACAAAAGAAATGAACTCAACCCCTAATGAGTTTAAGCGTGGGTGGTTTCTCTCATTTGGTTACAGGAAATCTATGGACATAAAATTCTTATCAATACAGTATTACAGAGTTCAACAATGGTTCATACATTATAATAGTTACATAGTTACAATGAGCAAATTTTTCAGCTGTTAAAAAGTTTCACATGAAATGTTACCAAAATTTGATGCATTTTCTGTTATCACTCTATGCCTTATTAAATTGACCATTCACTGCCTAGTAATGTGGCAAGCATCTAGGACTTTTTCACTTGTTGGTTATTATTATTTTATTTCAAAAAAATTTCGTTGTGTTCTTCAAATTATCTTCTTTTTATTTTCTTGCGGCTGTTTTATTATTATTGGTTTGTATGGGTGATTTCTCTCAACTAAATTTTCTTTCAATATTACAAAGTTTTTCAATTTCTATTATTTTAAAATTATACAATATTTTTTAAATTTTCTTAAACTTATACATTTTTCAATTTTTTCTTAAAATTATACATTTTTTTCTTAAAATTATACATTTTTTTTCTTAAAATTATACATTTTTTTATTTCTTTTCTTTTATTGTCATCATTTTGACAATCCTTTCCCCCTTCCAGAAGAGAAAGAAAATTCTGATCAATGTAACAATGGTGTTGGCTTCTCATGGTACCACGTACCAAAGCACAGCACGAAATTACATAAGCAAAACAATGAATCTTCCAACATCTTGTGGTTGTCTACCAACCATCCGTGGTGATCAATAGTACAAGGTACTTTTATTGATTCAACACTAAATTTTTACACAAGTTACAACAGTTAGAAAATCAACTACCTTGTGGTTGTTTATCAACCACCTGTGTTGATCAATAGTACGGAGTACTTTTATTGATTCAACACTAAATTTACACAATTTTACAAATACAAATTCAATTTCTTTGTGATTGTTTGTCAATCACCGTGTTGATCACTAGTACGGAGTACTTTTAATGATTCAACACTAAATTTACACAATTTTAGAAATACAATTACATATACAATTATATTGTGGTTGTTGACCATCCACCGTGTTGATCATTGGTACAGGAGTACTTTCAATAATTCAACACTAAATTTACACAATTTTACAAATACAAATTCTGTGGTTGTTTAGCAGCCACCGTGTTGATCATTGGTACAGGAGTACTTTCAATAATTCAACACTAAAATCTTACACAATTTTTTAATTACAGACATTTAAATATTTCATAATTGACAGACAATTATGGAGAAAAGTTTTTAGCGCCTCTTTCCGTTTTGCCACGGCACCAAAAAGGACAAAAAAATATGGGCTCTCAGGTAGACAGCATAAGGCTATCGCCTCCACCCTGACAGTTTAAAAATTACAGTATTCAAGTTTTGTTTTGCTTAAGTTTTATCAACCACCTGTAGTCTCTTCATGTAGCATTTCTTTGTGAAGGGATCAGTTTCATTTCGGAAATGCTCATAAAACGACAATTGCGATGCTGTAGCAGTCACTTAAGTCATATGCACCCAAGACAACCGCTACAACCCGCAAGTCAGGGATTGAAAAAACCCAAGCAATAGAGAAAATTTAAAGAGGGATTCTAAAGACTGCAGCCTGCCCCCGCAAAGCCTGCCAAGCGCGCTCCGGCGCGACTCCCTGAAGCGCCAACTCTCGGATGAGAGTTGTGGGTTTGGATGTATTGGTATTTTGAATCAACATGTTTTCCATTTTGAGAAATTGTGAAAAGGGAAAAAAAAAATTCGAAAAGAAAAAAAATTCGAAACGCTCGACAGCAAGAATTTTCAGAAGTAATTCTTGTCAATTGCTGATGAAAGAAAAGCTTTCGGAAAAGGAAAACGCAAAAGCGAAACTTTTCGAAAAACTTTTTGAAAAACGAAGTGACAAATTCGAAAAAATTCGAAACACTCGACGGCAAGAATTTCCAGAAGTAATTCTTGTCAATTGCTGATGAAAGAAAAGCTTTCGGAAAAGGAAAACGCAAAAGCGAAACTTTTCGAAAAACTTTTTGAAAAAACGAAGTGACAAATTCGAAAAAATTTGAAATGAGAAAACTTTCAATTTTGTGTTTCTGAATTCTCAAGATTTTCTAAAGGTGATGCAATATCTCCAAAAGTTTTAAAAGTTATGAACAGAATATTTAAAAAATTATATTTTTTATTTGTGCGCAAATGAAGTTTTTCCACTGAGCGAATTTAAATTTTCATTATTTTTTCAATTTAATTTAAGAAACAATTTGTGAAAAGAATTTAAAAGGATTGATTCAAAAAGAAATTTCAAAAATTTCCGCACAAGTTGCGAAAACCGTGTGATGTCGGCTTTACTAACTATCGTGTGATGTTGGCCTTATGATTTGACGGTTAATTTTGTTTGCACGTAAGCTAACCTTTGAAACAAACAGATTTACATCAATAATAAAACCTCTGCAACAATCCACACCGCACAACACAAACACGCAACACACTTGGGCGCAAGTGTCACGGTACAAACTTAAAGACACAATGATCACTCAGGGTGTGGTTATGACGACTCTTTTGCCTGGGCCGGCTAGCTCTTTCCCAGGGTCGTGATCATCCGAAATCCCCGTGGTGTTGTGTGATGTGGGCACTGTGAATTGTTCGGGAGAGGACAAATAAAGAACAGAATATTTTCAGTTATAATCCAGTCTATTGTAAAAATGGTTATTGTTTACATAAAACTCAAACAGATACCAGTACTATCTAAAATGTTCTACTGTAACAAAGATGAATAGGTTAAACTAGGCGTTGAGAGAAAGCACCACTGTATATGTCTACAAATAAAAGTGGGAGAAGTTAGGTTACATAATGATGAAGTTCCGGGGCTCCAGGCGAAGGCCGGGTAAAGGGTTCTCCTAAATGGCTAGGCGCTCTATGCACGCTCTTGTCAATTTAAGGTTAGGTTGCAGCTGGCCCAGGAAGGCGGTTACCTCAAGGCACTTCCGTAGCCTCAAATCAGGAGGACTGGGGTTTAATGTAAAACAATTATAGTTTACCCAAAAGTCCGTTGCACAAGATGTTACGGTATTACTGAATCATTGCGTCGTTTTTTGGCCGACACGCCGGGGACGCCTCGTGTCTTTGTTGCGGGCACTACAGATACGGTTCTATCAGCTCTCGTTCACCATCCCTGCTTTCGGCACTTGATCAGACACTCATCGTGTCTTTTCTAGGCACTTTACACAATTTTTTGGTATTTTATGTTATTTAAACTTGTAGAGCGTGAATCAACGTGTCCTATTGGCACGCCATTGCAAAACGGAAAGAGGAAGGGGCACATATTTTACCGTTCAATTTAGCATTTTTTAGGTTGGTGTTCCTTACTTGCCCACAGTATTGACAACATTGAAGCTAATTATTATTTGTGGTTTTTGCTTATGGCGGGGAATTTGAATCTTTTTTGACATTTAACTTATTTTCATATGTCAGATGTTTGCATCCTGACAATTTATTCATTCTTTACTGTACATTGATAAAAAACAATTACATAAAAGGTATACATTCAAATTAAATACAATCAATATACAGAGGGCGAGTTTATCGCAAAGGCGCGATCTCTTCCAACTAACCCAAAAGTATTAACTTAAAAAATAAACAAACATATGATGAAAATAAAAAACATACACACATATATATAAAAAGGGAGAGACTGCAAAAAAAAAAAAAAAACAAACATACATGCATAAAGGGAAAGGAAAAGGGGGAAAAGGGGGGGGAGGGTTAGGAGTGATGGGTTTCAGGTTTCAGAGGCTGTGTTTGTGTTTGTTGAAATCATTTTGTCAGATATATATCATTTTTTTTTTTTTTACGCGGCGGCAGAATTGCCATCCACACTTCTCAGCATTATACAACCAGATAAGTCTCCATATGATCAGTCATGGTCACACAAAAACTTAACAGTCTAATGCCGGGAAAAATTCACCTATCCAGATATACAGGATATCAAAGGATTAGGCTCAAAACGCGGGATCAAAATACCAGCATTGTGCCTGAAATATCTGTGTTCAAAAACTTTTTTACAATATTACAAGTGTTTATTATAATAGATTTTTGAATTTTAATATACAAATTAACCGGTAAATCTAATTTTTGTAAATTATTTATTAAAGATTTCGGAGTTACCCCTGTAGCTGACATGACTAAAGGTATTATATAAACGGATCTAGAATGCCAAATATTTTTTATTTCTCCTGCTAGTTCTGTATATTTACGTAATTTTTCTGCGACGGTTGTTTGTATATTATGTGTATTTGGGTGCGTCCAGATAGTAGGATGCGAACGTCAATCAATCTTCAACGATTCGGAGCATTCTCCGAAGAAATATTTGAATGAATGCGTTTGTTTCCCGTCCTTATACGGGTTACGAAGGCATTCATTCAAATATTTCTTCGGAGAATGCTCCGAATCGTTGAAGATTGATTGACGTTCGCATCCTACTATCTGGACTCACCCTTTGGAACAGCGATGTCTATTAGGTACGTTATTTTATTACGTTTATCATGTAATACTAAATCGGGTCTATTATGATGTATTTGTCTATCTGTTATTATGGTTTTATCATAATAGAGCCTGTAATTTTGATTTTCTAAAACCGGTTCCGGGTTGTATTTATAATAAGGTATTACTATTTGTGAGTTTAAAAGATTATGTTTAATTGCTAAATTTTGATGTATTATTTTTGCGACATGATTATGTCTATTAGTATATTCAGTTTGAGCGAGAAGAGAACAACCCGAAACTATGTGTTGAATTGTTTCCGGTTTGGCCAGACATTTCCTACACGAATCATCAATTATATTTTGATTTTTTATGATATATTTTTGATAATTTTTTGTATTTATTACCTGATCTTGAATTGCTAGCATAAAACCCTCGGTTTCCCCATACAATTCCCCAATGGTCAACCACCTGTTTGACGCATATTTGTCAACATAAGATTGGTTGAGATCATTGAGGTGTCTAGCATGAAGTTCCTTCCTACCCCAAGATTCTAACAAAATATTTAAATAGTTTAATCGCGGACCTACTGTTTCGTCATTTAAATTTAAAGGTGTATGATTTTTATCGGCCTGTATTATTATTTTATGTAGTATAGAATTATTTTGTTTGTTTTTAAAAAATGTTTTAAGGGATTCTATTTGATTATTATGTAAAGAGGAAATGTTAACAATTCCTCTTCCTCCTATACTCCTAGGCAGAACCAACCTTTCTTTCGCGGAATTTGGATGGTGATATCTATTTTTTGTTAATTGTGTTCTAATAAGTCTTTCTAGTTTATCTAGATCCGTTTTAGACCATTTTATGATGCCAAATGAGTATGTTAATAATGGGATTGCCCACGCGTTTATTGCTTTTACTATGTTATTGGCCGATAGATCACATTTAAATATTTTATTAAGTCTATCTTTAAAATCATTTGTTATTTGAGTTTTGATTAAAGAGTGATTTAAATTTTTAGATTGATAATTTATATATAAATTTAATTGAGATACTCTGATACTAAGTTATACTTTTTATTGTTGGTTAAAAAAGAAAAAAAAAACTCATTTACTATGTAGTAGACAACTTATGTTCTGACTACAACTTTAGTAGTGTTCTAAATATGGGTCTGTGTGTGAAAAACATTTATTGCAAATGGGCCATTATTGGAGGCATTAATAACTCTATTTGGTGTGAATATTTTTTTAGTAATGGAACTTTATTTTGCTTAAATGTGTTTTGTTTACATTTCTTGTGTTTTTTAAGGTTCATCCAGCTGGGGACTTCACCATGAGAGATCTGTCAAACATCATCCCAATGAGAGATCCTCTGGTTCTCATTTCATGCTCCGGGGAGGTTGTTATTCAAGCCTTGGAGAATGGAGTTTGCAAGTATCCTAAACTGGAAGGCAGGTTTCCACAGGTAATTTCTTTTTTCAGTTAATATCATAGAGAATTGTCAACTTTAAGTCATATAAAGATTCCATGGATAAAAACCCTTACAAACATGTTTTTCTCCATCTATAAATTAAGTTACTATTTATAGGTGCTATTCTCTAGTCATATCAAATTTAATGTATGTAATATCAAATATTTTAATTAAATAGGTATGTTAAGGGATACATTTTTGTTTCAGGTGGCTGGAGTATCTTTTGCATTTGATCCATCCCAACCAGAAGGCCGTAGGGTGCAGAGACAGACAATCAGGGTGGGGGATGAATATCTCCAGCCTGACCAACAGTACAGAGTGGCCGTGAAGAAATATATCTTTCAAGGGTGCGATGGATACACCATGTTCCAAAATTGTCCAGTTTTGGTTAGTTTACAGATAATTCAAATTAATATGTCGTTTGAAGATATTTTGTATTATTTCTAGTTGATTGGTACTGATTATACTGAAAACTATATAAATTGTGAGTGAATTAATTTCTATCTTAGCAATCACCAATAGAACTTATTCTGACAAAGATTTCTATGATTTTTTTTTCAAATTCAGAGTTTTAAATTTGATTCTCAAATTGAAAAAACAGGAGTACAATATGTGATACCCGATCTTTTTTACCTTCGTATTTAAAATAATGTTGTGTACTTACCTATGTCAAATGAAAAAAAAATAATGTAATAAAAAACAATAAAACGGAATAAAAATAAACTGAAAATAAGTGTTTATTTTGTAGGTTGATGATGACATGTGTCCTGAGATTGGTATGGCCGTGCAGAATCACTTCAACGCCATAAACATGAGGACTGGCAAAGCTAAACATTCCAAACATAGACAATCATTGATCACACTCAGCAGAAGGTAAACAGATGTTATTACTTATTTGGTTTTTAATTTATAAATTCAGTGTACTTCTTTTTAAATATCTTTTCAGCTTTTGAAGTATATTCTGTGTGTATTATGTTAAAAATATATATACTTTTATGATATATATATTTCAAAATGCCTGGAGAAGACACAGTGCAGAGACGACCTCAACTGGAGGTTACCCAGAAACCTTTCTATAATATTTTGTTGACTATTGCTCTAAATATAAGAACATGTTTTCTATCTACATTTTAAAAAGAAAGAAAAAATAATTAATTTTAAATGCATAAGAGGTCAACAAATTAGTTCACTAAAATATAATTTTATTACAAAATAAGTAAAATTTATGCTTTTCCTTATTTATTTGATCATTTCTGTTCATTAGTGACCCTTATTTTGTGACTAATGATTTTTCTAAGCATAATTTTCATATTGATACTTCCAGCATTGTCAATTTATGCACAAGTCTTATGGTGAAAATGACCTATAGTTCGGTCTGAGATCGTGGAATGTTTATTTTATTGCTTGTATTATTTTTATTTTCTACAGAATATCGGTAGTGAGTTGCTAGCGACACTGAGCCACAGTGACGGAGTTTAGTTTAGTAAATTTAGGTTCGTTTAAGTTTTTGTTCAGTATGACACACAAGTGTGTAACTATTATACATTTTAACCAACAATAACTCACCATTTTTATGTTTGTAACATCCAATCCAAAATCAGTTCACATGGGTAATTAATACATTATACCCGGGTCTAAATCTCATATTAATTATTTACATTGGAAATTGTATAAATCCATCTATACTTCATTCAGTAACAATAAATGCTCTTTACTTAATGTAAGCCTGACAATTTATAACTGTGGACATTCTCTGAATAAGGCGCTACATAACATAACATGTATAGACAATTCACATAGACCGAGCTAGTCCCAAACTAAGATATGAATCTTGTATTATGGGTACTAACACGACGATACACATATATACAATGCACTGAACACATATACATGTAACACCCAGACCCAGGACAATTTGAAAAAGGTCATTCTTCATTTTGCCCTGGCCGGGAATCGAACCCGGGACCTCGTGACTCAAAGGCAAGTACGTTAGCCTCCGCGCCACACCGGTTGCCACATACTTTGTACAAAAACAACTGGAAAATTCTAGGAGTTTATCGTAAACAGGTGTACCTATATAACACATCATATTTTATAGATTTTGGAAAATATGTACAGTCGATTCCGCTTAATTGGGACACCGCTTAATCGGGACAGCCGCTTATTTGGGACGAATCTCAAAGAACAGAAACCAAACCATGAAACCAATAGTAGATTTATATGTTTAATTGGTACAACATTCCACTTAATTGGGACAGTAAATTTAAGATAGCAGCACATATTATGTTACACACATTCTCAAGAAAAAATATGTACAAAGAATTCTCATTTTTGCATTGAATTAAATTATATGTACGTACTCATTTATTATTTTAATTAGGATTTTGTTTTCTTAAAAGTTTATGTAACATATTTGTAATTTATATGATAATTTATATTACCTATATGTAATTTACAGTTTTCAAGAGTTTATAAAATAAAATAATTGAAAAAAAATGTGCATTGTTATTTTATGTGTGTATTACTGGTTAATGACCTTAGTTGCCGAAACCAAATATATTCATTAAAAAAAATGTGAACTTCGCTTAATTGGGACAACCGCTTAATTGGGACAAAATGCCCAGGTCCCGATGTGTCCCAATCAAGCGGAATCGACTGTATTAATAAAGCGACTTATTCGGGGGACGTCTTCAATTCAAAAAATACTCCAATTCATTCAGTTCATTTATATAGATCGTTCAGTTCATTTATATAGCTAATTGTCATTTTTTTGTCATTTCAATACTGTCTTTTATCTATGGTTGGATAAATTGTCTTTTAATTTTTATGTATTTTATTACTTTACATCATATTATGTAAATATATATGTCTGTGTTATTTTATATATTATATTGAATTTATACAACAAATCTTGTTGTATAAATTCATTGTATATTATGCTTTTGGTCTCAACATTATGACTTGATCTGATGGAATTCACAAAGATATTTTTGTGCCGTGATCTTTATTAGATTTGTATTGTTTGTGATCAGACCCCCTAGACAAACCGTATTTGGCGATCGACTACAAACAAATTTTCGACTATAACCGCAACAATAACGCATAATTATACGGTACATGTAGGTAGATTGTCGAAAAGTTCGCCAGTAGTCGATCGCTAAGTACAGTTTGTCTATGACCCCAGAATAGACTGACCATTTTCAGATATTGTTAAATGAAGTGTTAAATATAAATTGTCTATAAATTTTACTGAATTTGATCATCAGATATAGCCAAAGGTGACATCTCAAAGGGAAAATGTTTATTTGATAATATCATTAAATTGTAATTTTGCTGGTTACAGGCATAGTTTGGTGAAAATGTTAGATGGAACAGAGCATGATGGCCCTCCTCCCTTGAGACGTTCTTCCTCCATAGATGCACCATCTCCTCCAGTTAACTCGGCACATCACAGGTAAGCAATTTAAATGGAACCTGACCCCCTAGACAAACACGCACTTGGCGATCGACTACAAACGAATTTTCGACAACAATTGCAACAATAACGCGTAATTATACGGTACATGTAGGTAGATTGTCGAAAAGTTCGCCAGTAGTCGATCGCTAAGTACGGTTTGTCTACGCCTACGGGCTCTGAGTCTTCTTATGCGCAAAGTCAGATTTTTATTTATTTATTCTTTATTGTACACTAATTAAAGCAAGTGTGTACAAAATATAAAAAAAAGCTAGAAAATACAATAAACCTTAAATAAAACAAAAGAGTGTAAAAAAGATGAGACACAATGGAAAAATAAAATCATTAAAAGGAAAGAGGAAAGAAACAGATGGAAGGTATTAGGGGTTTAATTTTCATGAGAAAACATTTATTCTTTAATAGCTTGTTTGAAAGACATAAAATCGTTGGATGACCTGTAATTTGGTTTTTATTATATAGTTTTTTGTTTATTTGTATCAGATTAACCAGAAGAGCTTCCCTAGATGATCTGGAACAACAGTCCTGTCAGCTGACTCCGAAAGTAGAGCAAAGAATTATCATCATAAACTCACCAGAGGTGAGCGTTATTGTATTATATTAATTTATATTTGCATTAATAAATAATGGAACCTTGAGATGTCCTCCAACAGTCTTCAACTCAATTATTTAATGGGTGATATCAATTTTATCCCAACTCTTTTAAACTGTCTGAATTTTTTTTTTATACCAGTCTCAAATTCCTCTACAAATTTTTTAAAAGTCAAGATATTTTTTAAACGTAATAATCAGAAGTTAAAGGAATGTCAAGTGGTGTTATTGTATGTGTAGATATAACTAATATTTCATAATATATTTTTTTTTTGCAGAAATTAAATGATTTACTCGCACAGAGAACTCGATGGGAATCTGACTCCGTCATTAAAGAAGTGGATGATGAAACTTCTCCATAAAACGTCTCTCATGATTACAATACAACGTGGTTACTATTTCATTTTATACATTTTACTTTATGATCATTCTACAACTTAGTACCAAGGGAGAATGCTCTCTGTTGTCGATTGTTTATGATGCAATAGGCAATTTAGTTATTTTTAATTTTATAAAATTACAATTAAGTATTTAAATGATCAAACTTGTTCAAGATGAAATTTATTTCATCACTAAAAATATTTTTAAAGGTTACAACTGTTTTAAAGACTGTTTTAAACTGTTGTTGTATGAATTTTGTGTTATTTGTTAATACTGTTTTGTTACTTTTAAACTTTATGTATGATATCAAATTAAATACACATTGTTGTTTTCAAGTAAATTTCAGTTTCCATTAAATTATTGAAATTATCATCTTGCAACATTTGGATTATTTGCCACTAAAATGTAATTTATTAACAAGTGCGGGATTATGGACGTACCTTAACGTCTAAAAGTTTTTTAAAGTAATATGGATACGTTCATCGATGTCATTACATATTCAAAAATTCCATAAGTTTCATAAATTTTTGAATATGTGGAAAGAAACTCATTTCTCATAGACTCCTGCACCTGTTAAATAATAATCTTTTTGATTGGATACTTTTTGAGATGATGTTTATTTTTTTTTATTTCTCAGTTGTATTGATAAAACATGTTTTGTGACAGTATAGTGTTAGTTGATAGTATTTTTTTCATTACAATTTATCATTTCTGAGTGATCTTAATTTTTTTAAATACTGGTTTCAGAATGAAAAAGTGTTTCAAAATATAATCACAAATGTGTATAAACATCAATGTATAGTACGATTCTTGAAAGCTTTGGAGGTAACTATGTCCTGTTGAGTGAATCTCTCATGTTTGTTTTTAAGTTGAATTATTTATGGACAATCATTAATGTCATTGTAGTGTGTTCTATAGTATTGTGATGTGTTGGATAAGTTATATTTATTATGAAATATTTCTTTCCATGAGTATACTTTTGGTGTCTTCATCAATGCAGGTTGTGTTAGTATAATTATTATTTATTTAGATTTTTATTTGTATAACAAATGATAAATTAGTGACTCATTATGTTAAATAGTTAATACTTCATATTATAGTTCTGTAGAAAACCTTTGTAAGGCTTCAAAAGACATCACATGTTATTTTAAAAGTTCACAATTAGTTTCCATTTGAGAGTACTTTACAACAAATATACTCTGTAGTAGAGTCAGACTTGTGCAAATATTGCTATTAGTCTATGTTCAATCTGTATACTTAAACATCATATTATGAACTTGCCTTGTGTATTAATACTTTGATAAGTATGTGGCTTAAATATGTTTAATGTGATAATATCTCCAATCTCATGAAGTTTTGATTATTTTAAATGATCTGATTTATAACAAGTTGAAGTTTTTGTAACAAAAACATAACAATATATTCCTTGAGGTTAAACATAAAGAAATAACAGTATATTAATTTTTAATTCACAAAATATAAATTTGATCGATGTTTGTTCTACAGTCTAAAATAGTTACGTAATAAAAAAAAATATTCTTCTTTCGGTTGTTTGATATATTTTACCTATTCTGGGAATGTTCATATTTTATGTTTGGACGTATATTTTATCAAAGTAATCTTTGAAATATTAACACCAATATGTGTAGTAATGATGTTGAACAAATGAATATACAAAGTTTATAATATTATTATTATTATTGATTATCTAGTTAGTAAGTAAGTTTATTTATGATTATTATGATATTATGAATCACCAAATAATATTATTTATTACACAGTATTTCTACAATAATGATTATTTATTTTTATCTAATATTTAATTATTGCTAGGCACATCCCAGCTGATGTAAAATGATAAATTTAATAATTAAATGTTTTTACTCGTAATTATTATAAGAGTTGGGCACTGTTAACTTACTATCTTAATCCGTTAACCTTAAAATTTAATTTGTTTCTTGATGATTTTTGAAATGTAACATAAGTACCTAACTTTTGATTCCAGTGGGCCTAGTCAAAACACATTTTAGCGTTACGTTTTCGTTCAAATGTTGACGACGTTGAGAGAATGCGTCAATTTTCGTAGCTAAAATACACAAGTAGCTCTCGCAACGTCGTCTACGTTTGAACGAAAACTTAACGCTAAAATGTGTTTTGACTAGGCCCAAAGGAGCTAAAAAAATTTTAAAAACGGAAAGTCAGACGCTCGGTACAAAAAATGTTCTTCAATACTTTTTAAAAAGAGAACATTACCTGTGATGCGTACATACCGACTGAAAAATCATTGAAATAAAATAATGAAAAAATAACGAACTTCATTTTGTACAGTTTTTTTTAAATAAAAGTTAACGTTTCGGTTATAAATTTGAGGTCAATATAAATGTTAATCTAATTAAAAAATTAGTTAATTAATTGATTAATTAGTAATGCCCGGCTCTGCATATTATTAGGTATATGGTGTCTGTGTTATGATGTAATGTATGCTGTACTTCTATGTATATTTTATATTGTACTATCAAATGCTAATTGCGAATTAAAGTAATAAAAATTAAAGCAATTTTGTGTGTGTAGTTGCTATAAAACTATTTTCACAGATTTTGTGTTCTGAATGATATAATATAATATAATATGTTGTGTGTTTTGGTGATATATGTTGTTTTATAGCTTTTATAATTATGATATTGTGTCTTTAGATAAATTTTGAAAGATTTATAGTTTGTCCAATTCCATAATCTTAATGAATGTACACGTCAAATAGATTGTGTGTCAATATTTCTTCAAGTGTATGTAGACTAGCCAAAAATTAACAAGCAATCTCCAATTAAGTATATTTATGGATTTAACAACTACTCTTGTGCAGACTAGTTCTCCTGGGGATATTTTGAAACTAAGGACTAATTGTTCATTAAATCACTTTCTATACCTACCTACACAATATCTTTTAATTGTTAAATGAAACCTTCCAAAATATATTGTCTACATTTTTTGTGTATTGTCCAACGTAGACTTGACATAATATCTCAGATTATATTGTGACAAATTCACAGTCGGACACTTTAAATTTCATTATTGACGTTTTATGAACAATGAACTTTGTGATATTTATTGATTATAGATGATGAATGTTAAATATAAATTCTTGTTAACAGTATTAATGGTTTAAATGTAGAACTAAAAGCACATTACAATTTAATAGTTTGACTACTACTGATTTATTTTTACTTATGTGTGGTTATGTTTATTGTTAAAAGATAATTACAGTATTTTAATTCAATAATGAAATGTAATATTTATTTTGAATGATTACAGTGGAGATGTGATCGCTGGTTGACAAAATTTTTTGTGATAGAGTGAAGAATGAGGATATTGAAAAATGAGTGTAATGCGTTTAACTATGTTACAATGGTTTAGATATGTGGAATGAATGAATAAGGAAGGGATGACAAAGAGGATATATATATATCTGAAACAGGGTGTGAAAAAGCACGGGTGTCTGAGGATCACGTGGATCAAATTTTCAAGGACAAGTGTGTTGAGAAATTGATGTGCATGTGTGAGAAATTGTATGAATGTAGAAGAAGCTAAAGAATTATGTAAGAATAGATCTGTATGGTGTTCTGTTCTCTCAGCTTTCCAACATCATGGATTTATGGGTGACAGGAAAATTATTCGAATCACAATTATTCGAATGGACAATTCTTCGAAAAAACATTTGTACGAACTAACTTTTCTTCGAATGACAATTATTCGAATGGCAGTTATTCTAATCCACAATTATCAGAAAACACAATTTTTCGAATTTTTTTACGTTATATTGATAGCAACAATTATCCGAAACACAATTCTTCGAATTTTTATTATCAAGACAGATAATATTGCTCCTATTTTCGGCGAAAAGTGACGTACTTAGCGAAGTTATATTATATAATTCGACTCAGTTTGCAATCGATTTATCTAAATAATGTCAAACGTTTGGAAAAATAATTTAAATATATTTATAATTAGGTATGAACGCAATTGCCTCATTTTCTTAAGAAACTAAAATAACGTTAAAGTTGGATGAGGTATTGCTGGAGTTTTATATGAAACGTAATATACCTAATTGCGTCAATATGACCTGCTTCTGAAGATCAAAATAAAATGAATTTAGATTAATATAAAATAATTCGAATAATAGGATTTTCTAACAAATGTTAGTCGAACAATTCACTTTCCATTAATTGTAATTCGAATAATTGATAGTCGAACAAATGTTATTCGAAGATTTGTTAATTCGAATAATTATTTTTTCGAACAATTGTGAATTCGAACAATTGTATTTCGAAGAATTTTCATGTAATCGATTTATAGGAGGCAATTATAAATTGAGATGCTGGTAACAGGAATAATTTGTAGAATTTATTGAAGAGGATGACTAGTATATCTATCACATGCTACTCCACCTTATGAGAAATTGTGTAATGGTACGAATGAACGAATTGGTAATATTCTTCTGTCTTGATGCATTTTTTTTATTCAAATTAAGTTTAAAAATTATCATTGTATTAAGTTACTGATTTCTCCCATATAACAATTACAATTGTTGTTTAAAATTATTTGATTTTATGTTTCTTGATTTTTGTTCAATGTATAAAATGTTCAAATTTAACACTCGATATGGATACTAGTACAACGAACTATATATTTCAAATTTTTATTACAATACAACTCATCTGGATAATATAAAATAATACATTGTATATAATGTTTCAGTGTTAACATTATGAGACAACATTTTTAATAATATTTAAATATAAAATTAACACTGTTTTTTGTTTCACTAAATTTTATACAATTATACAACATATGCCACAAACACGCCTAGCACTTTCACCAACGAATTGCCATCATCGGGGCTGAGTGTAGAGTTTTTTACTAAGCCCTGAGTATTTGTGGTGTACGTTGTATACACAATTGCGCAAAAACTACTACTACTATACCATCAAGCTGTCCTCTCCGTACCAATATAAATCAAGACATTCAGGATGGGTGGCAAATCTCATCACTGATTTTTTTTCAAACACCTGCCTTTTATATGACTTTTGAAAACTTACGAAGAAGAGTGGGAGAACAATTCTTTACCGGGTGAAAAAAAACTATTAATTTTAAATTTAAAAATTATTGAAAGTAATACAATTGATACGTGGACATAGAATGATTATAGATTATTAGTCAAATAGATAAAGATATATAATTAACTATTACTATAGCACTATTTACGTTCCACAACTCTGCAGTTTGGTTTTATGTTTGATTTCCTCATGATAAAGTTTTTTACAGTACAATTCATTATCTGTTTGTATATACAAATTATTATTATTGAGATATTTATGTTATTGTTACAGTATTATTATTGTATTGGTATTTTTATATAAAGATTGTTTTAACTGGGATGTACTTCAATTGCGGCATACAGACAGTTGGATGCAAACGTCAAGCATCAAGTTAAAATCTTAAATCTTTCGGCGACAATTCGGAGCATTCTCCGAAGAAATATTCTAAACAATGCCTTCATTACGTCTAATGGACGGGTAATTAAGGCATTCATTCCAATATTTCTTCGGAGAATGCTCCGAATTGTCGCCGAAAGATTTAAGATTTTTGCTTGATGCTTGCGTTCGCATCCAGCTGTCTGTACGCCGCCAATAACAAATAAGCACAGCACTCACTTGCCATTTGTTGCAATAGTTGACATTGATATGATATGCTCTGTCTTGCATCAGTATTTCATCAATCCATTCCAAGATTAAATTACTGAACCATTTACTCTTGGACTGTCCTTAGATTGATGAAAACAATCGATGCTAGACTGAACGTGTTGATGTACCCTATCAACTAAATATAATTTATGTGACAAATATAATAGACATATCAAACTTACCGATATTTGTTAAAACTTAAATTTTTAAAAATGTTATTAAAAATTTAATATCTCGTAATTTTTTGTACACATTTTCAAGATCAAATATTTTAATATTTTATGTAATGGTATTACACAATAGTATGGTATTCACATTTCTTTTTTGGTCTTTCAATGTGAACCAGCTGGTTATGATTTAAGTATAAAAAATATTACTTATAATTTATTAATTTGTTAAGTAGTCCAGAATATATTATGTTATTCACATTTTCCATTGTTCCCTTTAAACTCAGACTCACTACACTTGCAAAATCAACTGCTTCTTAGAGTGAATATGTATTTTTTATTACTTTGCCATAATTTATAGTTTGTCTGTGTATTTTCTCACTAGCTGTATTTGTATTATTGCCATATAAATGTTGTACCTCATTCAAGATTTTACTGTGATGTAGCTTTGCTCAAGAGATTAAATATTAATATTTATTATATCTGTTTAGCTGTATATGTATTAGCTGAGTATATTATGTTGTTCAGTGTTACTTATATTCTATGCATATTTTATTTTCCTTGATATAATCGATGTGAATTTGTAAACTATAAATATTCATTTTTTATGGAGTCGGCGGTAACGTTTAGGTTGTTTCTAAATATTATTACTAATGTTTGGAGTCAAAAGACTTTACTAATTAATACCACTAAAAAAATATTATACGCACGAGTATGGTTTCAACAGGTATCTTGTCATTCTCCAGCGCAATATTTGACTAATCTTTGAGTCAACCTGTTGAAGTCTTGGTCACACGTAGAATAATTTTTTAGTGGTATTAGTCAAGTGTTTTGAGGCCAAACATTTGTGACAATATAAGTATTCATACAACTTCATCAGCGAATATCTATAATATTCGTCCTATCCTCAAATTGTAAAGAATTCATTGCTTTTTTCTTTTGACCATGAATGTAGCCAGAATTTTCTCTAGTAAGGGGCGACAACAACTTTGTAACAGTTGCAAGGTATTTTTATAATATATAGTATTTATACTATGTAATATCTGTTATTTGGTTTTTCAAAAATAATTTTTGATTTCGGCAGACCTTTGCCATTCACGGGCGAGGCAATACTAGTGTGATGTATTGATAAAGTGAAGGGGTGGGGTGGAGAAGATGGATGGGAAGTAATAACGTATTAGAGAAAATCTATGAACAGTAAACATTGTCAATAAAGGAAATTTTTCATTCGATAGGATCCTTTCTGTTTAGCAAATTAAATAATTTATCATTAATGTAATATGCTGGAGTAATGGTATCTGGTAATGAATTTATAATCTCAAGGGTTAATCCACCTATAAAAAGTATTTTCCTCTAATTTTTGTTATTTAGATTATTAACGTATTATTTTCGCTATTGATTTAAAGAAATCAAAAAACAGTTAATAAACATATATTGAAAGGACCCTCCGTATACCCAGATAGGAGTTAAAAGACTCCTATTTATCCGCACTTGTTAACAAAAAAAATATACTCACGGGAGAGCCCCAGTGGGCAGCCTGAATGGTAATACATATATGTAGTATAAATACTTTATATTAGAAAAATCCATAATTTATTACTAATTTTGCCTACTTAGCTACTCTTTTTTAGTTTCTTAAGGAGAGTATCTGCTCCCTTGGGTACTCCCATGCTTTTAAAAGTTTTGTTGGAGGGAAAACAATAATTTCAAGCAAAGATATTTCACTTATTATAATAATAGTTTTATAAAATTTGTAGTTTATATAAATGTTGTACTGTATATTGCACCATGTCAAATATTTGATTTTTTGTAAGTTAATTTCCTGATTATTGTTCCTCACACAGCACATAAGATATTTTTAGAATTACCTACCATTTGTAGTGCATGAAACAACTGTTGCAGTCAATTCAATACATAGTATATTATCTCTACAATCAACAAGTTTTGTATCTTGATGCAGGTGGTGAATATAGATGTTCATCAAAATTTATGTTGCCAATCAAAGTCACAAGTAAAATTACTTAATAAAAAATTAAATTTGATTTCTTGTTCTGTTTAATTATTTTGTGTAGTATTAAAAACACAAAATTTTTGAAATTGTTTAGTAACATAAAGACGAGAGAGAAAACTCTTGAAAACCAGCTCATAAATACAATGAAGCCACAGAAGTATTCCTAAACATTTCATTTCAATTTCTTATTATAATGAACATTCACCAAGAACTTTCATTGAAAGTCAAGAACAGGAGAGTATCTCACTTGTAAGAGATGTCACAATAGTAAGAACAACATATTTTGGTAACATAAATCATTGTGAAACAGCTGCGAAAGTATTTCACACCATAAATGGTAGATTTTATATCACAATAGATAATATTTATTATATTTCTAGTTTTTATAAGCACTTATTTTAGCTTAAAGCTTCACCAATGATAGTTTTAATATGAAATTATACTGTTGGTCTCTGTGGACTATTGATAACATAATTATATATTATTATTATTATACTTAGCTTAGCGAATCCGTCACCCAAGAGCTTCAGTATTTTTATTCACTTAGATTTTATGATCTTCGCTGAGTGAGTGATAAAATATTTATTATGTTTAACATATTTTAGAATAAATTATTTATCATATATATGAAAGATTTTTATTTCACCCTCGAACCAGTTGACACTTAAAATCTTAATAAAAATGTCTCTACTATGTTAAATCTGATGAACTATCACACTGTAAATATTGGAAGAAAATAATATTTTAGGATTCAAAAATAAAGAAATTTGTGCTATTTGAAAATTTTTATTTGATTAAGTTTATGGTACAAAAATTGGTTATGAGAACATATTAAACAAGTAGTTCTGAATCTCACAAAACTTTATATCATATTACTAATATAAAGAGGAGTATCATCTTATGAGACATTTAGAAATATCTTACATCTAAATGGAGGTACCTGCAGCAGTTTTGGTAACGTAGATTGTACAAGTGGTCACATCTTCAACATCCATGTAACTTTATTACATGTTATATAGCAATGTGAGATTGTTTCCATAATGTAGTATGAGATTAGTGTTTTTACAATAATTGCAAAAGTTGGCAAAGTTCCTATACAAAGTTTTGGCTGAGAGCGGCTGTGAGTGCTGAAGGAAAAATGCAATATCTTTATAAAAAAATATGAAAATAAAAGGTAGAAATACGTATGTAGTAATTGCTTTTGAATTTTGGAGTTTTTTTTTATCAACAATAAGAGTCATTGACAAAATGAATTGCGATATAATAAGTTTGTAAATGATACACAGTTTCCTAAATAGTTATTATTTTATCAATAAATTGGAAGCCGAGACATTCATAATATGTTTGCACATAATTATGTATAACATGAAGTACAAAAAAATTATCAAGAAAACCCACTCAGAATCAGATTCCCTTCCACTTTCGTTTTTAGAGCACTAATTTTGTATCCCGTGGGGCACCCGGTAAAGAATTGGTCTCCCACTCTTCTCCATAAGTTTTCGAGTGTCCTGTAAAAGGCAGGTGTTCGAAAAAATTAGACATTTTACATCTTAAATTCAGCGATGAGATTTGCCACCCATCCTGAATGTCTTGATTTTATATTGGCACGGAGAAGACAGCTTGCATGTTTTATATGCATCTGGTCTGCTGGCTGCCCCACTTGTGGGATATGCCGTGATGGTATAGTAGTACAAGTTCTGTATTGGTCTGCGTTTTATTTTCATTAGGTATCATATGTATCAGTGTTAGTTGAAGGATTTCAATTTCGTTTTCATCTCTTCTTTTCCAGTTTTAACAATTTTACTCTATAGAATTACCACATTGACAGTTTCAATAATCCTACTTATAAATATAATTTCAACAGCACCGTATTAGGCGTGGATAATAAATATCTTACTCTTTAAAAAAAATAATAGGTAAATAAATAAATCAACAATGTGTTTTATAGATGTCACAAATCAACTTTGGCGCTCATCCCAACTGGTATTGCCTTCATCTCTGATTTAAGACACAGGAATTCTCCAACAACACAGGTGACAACAGCACACGCAATATTGAGTAGCCACCAGGAGAATGTAAAGGGGAATTGGCCACTGTAGTACCAACATAAGACCAAGTGGATCAGGTGGTATGTGCAACTGAAAAAATAATATTTTTACTAACATTTCACCATTTCTGCACCTATACCAATTTTATTCTTTGGAATTATCTATCATTTTTTAGGTAATCTGCAGAGTTGGGCACTTTCAATCAAAATTTATCTCAACTAATTGTTAAACCGTCATAAATTTAAGTTGCTAGTTTTTTTTTAAAAAATATAACGCAAGTTACAGTCAATTCTACGAACTTAAACCTAAATAAAAAGGTTCCCAGTGTGAAAAAGTTGGAAGCTCTAAAACAAAACAACATCCTCAGGCATTTTTTTTTTTCGATGTTTTTGGCATTAACTATGTGATAATTACGCGACATGATTAGATAACGAGTTTAATTCACGATGTATTTAAATTATCACTTGATTTTATATATAGGTCTGCGACCGGTTTCGATACGCTAGTACCATTCACGAGCAGAATATAAATTGAGTGCAAAACAAAAGAAGGGTTCGTTAGAGAGTTATGTGTGACTAGGGGGTAGTGGGGTGGGGGTGGAAGTATTATTAGAAAAAGATTGGAGGTGGGTGGAATCAGGGAAAGAAAACATTGAAAGTAGGGGAGATTTTTGTGGTGCTATTAATTTCAAAACAAGAATCAGGGAACACGAACTTTGTTTAAATAATAATAATTTTTCGGAATTCGCTAATCACCTAATAGAATACGACCATACACATACTAGAAACAATGTATCCTTTAGTCATACAAATGTAAATAATTATTTCAATTTATTAGCATCGGAAACATTAGAAATAAATAAAGCGATTAACTCCGGACATAATTTAGTTAATAAAATAATAGAACCACAAAAATCTCCCCTACTTTCAATGTTTTCTTTCCCTGATTCCACCCACCTCCAATCTTTTTCTAATAATACTTCCACCCCCACCCCACTACCCCCTAGTCACACATAACTCTCTAACGAACCCTTCTTTTGTTTTGCACTCAGTTTATATTCTGCTCGTGAATGGTACTAGCGTATCGAAACCGGTCGCAGACCTATATATAAAATCAAGTGATAATTTAAATACATCGTGAATTAAACTCGTTATCTAATCATCCTCAGGCATTTTTAAGGTAAGCTTAAAAGTAAAGCGGAAGCAAATTTGATTAAAAAATTTAATGTAAGCTAAATAATTGTAAATACCCAGCTCTGGTTAACAAAAATTTAATGTAAGCTAAATAATTGTAAATACCCAGCTCTGGTTAACAAAAATTTAATGTAAGCTAAATAATTGTAAATACCCAGCTCTGGTTAACAAAAATTTAATGTAAGCTAAATAATTGTAAATACCCAGCTCTGGTTAACAAAAATTTGATTCAATTTATTAATGACTATAATATTATATACTCACCTAAAATCTAAACACAACTTTGTTCTTTGAACAATCAATGCGAGTGCTATAGATCCAAGCAATGAATTCAGTACAAAGGCTGTAATTACCATCTGACCTTCTAAATCTCTGACATGAATTTCCTAAAACAAAAAAAAGGTCAATTCAGATTCAATACAAATATAAAGAGTCTTCATAATTAGGTTTTAGAATTCTCTGCAAGAACATTTTGATAAGAAAATCTAAATTTACTCTAACTGATAAAAAAATCTACATTAACAAGACTATTTCAAACTCTAGCAATTGCCAAGAGTTGATTATCTTGGGATCTTAATGGAAGCCCGTGGTTATAAAATCTTTGGAAATGATGTTAAGGGTGATTCATGTTCAAAGATATTAAAAAAGAAGTTTAAGCTGTGAAGATCGCGAGATTCCTAGCAGGTTAGCCACCGAAATTCACTTCAAAACTGGGAGACGTGATTGTACTTCTTTAAACTGTGTACATACATTTTGTGGCCTATCTAATTTAGAACTGAGTCCTTTAGTAGTATTATTAGTTAGGCAAAATCTGCATAGTACAGGATTGGTAAGAGAATAGAATTGCGAGACTACATTTTGTTTCTATGAGAGGGTTAAACTGAAGTAGAAAGTAGCACCTAAGTTTTTGAATGTTTGTGAAAAATTAATGACAGAATTATATATTTCAAGAGGTGTATTCTTACAGTGTATTTGAAAATATGATCTAAAGTTCTGGTAGACTTTGTGATATCCTGCATAGTGGCTGTCAGGAGTCCTAGGGTGACATACAGTACACACTGCATGGACGTTATCTGGGAAATCAACAAGAAAGGATCCCATTGTGTATAGCGAAATGTTCCAGTGAATTTCTTCATTATTCTATCAATTCAGTGTTTCGTTCGAAAAGTTAAAAGCATTGTTACGTCATACGAGTTTTGAAAAAGTTTTCTGCACTGAGGCTTTAGAGAATATTTGTAAAAAACAATAACTACAATATATTACGATGTATCCACAACATATTGCATGCCAGTTTATTCACACTATCCTGCTCATCTTATATACGATTAATCAACACAATACGAAAATTAATGTTTGTGAATAATTATTATGAACGAAGTTGTCAAAAACATAACATTACAAGCTACTTTCATTTAACAAAAATCAGATCACTACAACATCTTGCACACATCGATGGGATGACAGCTCGTTAATTGACGTTTTTGAAAATGTTGCCAGGGTGGTTAAATATTTAAATAATCTTCGATTAAATTGTATTTTGTAAGAACAATTATTATTAAATTTAGATATATTATGATGAATAAAATATTTTTAAAGTTAAAGTTATCCAGTTTCATTTCTTTACACTAAATAATATTAAAGTGATTTATGAAAATTTTCTTTATACATCTACGGCAACACTAATACTCAAAAGTCAAAATTGCCGCGAAATTGTGCGTGAAGAAGTGGAGGAGGATTTTGTTTATCACTATTTTGTGTAAAATAACTGCTTTCCGTAGTTGTGTTCTTCTTTCCTGCAGAGTTAATTACGTATTTTAATATGGGAATTCTAGGATTATCTAAGCTTATAGCAGATATTGCGCCTCAAGCTTTGAAAGAAAGTGACATCAAAAATTATTTCGGTGAGTGCGTTTCATCGAATAGACTATAATGTTTTCTCACACTTCTTTAACCAGTATATTTTGATAACTTATAATATATGTTTTAGGTAGAAAAGTAGCCATCGATGCATCAATGTGTCTTTATCAATTCCTCATCGCAGTTAGAACTGAAGGTATGGAGCTTGAGATTCATTCTAAAGGCTGAAGCATATACTTAGTTGTAAAGAAACATCAAAATTACTGATTGTATTGAAAATGTTGCAATGAAATGCTTTCTTTTTAGGTGCACAACTTACATCTGTAGATGGCGAGACAACTTCTCACTTGATGGGGACATTTTACAGAACCATACGCCTATTAGAAAATGGTATCAAGCCAGTATATGTGTTTGATGGCAAACCTCCAGAGCTGAAGTCTGGTGAATTAGTTAAGAGAGCCGAAAGAAGAGAGGAGGCTCAAAAAGAACTAGAGAAGGCCACTGAAGCAGGTATAGGATTTAAGTATGTCTCTAGTCCCGGAAAAAAGTAAAACAAAGCAGAATTTGGAGCCTTTTCATTGAAAATTCATATTGACTATCAAAGTGGAAATCGGCTTGTTACTCAAATGTCTTGCGAAAAAGATGATTCATGTGCAGGTATATTATAATGATTGACTTAATGTGTGTTCTTTATCAGGTGACGCAGAGTTGGTTGATAAGTTTAACAGACGTCTGGTGAAAGTGACCAAACAACACGGAGAAGAAGCTAAGCAGTTACTTTCCCTTATGGGAGTTCCCTATATAGATGCTCCATGTGAAGCAGAGGCCCAGTGTGCTGCCATGGTAACAATACCTTCAATTCTCTCTAATTATCTTTTGTTTGGATTTATTTTTATAATTTATACGAACCGTAAGCCTGGCTTCGTTCAAATACATTATTTTTTACGCATATTTTGCACACATACATACAGATATTATTAAAACCCTTAAAATATATCAAATCTCCCATTCTCATAGGAATACTAACTCAAATTGAGTGTTATATCTTTTGTGCTATGTCAGTATTGGCAGATTTCATGAAACGCTAAGAAAAATGTTGTAAATAAATTACTTTATTAGCACGATGTAGATATGTGTCAATAGCATAGAAAAAAGTAGATACATCATGATACAGATATAAATCAAAGATGTTGTATCAATGTGTTAAAAGATGGTCTAAATTTGTTATAAACCCAAGCACTGGAGCAGTAAGTAATATATTAGTATGTTATGTCGGATTAAATCATACATAATATATTGTCTTCTAAATATGTATTGTGTCATTTATTTGTAGGTGAAAGCAGGAAAAGTGTATGCCACAGCCACTGAAGATATGGATGCCCTTACATTTGGATCTAATGTTTTATTGCGTCATATGACATTCTCAGAAGCTAGGAAGATGCCTGTGCAAGAATTTCATTTTAGTAAAGTTCTAGAAGGACTTGGACTTAATAAGGGAGAAGTGAGTCATTGTAACATATTTTTTAATGTGTTGAATCATATGTTTTTTTAATTATCCATGTAGTGTCTGGTGTAGAATAGATTTCTCACTTTTTTCTGTAAGTTTACGAGTGTCCTGTAAAGGACAGGTATCCTCAAAAGTCACGTGTATAAGATATTTGTGTCGCTGAGTTTCGAAATCCGCTATAACACATACATTTGAATGTGTTATAGCGGATTTCGAAACTCAGCGACACATTTCACATCCTTAATTCTGTGGTGATTTAGGTTACCCATTCTCAATTTCTTGTAAAACAATATAGATCTATATATCATTGTTGCATATTTAAAATGACGTATGAAACTATATAAATGTTTTGACATTTCTAGAATAAACTGCTTAGTATGACAGTAAAACCATCTTTTAAAGTGGTTCTTAGTATCAAATATTAAAATATGATATTTTAAAATTAATATTGCATTCCATTAAAAAGTTCAAACAGCAATTTTAATGCTCTAATGAAAAGTTTTTTGAGAGCATGCCTATATAAAAATGATCTCATTTACACCATTTTGAATATGCAACAATCTGACAATTATCGTGTTTACTATATTTTATCAAAGTGTCTTGTATAATAAAATTTAATCATCTTTTTAAATTACAGTTCATAGATTTGTGTATTCTTCTGGGATGTGACTATTGTCCTTCCATCAAAGGTATCGGACCTAAGAGAGCCATAGAACTCATTAGGCAACATCGTTCCATTGAGGAGATTCTAAAGAATATTGACACTGCCAAATATGTACCTCCAGAGGATTGGAACTTTGATCAAGCCAGGAAACTGTTCGAACAACCTGAAGTGAAAGATCCCGAAGAGGTTGTGGTATGTGACATTGAATCGAAAATAATGTTTGAACTTTTTAAAAAACTTCGATAAGTTAAAAAAATCTTTGCAACATACAGTGTTGCCAGCAACACATTGACTGCAACTCCGCAATGTGATGATTCAACTTTGTTGCTAAACAAATGTTTACCATGAATACGAGGCTTAACTCAAGTTTTGGACTTAAATCACAAATATCTTGTATAACTTGAAATGCCGGCGGGTACAACCTGAGGGAGAGACTTTTGTAACTCAATTTTTTTTAATTTCCACAAATTATCCAAACCTTGATAAGTTGTAATGATTTTTTTGCTGTGATTTGTAATTTAATTTCACATTGTTCGTAGTTTAAAGTAATAATGAAATTATTTTTATGACATGTTCTTCTTTAATTCTAGTTAAAATGGAGTGATCCAGATGAAGAGGGTCTCGTAAAGTACCTGTGTGGAGACAAGCAGTTCAATGAGGATCGTGTAAGGTCTGGTGCTAAAAAGTTACTGAAATCAAGATCAGGAACTACTCAAGGAAGACTAGACTCGTTCTTCACAGTGAGTCCTCATTTTATTTACTTTCTATTATTTCAATAGTCTGATTGTAGAGTCCCATACTTTCAATTGACAAATCTCTGGTTCCATTCCCCCTGTTTGTGTAGATGCTACGATGGTATAGGGAAATAGAGAGATGTCTGCGGCATAGGCACTAGGTACTTTTTCATAAAAATGTTAAATTTATGTATTGAAAATAAAAACACTTTTCTATATAACTTAATAAAAAAAATTACAACTACTGACAACTTATTAATATTTTCATAATTTCTGTATGTATACTAGGGTGTCCCTTATTTGGTCAAAATTTTTTTTTTTCAGTTATTGAAACGCATACCCTCCAATTGTGTTTACTAGCCCAATACTTACCCAAATACAGAATTTAAGTTTTTTACGTTGATTGGAACCCGTGCCGACAGAGCCTCAAAGTTTTAGAAAAAAGCTGCTTAAAGCGTCTTTTAAATTTAGCTGTAGATCATCACTAAATACCAATATGTTAGCTAAATATTGATGAAAACACAAATTTATATGGAGTATTTCTTAAAATTATCAAAAAAAGTTACAAAATTGATATTAATTAATTTGGATATATCCTCTAAAAAGTCTCTTTTTTACAGTCTAGGTAGATTTTTCTATGTTCATGCACACAAAGTCATATGAACTATTTCTATTTTTCGTCTGCGGTTATCAAACCATGAAAGCCTTGGATTTGTTTAACAGCTCTTTCAGCTGTGTCATTCACTGCTTTTAAGCTAGATATCTTTTTTTAAGCTTCCACAAATGCCACAATTTCTTTATACGAAGATACACCTTCTTGAAGGAAACTGCTGTCAAGTCTTAGTCGTGAAAATAAATCTTTGCTCCTGACGGATACAAAATAACTCAAAAATTTTCCTATAAAAACATTAAGGCTTCTTGTTGAATACATAAAAAGAACATGATATAACATATTAAATAAATTGAGCACTACTACCTAACATATTGAGAGCCAGACATCTGTTCCTTCCATTGTTCATATCTCTTCGTTACCATTTAATGTTTTTAAAAAACACAAGTCTTGATTCGGCGCTTTCACCACCAAACAACATTCAGTCAAGGACTTGAAATGAACTACCACAATAAACAAACAAAAATCTAGTAAAGTTTATTTGTCCTTGGCGCCCATTTTAAACTGAGACTGTAATAAGCATATTTTTGAAGAGTAAATAGCTCTTGCCATCCATCGTGCTTGATGCATTGCGCCAGTAGATCTGATTTTTAAATTATGTGGATGCCAAAGGCTCTCTCAGGCTGTGTAAAGCAGCAGGTGCCAACAAGCTCTCTGAAACCATACAATTAAATCTTTTTTTTCTATTCTGCTAGTTTTTTCAGCCTTTCTTTTTTTCAATTTCAGCCATTTTTTTGTCAACACCCGCCAAGCATCCTATACATCTTAGTTCTCTTTGCTTTTACAATAATTTATTATCTTCTTTGATTTTTAGTCTTTTGAGAGCATCGGCGAATACAATATCGCATAAATTATCCAATTCAAGTGGAAATTCACCTCACGGTGCCTATGAAAATCCTGAATCTTATTGCTATTTTTCGGCAGCTCTTTTCAGACCTGATAAAGATCCTCTGACTTCTTAACACGATTATTAACAGCTCCATTAGGTATTCTAGCTTTTTTCCAGAATGAAATGCACACGCGAATGACTAGATTTTTGCTTTCACTAACATTCAACTTAATATCGCGTATGTCGAAAGACAGAACTGCGAGAACTTGACGATCGGACGGTTATTTTGCGCTTGTCATCTATTGATTTACTTCACCAACCAAGAAAATACTTTTAATAATTGCTTCTTAGATCTACTGACACCTTTGAAATATAAAAAAATCCGCGATAATTACCAAAGAAACCGAGACTGAGTGACAATAACAGTGGGCACTCACCGCCCCTGGGAAGTAACTTGTATGAAGATGTTTCCGTGCAAGTCGGCACGGGTTGCACTGTTCCGAATAAGATAAAAATTGGTTTTTGAGTGTTATAGGACCAAATGAACAAAATAATAGCCTATGCGTTGTAAAATTAAAACTTTGAAAAATAAGGGACACCCTAATGTATACTCACCACCTTTTGATTCAACATTAAATATCTAAACACACACATAAATTTATTTTGAAAATATCAAGAAACGCTTTATGTCCAACGAGTTCTCCTTGCTCACTGTCTTATTGAGTATGTCAAGTTCATACAGCTTTTAAAAATAAGTTCCCTCTCTATTTTCATATTTATTTCACTTAATAACGGAAGAAACAAGCCATCAGAAGAAATGGGTCGTCTATCTATATCTCAAATTTAAATTTGTTTCAGGTCACTTCTACGACTAATGGTTCAGTTAAAAGGAAACAAGAGGAGAAAAAAGGATCCACCCCAAAACGAGGGAAGACATCGGGACCGGGGAAGGGCAAAGGGAGGCCGAAATAAACCATCACATGAAGCTCTTAGTTAGCTCATTAGCATTTTAGTTTATATGGTTTCATTTCATATTAAATTTACAACTGTCAATTTGTAATACAACACTCATGCCTTCTCCTCTTTATTCATCTCATGGATCACATTTAATATTTTGTCCCGCAAATTGCGAGATAATTTAAGTCAATGCAAAGTTATTGTTAAGTACAAATACACCTCCTTAAAACATTCTAATTACATTTTATTTACTTATAATCTCTTATATTTATTAATATTTTATTTTTCATGGAATAATATTCACTTGATTTTTTATTTGAATAGGTACTTTTTGTACACCTACAGTGTGTATTTTTGAGTAAAAAACTCATTGCAAATAAATTACTGAGAAAATTATATATTAGTTTTTTTCTTGTATTGTATACTTATTATCTAAATCCTTACATTTCTTATAATTTGGACAACCAATGAATACCTGCCTTGAATTGGATATTTAAATTTCAACATGACATGACTCTTAAAGTCAAATCCTATCTTAACGATGGTATTACATAAAAATGAAATAATCCTAAACTTAGTACATAGTAACGAATAGAATTGTGACATTTCCGAATTTAAATATAAGTAACTTTTGGCCAGTTTCTTAGAAATCAGAATGTCTCTTCTGAAAAACTTCTAATAATAACTAATAGAGAGCAACATTTTGGACTTTGATAAAAGGAACTTTTTCTTAAAAAAACAGGCTGTTTCTTTTTATGGAAATGGCAGTAAGTTTGTTTACAAATGAAAGATGTGTCATTTAATTTAATAATTTATTTCATTAAAGTAAAAACATTCATATAAAAAAAAGACTGGAAACAAAATAACTGCAAATGAAACATTTACAAACATGTTTAACATTTATTCTATAATATCTCGAACAACAATGCTTACAGCTAATATCTAATTAACATCACGACAGATCTAATAAAAACTACACATATGACTGACTTATTTATCACATCCTATTTGATTTAGATGTGTAAACATTGTTTGTTATCTTATAGAAATTATGACTTGGATTTTGATGGAGTCTACCACCACTAAATATATTTAGAAATCTCAATTATTATTTAAAATCCGTAGGCGAATTAGCATCTCCCAGTTTACTTGTTAACCTTTTATAAATATTTCAATTACCTTAACTACTGTTACCTACATAATTATGCAAATAAAATTATGTACATGCATATTATCATTGGTAAAATACATAAACTTTAATTACGTGTAAACAAGTAATACCTTTTTGCTATTTCCGTGTATAAAAAAAATAATATACAAAAGCACCAATACATATGACTCTGTGCAAAATTGCATACATTATATTCATTACAAATTACTATAAAATATACTTTATTTATAAATGAACATGATTTAAGTTTAGGATTTACTGAATCCATTTTTATCATGTATAAAATAATAAAAAGGTATTATTAAGTTGGTATGAGAGAGTTTAAGCAAAGTTAGCCTTCAGGAAATTGATGAGACCATTTGTGGAGGCATCATGTGATGAGACAGGTGTTTTGTCTTGGAGTTCAGGCTCGATAGCCTTGGCGAGCTGTTTGCCAAGTTCTACTCCCCACTGATCATAAGAGTTAATGTTCCAGATAACACCCTGTGTGAAGATCTTATGCTCATATGTAGCTGAAAATTACAATAATTACTCTTACACTTCAATCCCAAAGCAATTTAACAATGGGGAAAATTAAATGAAATAGTTCATCAAAGTTTTGCTATAAAGTTGATACTTTGCTATAGAGAACCTTGCTATACAGGTAGTCACAATAAAAGATAGCTCTTCTCTCAAGGTATAGATGGAGATGCAAAAGATTGCAGATTGTACCCTTTCTTAGCAAACTATAATAAATTATTTATTAAGATTACTTTTGTACCTAAATATCTACATACATATTTCATAATTGTGAGTTGTCAAAAAACAGTTTGCATGCTTGGTCATTTTCAATGACATTCCTCCTTATTCGATGATGACCATTTATTACCTACTGCGCAATACTGGCAAAGAGTTTCTATGATAAAGATCATTATTAAGATGAATTTGAAATGATTAAGAGTTGAAATAATCTTACCAATGAGGGCTCCAAGGGTAAATGGAGTTACTTTTTTGACTACAATGGAATTAGTTGGTCTATTACCAAGGAATACTTTATGAGGAAGAATCTTAGCTATGTCACCAGCAGACATTCCTGACTTTTCCAACTCAGCCTTAGCCTAAAACACAAAGCGATTGTCAGATATTGAAAATTTAAGCATTTTTAGTTTTAAGTTTGGTTTGAATGTGTATGTGACATTATTACCTGTGCTTCAGACTTGCCAGTCATAAGGGCTTCTGTTTGTGCTAAGAAGTTAGCCAACAGAATCTTATGATGCAGTCCACCACTAATTGGATTATGGGTCTGAGCTGGCGCTATGAAATCACAAGGGATCAACCTAAAATAATATAATGAAAAAAATCACTTCAATTAAATTTGTTGCTCCGTACATAAAAATATCATTTTATAAAAAAAAATCTATGTATAATACTCCCATTTACAAAGGCGATTTTTCATTATTCATAGTCAAGATTTTTTGTCAGAGATTTTTACCTTTAATGGTAAGATAATTAATTTTGAATACCTTGTTCCCTGGTGGATGAGTTGGTAGAAAGCATGTTGTCCATTTGTTCCAGGCTCTCCCCAAACAATGGGACCAGTGCTGTAGTCTACTTTTTCCCCACTGCGTGTTACATACTTTCCATTACTCTCCATATCTCCCTGCTGGAAGTATGCTGCAAAGCGATGAAGGTACTGATCATACGGAAGCAAAGCGTGAGTTTCAGCACCGTAAAAGTTAGTGTACCATATTCCTAAAAGAGCCAAGATCACTGGAACCTGAAATTAATAAATAATATAGAAACAATAAAATATAAATAATACTACCTTAAATCTTTTTCTTTTGAATAATATGTATAGACAAAAAAGGTTTCAGAGAATAAAATCTGGGAATTAGTTAATTTATGGTGCGATAAGTATAGTGAAAAATTGAAATACACTCACATTTTTCTGAAGTGGTGCTGTGTAGAAGTGATTATCAATAAATGAAGCTCCATCTAGGAGTTTTACAAAGTTTTCATAACCAACATACAGCGAGATAGAAAGACCAATAGCAGACCACAAAGAATATCTGAAAATAAATCAAAATATTTAATATGTAGTTACATTCAAAGAAAGCTCAGAAAAAGATTCTTTTATTAAGAATATTTTAACACAATATAAAGAATTTTTACCTTCCTCCAACCCAATCCCAGAATCCAAACATATTCTTAGCGTCAATTCCAAATGCTGTCACTTTCTCAGCATTTGTAGAAAGGGCAACAAAATGCTTGGCCACAGCAGATTGCTAAAAAATGAGTTGATTTAAAAAGATATTATCTACAATAATACTCCATACTATAATATTTTATGTCTCGAAATTGTTGTACGAGTATATTGGACAACATGTTGTGTAACTAGCTTACATCTTTGCTGGCTGCCACAAACCAGTTTTTAGCTGAAGTAGCATTGGTGATAGTTTCTTGAGTGGTGAATGTCTTAGAGGCAATGATGAACAGGACTGTCTCCGGATTCAACTTCTTCAACACCTCAGCCATGTGTGTGCCATCAATGTTAGACACAAAGTGAACATTGAGACCTTTAGAATATGGCTTCAGAGCCTCTGTTACCATTAAAGGACCAAGATCAGAACCACCAATACCGATGTTTACGACATCTGTAATAGCCTTCCCGGTGTAACTGAAAGTTAAATTTGAATTCATAAATATGAATGTGGAAAAAAATTATAAGACTAATTGAGTAGTCCACTTTCAAACTCCGCTATGTTAAAAAATCACTTTTTTCGGGAAATCAAAAAAAATGTTTTTTTCTTTCTGGTAGCTATATTTTGTCGTGCTCATTGTTATTTATTATAGATTTGAGTACTTGGAAACAATTTATAATGTCAAATACACCGAAGGTATGTTTATTTCTCTTATATTAATACATTTAAATTTAATATAGAGAGTTTTGAAACAGTTCTTAATGACATAGCAACTTTTGCAATTGGATAAAATGAACTTGCAGTTGAACGATATAAACATAGCAAGTTTTGCAGTAAAATAAATGAATTCCAGGCTGTTTGTCAAGGAGCAATGAGACTCGATCAGAGTGTTTATTATTCCTTATATTCTAATATTAACTTCCTCGGCTATCATAGTGCCTTCGTCATCAGTCTCCTCGACATTTTGATTTTCTGTAGCCACCGTTCCAGCTAATAAAAAATTATAATAATTTAGATTAGCGCGAGTTAGCCAATCTTCACCAATATGCTTACAAATTAAGTTCTTTACATCTTGTAATTTTGCAGAATTCACTACGTTATCCCCAATCCCCAACATTGATGGTTGAATATCTCTAAAAGACTTGCCCTTTTTACATACATTTCCATATTCAATTAGCTCAGCCCCCCTAGACAAGCACGCACTTTTCGATCGACTACAAACGAATTTACGACAATCTACCTACATGTCCCATATAATTATGCGTTATTGTTGCGGTTATAGTCGTAAATTCGTTTGTAGTCGATCGACAAGTGACGGTTTGTCTAGGGGGGCAGTAATGTTATTTGGTTCACCTTTTATGGTTATTCTATTGTTTTTTATATTCTTCAAAATAAAAAATCTTTTGACTCGTTAAATTTAAAGTGCCAAGACCCTGTTGGTTTGACAACATTCTGTACACTAGATTTCCAGTCATAAAAAATGAATTCTCCACCAAGTGTACCAAATTTTCGGAAAATATCAAAATATTTCTCTGGTTTCACTATCACCTCTATGTCCTTGATTTTTCTTTCTATATTTTCGGAAATTCGGTCTGGAGGCAAAAATGAATGTCCAACAACTGGAAATAATACAGTAATTTGTTCGATTTGTCGTGGGGATTTCGTTTGTATCCAATTTGCCAACATATTCAAAACAATGCTGTTTTTGTTTTGCCCTCTACACGCGTCACAAAATAATCGTATATGACTAATAGAGGGCTCAAAGTGTGTGTCAGAGGGCTCAAAGAAGAAAATACACCCGCCAAAAACACAAATAGATTTACATCAATGTGACAGTGACATACATTAAGATAGCGGGATTTGCAAGAGTTCACTCTGAACATAGCGGTGTTTGCAAGGTGACAGGTAACATAGGGAGTTTTGAAAGTGGACAAATGCTTAACATAGCAAGTTTTGCAAAATTATATCAAATTGTATCACTTATTGTATGGAAAATAACGCATTTAGATGAAGTTTGGTTTTTGATATTAACAATAATTAAGATGAATAATAGATTGCCATTAAAAAAAAAAAAAATTGACATAGCGGTGTTTGGAAATGGACTACTCAATTATAACTGTCATTACTTTAACAGTTAATTATCTTCTTTTTTTACGTTTCAGTCGACAATTTGAAAATGAAAACTTTACGATCCTTATTCTAACGAGGAGGTTCTTCTCCTATATATCTTTAATTTCATTGGGTAATGAATAAAAAAAAAAGTTAAGACATATTTTATTACATCTTAAATTCAATTATTTGCCACCCATTCTGAATGTCTTAATTTTTTGCTTGCGCGGAGAAGACAGCTTGAATGTTTATTACATGCTGCTGGTCTGCTGGCTACCAGCAGCACACCGGCAATGTAATAGTAGTACAAAAAATAATGAAATAATTAGTAAAAAAATTAATTTGCTTGTTATTTGATGAATTAATAATGAAGTTAAATCTTTGACTAATTGTGCCTAGCAATGGATAAATGTTATTTTTAAATTCAATCACCCTTTCCAATCTCCAGAGATGACCTGATTGGTGAACTCCTTCATATGACCCAACACAGCCTCTACATCAGGTGTGACGTCTTTGCCATCGATGAGGATGGGTTTCTTGGAACGATTCCTCAAAGCAATGTGCAACACAGCACGTCCTTCGGTGAAATTTATCTTTTCACCTGCAAATGAGTAACAGCAAAATAAAAAATACATACTGTACAAATGACAGGAAATAACATCAAGGTAATAAAAAAATTCTAAGCTAATAAATTATGAAGTTTTATTTACTGTGACAGAAGTACATATCGATGGCTTATTTCTATAGGGAGACAAGTCGAAAAACATGATTTTACACAAATCGCATTTTAAGTTTTAGCCAAAACTTAATCTATGATATCTTCGCAAAATAAAAAGCTAACCTACTAATAACTTCGCAATTTATTTGTAAAAAGTGTTCTAATTATTACTAACATAATTTCAATTCATTTCGATAATCAAAAAAAATATAAAAATTAAAAATATGAAGGTATTCAGACTTAACTCCCCATAAAATCGTACGTCTTGGTAATTATATCAATTCTATAAGGAGACATCTCAAATGTCTCCGTATAGAAGTAGATTTTTGTCCTACTTTATACAGAGAAAATCGTATGTTTTTAGTTGTCTCCTGCTGTCAATTTGCACTTGAAATGTGATGGAGGAAAACCTTTAGATCAGAGGTTCCCAAACTTTTTTTTCTCATAGACCACTTTCAAAAATTTGCTGGTAGTAATATTTCAAATATTTCATATTAGAAATATTTCAAAAACTCCTCGGTTTTCTTACAGAATATTTTCTAACAGCCTTTTTCTATAATGTAACGGGTATTTGTACCGATTATTGTTGATGTCATTATCTGGTGCTTTTACCGAATATCCGATACTTTAACTATGGATTCGTGGACCCCCTCTTACGACTTGTGCACCCCCATTTTTTAGTCACGCCATCGTAGATCCCCGTCGAGTCTCCCGTGGACAACTGGGGGTCCACCTGGACCACTTTGGGAATCACTGCTTGAGATGATCAAGAAAACCACACTGAAGAGGATACAATATTTAATTTAGTATTTTTTTTATACATAATGCTTCTCATCCCAAGTAGATTCATTATTTTTGAGCAATGACGGCTTGTTGATTTACCCATTTAGTATTCATTCTACTATAGATTAAACAAACATGAGAGAGACCTCTTTTGATTTCTCAGGTCATTATAATTTTTTAGTTATTTAGTTAAGAGTTATATTCATACATACAGATTGATATACATACTTACTTTTATTGCATATTTTTTTACGAAACAATAATAATTACCTAAGAAATCGAAAGACGTTTTTTTCGTTTCTGTATAATCCAAAGTATAAAAAACGCTAGTGTCAATTTACCCAGTACAATAATATCAGTTACATACTACTTTCAAATAAATCTTTGAGTAAATCGATGATGAGGAATGATTTTTCAGCGCCGTCTAGTGAAACACCCATCTCAAGAGCGTGGAACAAACATATCAAAACAATATGTACATTGAAAAGTATACAAGTTTTTCGAAGTAGTTTATTTTGTCTTATCTCTTATAGGTACCTACTTACTTGAATACTTTCATGATATCTATATAGGTATATAAAAGAATGTCGCGTTAGTTAGCTCAGGAATGGCTGTACCAATTTGTATGATCTCTGAATTGTTGGATTCTTCTCCACCTTGATTAAATATCTTACAAATTCACGGGAAGAAAAGTTACGAAGATAATTTTTTACTCCATACATTTTTAATTTCAATTAAAATTCAATTTCAATTAAAAATGTAATATGGAGAATTATACAAAATCAACGATGATGTTTTTTTAAAGATTGGCCTATTTATTGAATATTTTTTGTATAAATTTTCAAATTCAAACATCGATTCTGAAATTTCAATTTTGAAAAATTCATGGATAAGAATTTTTATAAATTTGAAATGAATAGGTACAATACCTTATACCTAAAAAATAAATTAGTTCCTACATACCTATATTACATACAGCAGATAATTTGTATACAAATCTGAGTTAAGTATAATTGATTAACAAAAATGAATTTTATTTTTTACACTATACGATGACACACTTGAACAATTACGGGAGTTTGTAAAGAGATTAAAAATATTAATCATTCATTGATTCTTAGACGGTACGAAGTTCGCTGGGTTAGCTAGTTGCATGATAAATTACAGATTTATTAGGATACATCTTAGATGTCTCCCTATAGAACTAACATATATCACAAATCAGTACGAATTTATCAATTCTATAAGGAAACATTAGACTTGTTACCCTATAGAACTGATTTTTTGTAAAATTTCTATTATTTCCATATGGATACAAAGTATTTCAGCTTTCAGTAAAAGCATATTTGACTTGTTTCTCTATTGATATATGTGCAGACCATCTTTAAGAAATTATTTGCATCATTAACTCAATTTTGATATTTTTTGACTTGTCTCCCTATAGAAATAAGCCATCGATATGTTGTACAATGTAATACAAGTGGAAATAAATTATAAGAAATTGAATAAATGCATGGGAACTTTAAACTACATAAGTGTGTATCACTCTCATAATCCCTAAACTATAAATCAGATTTTTATGTGGTCTTCATTAAAGCAAATATTTCTACACATTTTTCAATAAGTTTATTTTAAATATTTCAAAAACCTATGATTTGGCAATATTTACTATTGGATGTTACACATTCCTTCACATATTGGTTTATAAATAAAACTTGCTTTATGTTTGGTAAGGCATAGTGTGGAGTAGAATCATAAAAGAGTGTGTATAGTTAAGAGTACCTGAGAACATGGCATTCCTAGCCTCTTCCACTCCACGGCTCTTAGCCAAATCAAAGAGAAGAGCACAAGCTGTGTCGTCCATTCGATTTTTGGAGTAGTCAAACAGAATCTCTCCATCGTCGGGTGTGGCCAGCTTTAAACTAAAAACAATCATTGAATTTCATATGAACCTTGTTTTTTATTCTTTCAGATACATATTCATATATATGATTTTCAAAAATATTTAATCAATATAAATAATACATCGGTTGATTCGGCATTCACTTCTTAGTTTTCAATTTAAATAAAAAAAAATTATAAAAATAATTTTATCGCTTACTATGAATATTAATTAACTATATTAATCACTATTCGGTTTGTCTTTACTATCAGTTAAAATCTATTGCAAAGAATATATTACAATATATTTTAATTGTTAGTAATGCATACATAGGCCATTGGAGCCGACTCTTAATAATCAAAGACTAAATGAAATTCATTAAGATACGAGTTGAAATCATAAGGTGTTAAGTTTTTGACCAACAAATGTTGTACAGTGAAATGAAATAATTTGTTATGTTTTACTGATTTCATTAAAATTATCATAAATTTAAAAACACAAAATGATTACACATGGGCTAGACCAGTGGTTCCCAAAGTTGACTGGGCTCCGACCCATCTAACAAAAATTTCCAATCTTGGGACCCACCTTTTAGCTGTCTTAGAGAAAAGAGGTCATAAATATTGGTAATACTCAGATTCTCTAGTAGCGAGTCATGGAACTACTTAATGCTCAGGGCCCACTCAATATTCGCTCGCGACACACCGGTGGGTCGCGACCCATACATTGGGAAACACTGGCCTAGAGACTATGATGGTAACGCTTGCGAACAAACGAAAACTGAGAGGTATACAGCGTGCCATGGGAAACAAATGCCGGGTATCAGCTTGAGAGACAAAATAAGAAATAAAACCATCCGACAAAAGACAGAAGTCGTTGACGTTGTTGATAAAGTCTCCAAGCTGAAATAGCAATGGGCTGGTCATGTGGTTAGACGAGAGGATGGCAGATGGAATTCCAGAATTCTTGAATGGAGGCCGTGTGAGGACAAAAGAAGTGTAGGAAGACCCCAAAAAATATGGGTTGACAATATTGTCCAGATGATGGGAAAACAGTGGTATTGTGTTGCTCGAGATAGGAAAATGTGGAAAAGTTTTGAAGAGGCCTATATCCAGCAGTGGAGAGAAGAGGGCTAGCAATAAATATAAGGATTCTTATTTTATATATACATTTTAAAAGTAGAGAAAATACCATTCTAATAATCAAACCAATAAATATATTATGCTTAAGTGTGTGTAAACTAGACAATATAAAAACAATCTAGCTTATATATACATCCTAAAATTTATCTAGCCACTATTCCATCCATACCATAGATATATGACAAACAATTATGAAAGGAACAATATTCTATTGATTGATTAAATTTGAACACCTATTGATTTTATAACTAATAAATAAATCTGGTACATTGACTTTCAAATACATATAATATTATCATGGCTTTCTACTAATAAGGTGACATGGCACCTCTAAAAATCAAACCCACCTCTAAACTCAAATGTATATACTATCATTTTAATTGGTTGATAACTTGTATGTCAACAGAGAAATAAATTTTTATGTTGTGCAATCTGTAATGATGTGGAATTAATTTGTGATTCAACTTGATTAATCAATGAGAGAATAATAAATATATATAATTTAAATAAACATACAACTAAATGAAGGATATTTGGAGGTCATAATAATACAAGTTATGCCATATTGCTTACATTTTCTCTGAAATTTACCTGTATTTATTGAAACGTTCAGGGTCCTTCTGGAATGACTCCAAAATATTGAGCTTGGATCCATTTGAGTTGTAGTAATCTTGCAATTTTATCCATGTAGGGTCTTGTGAAAGTTTTACTTTGTTATCCATGTTAACTTTGTTTGTTTTATTTATATTTTAGAAAAAACCGGCAGCACCCGTACGTGAAAGTCACCGAGTTGAAATATTTTGACTTTGACAGCTTTTTAAAGTCAAATGAAGGTCATAGACATATTTAAGAGTTGCCAGTTATGAAAAGTAAATGTAAAAAATGGCGATAATTATAATGATTTTTCCAAAATGCTATTATTACATATACTATATACCCGTTACACAGTAGAAAAAGGTACTGTGAGAAAATATTCTGTAAGAAAACCGAGGAGTTTTTGGATTATTTCAAATTACTATACCATTTCGAAAATTTAGCGACGGGGGGAGGGTAGAAATACAGGGGTCCACCGGAACCAGCAAATTTTGGAAAGAAGTCTATGAGAAAAAATGTTTAGGAACCTCGGGAGTTTTTAAAGAGATTAAAAATAATATTAATCACTCATTGATTGTTAAGCGGTACAAAGTTCGCTGGGTCAACTAGTAATTATTAAATATACTGTAGATCACTTTAAATTATGTTTGAAGAGTGTACTGCTGATTGTTTTGAGTATGGATTTGGTTGTGCTTTTATCTATCTTTTATCGCTTTTGTTTTATAATTTTGCTTTCAGTTGAATACTTATTTCTTTTATTTTGTGTATCATAAGTAATTTTTTGTATGATTTTGTTCTTAATTTTATTGTTGTTATTTGCATAATGGTTGCATATTTTAATATGTTCTTATGTATTATGTATAGGTACTATTGTAATAGGCTTCTGAGCCATTTGAATATAAAGTAAATAAATAAAATATCGTAATATACCTTTTCATACACAAATAGAATGAAAAATATTATCACAAAGAAAATTTCAATAAAATGCACTTTTGAGTATTACAAAATATTTACTGGACTAGGAAACATAATAACAAATATATTAAATAAATTACAAAAAAAAACTAAGTAAATAATTACACACAATCAATGAAATATATTATAAAATACAGTTTGTAAATAGAGAGATAATAAATATCTTAAAAATTATAAGTATATAAATAAAATGCTTACAATCACACTGAATAGTGAAACATCATACAAAAATGTTTTAATGTTTTTGTTTTAGATAAAACATTCTAGGCATTAACATTCTTCACTAGATTGTAATAAAACCAAGTAGTAAAAAAACATAGGTATACAGAATAAAAGGCCATTGAAAATCAATGTTTTCTATTGAATAATTGTTAAAAAAACATATTTAGAACAAACTATATAAAATATATTCAAATGATGTTTAATATTAATAATGATGTTGATATGCATCATCACTTTAATAAAATATATAAATACAATATTTCAATTCTAACATTTGGTACAAAACTACAGTAAAAATGTGTAAAGGCACAATATATCATATATTTTTTTAGTGGTCAACGTCCTTACATAAAGTGGGATGTGGGTGAGTTAGTAAAATTATAATTGTTACATTAATAATATTTCTTGTTACGTGAGCACATCATATTTAATAATTTAATAAACAGTGCTCCACACTTTGTGTTGTCCAATATAAACCTAATAATAATTTATTTAATTCACTGTGTAGATATACTCTGCATTAAGTACAGAATTGGTTTTTTATATAAGAAAAAATTAGGGCAAGTTTTTTCTAATCTCATTTTTTCTTTGATTGTCCATAAAAATGAAGATTATAAGTGATCCAAAATGAAACCCATGAGGTTTTTAATCTTTAATATTATTTTTCAGTTTTTTTCTTTTGTGGTCAATAATTTGGTATGATTTTAACTCATTTCATTTGATCTTATATTTTCTACCATACATGGCACAAGTGCAAATAAGTGAATTTGATCATTTTATCTCAACCTACAATAAAATACAATATCATGGCTACTTAGAGCACTTTGAGCTTCATTACTATGGGCGATATCCAGTCGAGTTGGCACGTTTGATAATCCCATACAATCTATCTCTGTACTCATCAACAGAAAGTCGTAGATTATCACATAATGGAGGAATTATGTCCTTGTTTAATATTGGTTCATGTTTTCCCTGATGAAACCTACAATGAAAGCAGTATAAAAGTATATTTAACATTCAATCATCCTTTACAAAAAAGTACACAAAAAATTTAATAGTTTGTACCTGATAACATATAGATGTTCCAATGCTTCACATGCGGTAAGCCTCTTCATGGGGTTAAAAACAATTAAACTACAAGTTAAGTCAACTGCATCTTTACAGCCTCCTTTCAGCAACATCTGTTTCAAAGATGATCGGCGAGGAGCCGTCATACGAAGAAGCGAAGATCCGTAACCCGGGCACACAGCTTGGATGTCTATTGAAAGAATTTGATAAAACTTTCAAAATACAGGAAAACCATGAACAAATAATATTCCTTATTACGTACATCTACTTTGATTAGAAAGGAAATAGGTATAATCATATCTTCTGAATAGGATGAGACAACAAATAATAAAAAGTATAAAATTGTTTACCATCTTCAGGTATAAAGTATAAAATTATTTACCATCTTCAGAAGGTCGAGGTATACAGGACATTATTTTTTCCACTTGATTAACTGTAGATGATCCCGGAAATAGGGGTTCATTAAGAATCATCTCTCCCAAAATACATCCAAGACTCCACATATCTACACCCTTAGTGTAACTGAAACACCACAAGAAAATACAAAACATCACATTTTTTAATCATTAACTATTTTTATACAAACATCAATATCTGATGGAGTAAACAGTCATAAGTTATTATTGTTATCTTAAAAACATCACCCTGCACTAAGACCATAACAGCTTTTGGTCAAGGTGATCACGGCAGGAAAAAAACACAAAGCAAAATAAAAAAGAGAAAGAGAAATAAAAAACACAAAAGAGACATCATCATAAAGAAACAAAAAAATCATAAGAGTTTCTATTCTAGCGATAAAGTCATTGTATGTTATGTTGAAAAATGAACAGTAAAAATTCACTAAATTAAATATTTTATAGCCTTAACGACAGGAGAATTTGGGATGAAAATATTAAATGTACATTAAGAAGATCCATGAAATTTAATACAATTTTTTTAGTAGAATATTTATTATTTCTCATACTTACTTTGGACTAGCAATGAGTATCTCCGGTGCTCTGTACCATCTAGTCGCCACATAATCTGTCAAACAAGGATCACCACTGCCTTCAAAGCTGCTTCCATTCAGTGAGGACACGGATCTAGCCAATCCAAAGTCTGCTATTTTTACTCTATAATAACAAATACAATTTTCCGACAGTTCATAGCTGTACAGCCTTCATACATATATAAACAGTTGAACTGTATCTATATAAACAGTTGAACTGTATCTATATAAACAGTGTCGAGTCTCACCTGCAAGAGCTATCTATGAGAATGTTACTCGGCTTCAAATCTCTGTGAATGACATTCCCAGAATGAATGTATTTCATAGCTTTAAGGAGTTGATACATAATGAATCTCTTGTGAATGTCTTTCAATATATTCCCCACTTTGATTACATGGTGCAAATCTGTTGTCATGTATTCAAATGCTAAATAAATGTCTTTATTGTTTACAGCCCTGAAAAGGAAGATCTTTTTTATAAGGAATATTCATATAATTTGATTTTAAAACAAATATGTATATAAAAAAAGAAAGAATTGAGTGTTTTACTTATGGATACTGTGTAACTGTATAATATTAGGATGGCTTCTGAAGGACTTTAGAAAGATAATCTCTCTATAAGTACGTTGGGCATCTGTTTGGTTTCTGAAGGCATCAAATATTTTTTTTATTGCCACAATCTCTTTGGTTTTTTTATCCACAGCTTTCCATACGATGCCATAAGCTCCTTTGCCAAGACGACGTTTTATATCAAATGTTGTCGCGATGTGATCATCTATTTCGGTCATACGTTCACGAGATTTTTTTAATGGAATATTTTGATCTTGTGATTTAACTTTTTGTGAATGAGCTTTTGGAGCAGATGCATCCGTCATTTTCATATGATGAGTTTTGGACAGTCTTTTAATCTAGAAAGACAAAGACAATTAAGTTCTGCATTTATTGAATATAAGTCTAATAAAAATGCTTACTTAGTTATAGTTATGTGGTACTTTTCAATAGTCAGTTATAACAAGATTACATACTTTTTCATTGGTTACTAAGATATCGCTCATAGGTCAATTGATTTAATAAAATTCAATCACATTTTTTATTTTCGATCAATGTTTTAATGTTTGTAAAATCATTTTATATTGAAGTTGGCTGGAAAAAATTCAAGCGAGTTTAATAGTTTTATACTTACAGTGGATTACAAAACGTTTATGATTTCCATAGTTTTCTCTTTATATTGACACTTTTCCCCAGTTGAATGAAAAAAGTGAAACAATAATCGTGAACTTCAAGAGTGAAAGAAATTAATTGTTTACTGTAGGATAAACACGCTCCGATAGTTACTATGGAAACGCAAATGAAAATTAAAAGAAATTAAAAAATAATAGAATGGCAATCTTAATTTTGTTCTGGCAACTCTTAACTTAGGGCTACTATTTGTAAAAATATATTCAGAATAGTTCATATTGAAGAAATAAACTAATTATTTTTTATTTTAATATTTGAAGTAATGTGTATTTACTTATTTTCAGAAAAAGTGGATTTTATATAATTTATTTGTATGTATATCGAAATTATCCACGTCCGCGCCACGATTCATTATTTTCGAGACCCGTTCCCATAGAAATAGATGGAACCCATAGATATAGTAGCTCGTATACATGTATCGAAATGTCAAACATCCTTCAAGAATATCTGTCAAATAGGTGTATAAGCGTAGTACAATCTCGATTTGTTATTGAAGTTATTATTTTACGGTAATTTTATTTCTCACATTAGAAATGAGTGATTCTAAGTTTAAACCCGAAGATAAACCCAATAGACTATTGGATGAAAGTGCATTCGCCACATTATTTCATAGTTATCATGAAAAACATTTGAAACAATGCCTCTGGTACAGAAAGCTCTTGCTGAATACTTTGTAGTTGCTAAATTGGATCTCATAGAAGGTAGTATGACTGTGAAAATAACAAGAAAACAGGTAAATATTCAAACCCTTAACCATTAAATAAATTTTGCATTACTTTACATATACGTTTTATTCATAATCTATTACGTTTAATTAATTTTTTATTCACTTATTCTGTTTATTCGTTCACTTGAATGTATTCATCTTGTTTTTTTATACATTTTAATCATAATTTAGTACTTTTAATTGATCTTTTGGTTAATCGAATAAGAAAATTGTTAGCAATTTGGTACTGTTATTAGTGTTGTTTGATAATGATTCATTTAACTTTGATGTTTTTTTAAGACTTCCAGGTAAATTAAGGATCTTTGCTGGTCCGCTTATTGAATTCACATTTTGTTGTCATGTTCTACAATTGACTGTCTGATCCTGTGAATATTATAAAAGTAAAAAAGCAAGTAAAAATACATAGAAAACTGTATTTGCATTACATCTACTTAACAGCCATATAATATGGAGGGAGAGAATTTCCCACTGAAACATTCCAATTTAAAACCATTGAGGTCAAATCTGTAACTATCTTATAAATTTACAGGTCACGATGGAAGAGACTCAAATCAAATTTATAAACGTAATTACAAAATTATCTCAACAATCTGATGGTAAAATTATTGTGGATTTCCAAAGAGAACATTATGACCATTCAATAGACTTGTCAAAAATGAGATTACCAAAACATGAAAAACAAAATATTGCAATCCAATACTATTAATAGGTAAGATTTTATAAAAATTTCATTTTATAACACTTTTATAGATAAAAAAAAATAGCGACATAATATTGGCATGAATGATTAACATAACATAACATGCATAGACAATTCACACAGATCTAGCTAGTCCCAAACTAAGATATGAATCTTGTATTATGGGTACTAACGCGACGATATACATATATACAATGCACTGAACACATATACATGTAACACCCAGGCCCTGGACAATTTGAAAAAGGTCATTCTTCATTTTGCCCTGGCCGGGAATCGAACCCGGGACCTCGTAACTCAAAGGCAAGTGCGTTAGCCTCTGTTGTCCGACATGGTTAAAGAAGGATGAAAGTGGCATAAATGCAGTAGAAATGAGATCGTTGAGAAGGATGTGTGGTAAAAGTCTGAGAGATTGTGTGCGTAACAGTGATATACGAAAGGAATGTGGAATGAAAGTTGGTGTGGTTACAAGGATGAATGTAAATAAGTTAAGATGGTTTGGGCACGTGGAAAGAATGAATGAGGACAGAATGACCAAGAAGATACATTGGGCTGAGAGGAATGGTGCTCGGAGACGTGGACGTCCGAGAATTAAATGGCAAGATCATTTAAATCAAATCCTACAGGACGGTCACGTGTTGAGCACATTGAACAGGAGAGCATGCATGAGGAATTGTATGACAGTGACGGAAGCGAAAGATGTATGTAAGGATAGAAGGAAGTGGCGCTCGATCCTTTCTGCCTACCCTGCAAGGGAAGCGACGTGATGGTACGTATGTATGGATGTTATCTTAATTAATATAGAAATTACTGGTGAAATTTTTTACATTTGCAGGGAACCAAGCCCAAGACCTCCCAAATGGTAGACGGGCATCGTAATAGCAAATCTACTACTGATCTATTATTAAAAAAAAATACCTAAGATCTTGAATACATACCTTTAAATTTTCTGTTGACATTGTGTTAACCAATGTTTTTACTACTAATGTAGTGATTTTGCCACTTCCGATGTTGTTGTGAGTCTCAGTATTAGTGGAATATGTTTACTATAAAGTAGTCCAACATTGTCAGCCAAGTAAGCCGTATAATTTAATGTTTGTAACAGCAGATAGAGTTCACTTAGTGTCGACTAAATTAAAAAATATTATGAACTCTAGATATTATTTTCTAGGTTACGAACGTCGATGAGATTATAGTTATTACATGATATTATGTTATCATATAACATACTATTCATGAGATCTATTTTATGATTGAGACATAGCGTTGCGCATAAAGGAAAGGATATATTTTATATTTTTTACATAATTATAAACATTTTTAGGATAACTTAAAATAAAACACTTATGTTATGTACATCTACAGTCACTGTGGATATATTTAAAAAAAAACTTTTTTATACACACTTATATTCCAATTTCCTTTCGTCCAATTTCAATTCTCCCCTTCTTTTCCAAGGTCACTGAAAGACTGGCATATAACCAACTCAATACTTTTATCACAAAATAATCTCCATAACAATTTCCAGTCATAATTAAAATTATTAAGACAAATAAGACGTATACATTCCAAATTCGTGTACTTTCTCAAAACATATTCACACTGAGTGCTACTTATTCTAAAATATTCCAGGAACTGCGTGGGCAAAATATCTTGGAAATTAATCCTTTTTTTATAAAATCTCACAACTCCGTCTTCCACATCCCTTTGTAATAATATTTTTCGCCACATTGTATAACAAATTTACTTAAAACACCTATAATATAAACCAACGTCTACTTTCACAACACGACGAATCGCATATTTGAAATGTCAAAATATTTGTTTGCTATGTTGGCAAAGTTTTTTATGAAAAGTAGTAATGGTGGAACAGAACTGCCTATTTACTTTGCGAATGGCGTCTTCTTTTCACTTTGCGCTTTGCAATTCCTACTTTGCAAAAAGATGTAATGGTGGAATGGAAACAAGCCGATGAATTGCATAGTGCAAAATGCAGAGTTGGAAAATAATGGTGGTACGGGGCACTGGTTTTTAATAGTTATATTTTTAAATTGTTATATTTTGAATAGTTATATTTTTAAATTGTCATAGTATAATTTTATGTAAATTTTTTATAAGCTATTTACTGTTTAAAATAAATGCTCATATGATTATAATGTTTTTTTTTCTTCCAATTTGTACATTATTATATCTAGTATGACCTATTATTAACCTAGATGTTGTTTGGTTTGGCGTTTTCTCTTAAAAATTGAGTGAGAATATCCCGTACAGACTGTTAAAATATTTTATTTTATTTTATTTTATAAATATAGAAGCACAAAACAGACAATAACTACATAATTAAAGTTAAAATAAAGGTTAATCTTTCAGAGATCAGCTATCATCCAATACCATGCGCCACAATTAATTTTAAAAAGATAGGTACCTAACATTCCGGTCATCTCAACATGCCTACATTATACACAGTCGCGCTCGCTCACTCAATCATCACACTAGCACAAAAACATTAATAAACTGTTTGATATAATAAACTGTTTTTACTTCAGACGTGTGATTAAATTATTTAAGGATGTTATAAGTTAATAAAATTAAAAAAAATATTAGATTTTTTTAGATTAGATATATCTAGGTTTTTGTTATAAACCAAAATACAATCTCATACACCATAGGTGGCCAACCTTTTCAGCAGCTGGGCCAAATTTCAGAATTGAGATTTTCTACCGGGCCATACAACAATTTACTCCATATATGGAACATTTTATAATTTTACTTCACCTTAAAATTTCTACCCCCCCGTCGCCAAGTTTTCAAAATGGTATAGGAATTTGAAATGTTTCAAAACTCCTCGGTTTTCTTTAAGAATATTTTCTCAAAATAGTACCTCTTTCAAAAAAGTAACGGATACTTATAACGACTGTTATCAAAAAAAATAGTGAGGAATGCTTCGCGGGCCGCACGTAGACACCCAACAGGCCGTATGTGGCCTGCGTGTTGGCCACCCTTGTTATACACCTTTCACCATAAGCTAAAAGCTTGTGTCGTGAAATGGGGTATTGCTGGCACCTGGAATCGAATTACGCACCTTTTGTGCTTGAGGCCGAGACTCTACCGCCAGGCTACAATGGAATTATTAAATTACTATACATTACCATATTGTTTAAAGTTATTCAGATACTGTCAGTGTAATCAATAAATGAATTAGCAAATGTGTATTTAGCTGAAAAAAGTGTCTGACCTGAATACAATTTTATATAACTCTGCCTAACTGTCTGACATAGCTACAATTCTATACACAAAATAGAAAACAAAGTAAGTACTTATACATTGGGGTAAGACAAGGCATCAATGATGATTTATTTACGATCACCATGAGCTCTTTGAGAAGATAGTGATATACTTTACAGTTTGATTAATTTAATGCTCCTAGTCATTGATAGAATAGTACCCATAAGAATGCTTATACAATGAATTAGACAAATTTAATAGTCAGTCATTTTACAGAGTATTGTAGTTATATATATTTTAAAATAATCTTTAGAGGTGACTGTTGGTGGTGGAGATTTATCATAAAAACACTTCAATGCTATTGATATTTATTTATTAAGAATAATCATTTAATTAGTGTTATGGACAAAAGAAAATATAAACAATTTTTTTCTACATCTATCATCAAATAAAAATGGTTAAAGACGTTTCACAAAATTGAATACTGCTTAAGACAATTTAAATAAATATTTGATTTGAAACTTTACATAGGTGCTACTTTGAACTCCCTATGCGCGCTACAATATACTACACTGTCTTGTAAGTGATTGGTGTATAGATATTTGTAAAGAATTTTAACAAGCATCTATGTTTTTGGTGCAGTCGCCTTGTTTGCTTTAAAACTGTTTTTGTTTGTAATTTATTTGTTTTAAACTTGCTCTGGAACATTAAATTAATAAGTATTAGTAAGAGTTGAAAATTGAGAAAAGACCATTAGCATTTTCTCAATTCCGATGATGTCCCACTGCCTTCCTATATTTCAGGAAGGATTACGTCAGGGGGAGTCCTTCAGGCGAACCATGAGCCCTTAGAAAGAATTTGCTAGAAGAGTATGGATGACACAGGAACTGACATTCATGGGTGTGGGAGGGTGTAACCCTTAATGTGCCTTCCTATATATATTTAATCCTTGGGTCAAGTCACCTACATTGTAATATTCATATGACCACCATCTGCCAAAGAAGTCATTTTGTTAAATAGATTAACACGACAAAGTGACTTGTATATGATAACAATAAATTCTGAAAAATTATTGACACTATAACTCACTTTTGATTCTGAAAAGATATTATAATATAATGAAATTAGCGGTACCTCACATTAAGTAAGAAAGAATAGTAAGTCGTGTGCTATAATTAGAACTAGATTTTATTTTTGCCGGAAACGACAGGTTTTCATGAGAAACTTTTTTTTGCGCTATCTCCAGATACACTGATATCTCGATTATATAAAAATACACGATTATTTGCAAGTTTTATACCGGGCACTTCTTCAAACGTCGCACGCAAGTTTCAATGGTTTCAATTTGTTTTGACAGTTCAACTTTGTTTTGAGTCATAGAATAACAATCAAAATCAGTTCTATCCACGGCCGCCAGATATCGCTAATGTCGGGGAACGGTCTCGAAAATAATGAATCGTCGTCCGCGCCTCGTACTGTTTTTGACATATTCAAATTCGCAAATGGCAACATTTTCTTTATTTTCCAAAACTGGCACGTGTGGTTGGGGGTTGTCAAAAATATTTTTATTTATCAAACCTAAATGTACATAATATTTGTTTATTCTCTTTGAGCATATAATTGTTTACTTATTAGCAATGGAAATTGATCAAGTGAACATAAATGTCGACGACTTTCTTCCTGCTAAAAACCCAGTGAGGTTACCAAAAGGCAAAAGAAGGGCTGTCTCAGAATCTGGGGAAGCAATGCTAGTGGAAGAACACAATGGCATCGAAGGTAGACCCAAACTTTTAAAACCAAAAAACAAGAAAAAGAAACGAAATCCTGGAACTACAGATGATGAGACGAATAAGGATATGAGAAAGATTGCAGTGCCAGCTCACAGGTAAGCTGGAAAAATTTATAGCATTTGTTTTAATTTCATAAGACTTATTAGATTGGAAATACAGAGGAAAAATTAGTAATCCAATCAATCAAATTTCACGCCCAGAATAATTTCACATCAGTCTGTCTTTTAAATAAGCGTTGATTGAGAAAGGTTCTGAAACAGTATCTTGTTATGAGTGGTTGTGTGCTTAGAAATTGTTCTGGTAAGCATTGGAATGGGGTAACAAAGACTGGAATATCAGAACATTGGTAAGTTTAGTTGGAATTTATTAAGTTTAGGTGAATGCATCAAAACTTCAATTATTTTTATAAAAGATATGTAGTATTTTATCTGGAGAATAACAATCTGGTGTAATATTGTGGTTTCATTAAGCATGATATTGATTATTTGCATTTGACATGTCACAAGTACTTAAATTTTTACGTCTGACTGATTTGTAGGTTAGGTAACTCTAAATTTATCAATATTTAAACTTGTGTAATATATCAACTACTATATTCATATCTCCGTTGTAGTAGATGTGTTTATAATAAGTATGTTACTGTTTATACTAAATATATTGATGGTGCATATTATATTAAAAGTGCGTCTTTCGAAATCAATGGTCGGCTATATCATTCATATAGGCACATAATAACTTTTGTGTTGCAGGGTCCTCAAAATTTGAAATACTATTAGTTAATATTATGTATATTTTGTGCCTTATGTTAAGTGATCATACTTACAATATTTTTATTACTATAGCTATATATTAATCTACTGACACTGTCTCCCTAGTGGGGTAGGGAGAGAGAACATAGTACTGTATTAAGCCTATCCTTGGATTTGTTCCTTGCTTCTTCCACGTATATGCAATTACTCAATATCACTGTATTTCTCACGCGCTAAAACTTGCGTTATTTCCATGTAAAATATTGTATCCATCGAATTTCAGCTTTCCCCAGAGAGTTAAGGCTTATTATTTTTTAATTTGGATAAGTTCGCAATTGCTTCATATTTTTAATATTTTTTTTACTTATATGTGTTCCTTCAATACACCTGAATAATATTTTTATTTCTGTTTGAAGGAATTGTCTATTTTCATGTACATATTTAATGTTTGGGTATTAAATGTTATTGCGTCGCGTCTTGTTATTGCTTGTTTATTTGTGTTGAATAGAATGTAATTGTCAATTTAATTATTTTAGATACACACCTCTCAAAGAAAAGTGGGCTCAGATATTCAGTCCAATTGTTGAACATCTTTTACTCAGGGTCAGATTTAACCTTAAAACCAGGAATGTGGAAATCAAGACAGGTCCAGAAACTACTGATATTTCAAATTTACAGAAAGCAGCAGATTTTGTCAAGGTAAATTGAGTGAGTTTTTCATATTAAGTTTAACCATTTGGATTTATAAATTATCATCATATATTTAGTAACATATGTTTTTAATTACAAACTGGTTTGATGATGATTAATGATATTTTTGTTTCCAGGCATTTATTTGTGGTTTTGAAGTTGAAGACGCACTAGCTTTGCTCAGATTGGACGATTTATTTGTGGAAAGTTTTGAAATCAAAGATGTGAAGACACTTCGTGGTGACCATCTTGGTAGAGCTATAGGACGGCTGGCAGGCAAAGGAGGGCGAACAAAGTTCACTATAGAAAATGTTACAAAAACTAGAATAGTTTTAGCTGACTCAAAGATTCATATCTTGGGAAGTTTTCAAAATATTCAATTAGCTCGGAGAGCCATCTGCAACCTTATCTTAGGATCTCCTCCATCCAAAGTATATGGTCAGTTGAGAAATGTTGCAAGTCGTGTATCTCAGAGAATATAATAAATATGTACCTAATTCAATCTACTTTATTATTTGTCTCCAGTGTTTACAAATACTTTTTTCTTTTGCTCATCAACCTTCATTTCGCAATGATTTTATGTCAACAGTCAAATTCATAACGTGCAGTCGAAGGATGTGCCCTGATGGTATAATAGTAGTAGATATGACTTAACAGGCAAAAACTATCTTTATTACTTAATAAATATATCTATATAACCACTTAAGGCAGTTGTTTACAACAGTATCTTATATTTGTATTTTTTGGATACTGTGGAAATAACAAGACGACCGTCATAACTTAATGATGCAAATGTCCATGGATCAGCTGAACTCCATTCCACACAATATACTGAATCCTCGTGCTGCTCATAACATTGGAGAAGTCCATCTGGCAACCTGCAACAAAAGTAATATTTCATTGTTTACTCGACCTTTAAATAATTACATCTATCCAATGATGGGTATTAGTGATGTAACGAATGTATGATTTTGGATATTCGCGAATGCGAATATTTGTTGCCGACATTCACGAATGCGAATAGCGAATATTGACTTGCTTAAATTTCTACAATTGCTCAAACATTAAAATTTCTACCTCCATGTTGTAATGTGGCAAAATTAAAAATACAAAACCTCAAAATTTTTAGTGTATACATTTTTACTTCTTAATCTTTTGTTAAACCTCAAGGTCTATTCATGCAGGATGGTCCTCTTGCGATGTGGAGGCCCAGCTGTCCTTCCATCGTTTTGAGGATCTTCCTGGGTGACGCCGCCATTCAGGTACATCTTTAACTGCACAAAATGCCACTGTCCAATTCAAAAGATGTTATCAATAGGGACATATCAAACCTTTATTTATATATACCTTTCTTTTGAGTCTTTTGTATGCTCTGGTGAAAAATCACTTTGGGTATTTTCTAATTTTTCCTTTTCATCTCCATCAACTTCATCTGTGTAAGATGTCTGAAGAATTTTCTGTGCTTCATGTGATTCACTACTGAAACTAGCTGCACATGTTAAGAGAACTCTTGCATCTGAACTACCAGTCAGAATAAGTTGATCATGGAATGTATTAAAGCGAACCGACCATATCCTAAAAGTACAATGAAGTTTATTTAATTTAAACGAAAAAAAAAGATTAGAACATTCACAGAACTGTACATTTTTCCTAAAAAATTATGCAAATAAATCAGAAGTGCTATTTTTTAAATAATCAATTCTTAGTACCATCCCTCGCCAGGATGGCATGGTGACATCGCCGGCTACGTAGCTTAATAATTTATATTGAAATGTATTGGGACTAACTCACGTGGCTACGGATTGGCCATGTCACCAATCTAAAATTATTTGGCTACGTGGTCGGCTACATAGACATGGCGTTCCGGTGAGGGATGGCATTTACTGTTATTTCTTACCAATGAGAATGATCACTAGCAAAAAACACAGGTTCTTTGCTATTTCTATAATCCCATAGTTTGAGTAATCCATCATCTGCAACAGTTGCCAAATAAAATTGTCTGTTGGGATTGAAATCAAGATCTCTAATGTGTTGACTATGAGCAGATTCTAAAGACCAATTTGGTTTGGTTGCATCTTCACGTGTGTCATATGACTTCAGATGTGTATCTTGTATAGTAACAAACTGAAACAAACAAGTTAGCAAGACATGGCATCAATTGCAAAAAAGCTTTTATTTCCTAATAACTAATAGTACGAGGCACTAGTCATTTATTCCATGAATAATGGAGTACCAGCTTTTAGCTTACTAAATTTCTGATTACCTTTAAAGTACTCTTTGAAGATTTTTATAATATAGGTATCAGAGAATTGACACTGATGTGAAAAAATAATTTAATTGGCAAAAATTGCTACAAATGGAATGAACATTGGCTCATGATATTGAATTGTTCATAGAGTCGATGAAGCTCTTAAGTTATAGAAATTCAATGAAATATATTTGTACCTGATATCCATTTTGATGTGGATTCCATTTCCCTCCATGAAATTTTAAATGTCCTTTCCCCTCCAACTGAATTTGTTTAATGACATTGCCATCAATACTCATAATAACTACACTGTTATCAACCACCACAGCAAGACGATTATCATCAGTTCCATGGAACTCACAACACTTAATTTCTTGCCCATATTTCTAAAAACAATATAGATATGAAATTGAATACTACTAACATCTAACATAGATTAAGTATGATGAGAAAAATAATAATTGTTGAAAGGTGTTAGTGTTTATACTGTGAAAATTCATATTAAATAATTTATAAATAATTAAAAACACTTATATTTTCACTATATTTATTTAAACTCTAACATTTATATAGTGAAAATATAAGTATTTTTAATTATTTATAAATTAAATAATAATAATCTTACAAAATTAGTATACAAAGCAAATAAAAAAAACATAGTATCATAACTACAGAACACACAATTTTGTGCATTGGACAAGTTTATCGCTGAAGCGCGATAACTTCCAGCTAACCCATTAAACAAAAACAAATAATTACAAAAATATAATCGACTGTACTCAGGACAAAGGCATCAAACCACAATTTTGGCAAAAGTTGTTTTATGTTTTTTTTGCTTATAACTTGATAGTTCCTGAATATTTTCTCTTCAATTTTTATGACATAATAAAAGAACTACTTTACAATAAGATGGTAAAATAATAATGACAATAATTTTTTTCATTTTCTTTATCGCACAGTTTTTTTGCTTCTATAAAATTTTATCGATGTATAAATAAATAAAACAAAATAGAATAATTTAAGATATATAGATAAATAAATACATATGTATACCAAAATAAATTTACACATAAAATAAACTAGGTACTTAAATATATAAACAAAAGAAACATCGGATAAGCGACTCAACACAAATGTTGAGTTGGAAGGGATGGGGTAGGACTGCTCAAAGTGTTTGGATACACGAAAAAAAATAATATTGAAAATCATAGGAGTTTTTATAAGAACATTTCTATTGGAATATGAAAACTTTATGTGAAACCCATACCTCAACATCATAAGTCTGTATAACTTGTAATTGTGTATGTGTATCTTGTTTACTCTCATCTTGTGGAATGACATTCAATGTTGGCAACTTATAAAGCTGCACTCCCATAGAACAGTGTCCTGCCTGAGAATTATATGAGTTATGACATGTTGTAAAGAGTGCAGCATCATGGGGAGAACATCGAAGATGCCATATTTCACCAGCATCATGTTGATACACCTATTAAAACACAATATTTAACATATTTTGTAATTATTGATTATGCTGTTTATTTGTATTTTATGTATATAGATATTTTTACCTTCGTGTGAAGAGCACCAGTTTCCTCTTCTAACTCCACAACATGTATCTGATTGTTATTTGGTTTAAGGCTTTGTGTTCCAATTAAAAATCTTATGGCATCATTCTCTCCTATTTGCGGTGCCAATGCTCTTGCCTAATAATAATAATTTAACTATGATTTAATTAAATAAATATGACAGCAGTGGAGTAGGAATAAAGCAAATAAATTTGTAAAGAAAAGATCAGTTACTCAGAATGATTTGGTATAATCAGAGTTAATGGAAACACCAAAGGACAAGGAGAGAATTGGGAGGCACTGCCTGCATAGAAAATGTGCCCTCGGGGAGACACTAGAGTTTTAGTTATTTCACAAAGTGGGCGGTCGACGAAAAAAGTTTGGGAGCCTCTGACTAAAAGAAAGTAAATCCATGTTTTTTTTTTAAATTACATACTTGATGCTCGAGTCCGTAAATTGTTGAGTTTCCATCATCCATCATAATATTTTATAAATATAAGTTTGCCACAACTAAAAGATTACTTTTTCCACAAAAAACGTCAAATTGATACTATATTTTGACAGCAAACGTCAACAAATTTGAGGAGGGATAGCCTGGTATTCAAAGAGAATATATAATACTACGTAAGGTAAGACTAGTATTCACCATAGATTTTTATATATAATACCTAGATGGAGTACTGGTATGTATTTTCATTGTAATAAAGTGAGGCACCATTTTTCGGCACTTTTGACAGATCGGTTGGCGAAAAGAATTGTGGTAAATCGCTTAAAACGTCGACAAGAACTTCAAAAAATGTCCAATTACGTTTTTATAAATGTAAAAATGGTATGTTTTTATAAAAATGCGAGAAATACTTCATAAAATATAGGAAACACCACACGCTTTCGCCAACCGTTCTGTCAAAAATTCATAGATTTTTTGCCTCACTTTTGTAAATGAGTCAGGGTTCTAGGTGTTGTATGGAATTCTGTGGTATTCACAGCAATTTTAAAATTTTCGACGCCGGGATCCTCTACAGACGGACGCACGAAGCTTTTTCGTTTGTAATGGTGGCGCATTATTCGTTTTGTTTATTCATGACAAGCGTATGTAACCCGGCATCGCTCGGGTTTAATTAAATAGAAAACCTTGCAAATACATGGGTTAAAACAACAAAATCTTATTGAAAAAAAAAACGGAGTAAGCACTTACGTGGATAAAAGAAGTAAAAAGCTCTTCCCAATGAGAAAACTTAATTTTTGACTCCCTACATGCCCATAGCTTAGTAACAATAAATAGGTAGGTACCTACATCATAAAAAGCATTGCAAATCTCTAAATGAAAAATTTTGAAGTTTGATACCTCACATGTCCATATTTAGGTAAAAAAATAGGTAGGTACCTACATCGAAAAAAGTGCTGAAAAACTCTTCCCAATGAAAAATCATGAAGTTTGATACCTCACATGCCCATACTTAGGTAAAAAAAATAGGTAGGTACCTACATCGAAAAAAGTGCTGAAAAACTCTTCCCAATGAAAAATCATGAAGTTTGATACCTCACATGCCCATACTTAGGTAAAAAAAATAGGTAGGTACCTACATCGAAAAAAGTGCTGAAAAACTCTTCCCAATGAAAAATCATGAAGTTTGATACCTCACATGCCCATATTTAGTTAAAAAAAATAGGTAGGTGCCAACATCGAAAAAAGTGCTAAAAACCTCTTCCCATTGAAAAATCTTGAAGTTTGACACCTCAGATGTTCACATTTATGTAAAAAAATAATAAGTAGGCACCTACATGGAAAAAAAAGTACTAACAACCTCGTCCCGATGAAAAAGCTTGAAGTTAAGAAATTCCACATATTGGTAGGTACCTACATGGAAAAAGTGCTAAAAACCTCTTCCAAATGAAAAATATGTGAGCTCGACACCTCGAAAGCTCATATTTTATTTAGAAAAATAGGCGGGTACCTACGTGCAAAAACTACTAAAAACCTCATCTTAATGTAAAAACTCGAAGATTGTCATCCCAAATTTCTATAAGAAAAAAAGGGTAAACATCCCTTTTCGTGAAAAAATTGTAGGCACATAAATGTTAAAATATTATAATTGTCCACATTCGAATTTGTATTTTTGGTTTGCAGTGCATAAATGGGTATTTGCTATGAAATTAAAAAAAGTCAAGAATAAATTGTCATATAAGTATTTACTCTTTATTCCCAAAAAACCTTAAAAATGGATTATCTGCATCCTTCAATATTTCAGAATATTTTACTATCAAATATTTCATAATTTATGTAAAAAATATTAGGTGAAAATAAATAGACCATTAAAGGTCACGTGGTCTTGTCTATGGATTTGCTTTTGCGTGGAGGGCAAACAATCAAATTGCGCAAATCATACTTGTAGGATGTTATGCCATAAGAGAAAAAAAAGAAAGTCAGACGACAAAATTATAACAAAATCGACACTGACAGTTTTTTTTATTATTAGGTATCTATTCTTTAGGCGTCCCACCTAATATTACACCGTAAACACTGTGAATGTGTTGTGTTGGGATGCCTGATGCCCCTCAAGGATTTTTCTGTGACGTCATCCTTTAATGGTCTATAGGTTCCCACTCATTGAAAATCGGTATTATATAAATGATCATCAAATAATATTTTTGATCCTAGTCACCGACCATCAGAAAAATAAAACGATAATCAAAAAAGTAAAATTAACACCAAAACAATACCACCAAATATTTCATATTCCGATCATCAAAATATAAAATAAATATCATCAAATAAATGAAACTAACATCAAAATTATTACCTACAAATATTAAAATCCGATCGTCAAAATATTTCGGTATGACCACCAAAAAATACATTTGATAAAATAAATAGATTGATTGCCAAAATAGTAGATTGATCGCCAAATTTGTTATTATAATAACAAAAATCGTTCATAATATTTAAGTAAATTCATTAGAAAGTCTCTTTCTTCACTATCGTGATTTTTTTAAGAATGCTTAAAATGACATGACCCTTTTTATTATTTCACTATTCACGACTACAATGATAATATTTGAATACTCAAACCCGTTGCAGATGCACTATTATCGGAACTATGATACTTAAGCGGCACCACCCGTATTCGAGTATTTTTTCCATAGAAAAAGTAATATTATACGAAACTTAAGGAAATTTTATATTCGAACTAGATTTTATTTTCGCCGGTTTTATTTTATTTTTGCCGGCAAAAATAAAATAAAACCGGCGAAAATAAAATCTAGTTCGAACATAAATTGGCTCCACCCGTTGTCGAGTATTTTTTCCATAAAAAAAGTAATGTGTACGAAACTGTAGGAAATTTACATTGGTACTAGATTTTATTTTTGCCGGTTTTATTTCGAATATAAATTGTCTCCAACCGTTGTCGAGTATTTTTTTTCTATAGAAAAGTAATATATGTACAAAACTGTAAGAAATTTATATTGGAATCAGATTTTATTTTTGCCGGCAAATGTTTTATTGTTTTGGATTCAATTTAGAAATATTTGAGGATCACGATTTGATGATCAATCTACTATTTTGGCGATCATATTGAATTATTTGGTTGGAATATTTTATTTTTTAGGGTTCAATTTAGAATTATTTGAGGATCACGATTTGATGATCAATCTACTATTTTGGCGATCATATTGAATTATTTGGTTGGAATATTTTATTTTTTAGGGTTCAATTTAGAATTATTTGAGGATCACGATTTGATGATCAATCTACTATTTTGGCAATCATATTGAATTATTTGGTGACGATTTTGGTATATTTTTGATGATCACTTAAATACAAGCCATTGAAAATCATTTAACATTGTTTATGGATTTTATAGGTAAAACTATTATTATTCTACAGTATAGTTTTCTATGGTTTCATAATGTCTTCCATTATGAAAATAGCCCAATATGTCAAAAATATGCAATTTTTATTCACGTAATTCAAGAGCTTTTCTCATTAGCAAACACGATATTTTATTACGAAAATAAACCCTAAATATTTAGTTTTAGAATTGTTGTATTTATTGTTACATCCATTTTGATATTAATTCAATACAATGAAAAATGTTTGACTGTGAATATTGCTATTTACTAAATCTTGCATTAATTTTACATACATTTTGTTGCTAATTTTGTGACATGGTCGCATTAAAATTAAAATATCTTTATCAATACGTAAGATATTTAAAATGTTTTTAGCCTTAAACCTGCCCAGAAGATGAGACCTTGTATAGAGTGTATTATTTTACTTCGGTCTTTCCTAATTTCCGAGTCCATTAAGGACATACGTACATACATACATACATACGAACGGACTCAAATATTTATGTGTGGATTTGTTCATTGCCTTGTACATTACGAGTAGTGTTGTGAAATTCGCAAGAAATGTTTTTTGGAGAAATTTACCGGTAATTTTACCGGTAAATTTCTCGGTAAATTTCTCGAAGTAGAGAATTTTCCGAGAATTTTTTTATTTAACAGTATAATAATAATAAAACAGTACTTAATTCAATCTATCAATAACAATGTACAAATGTTGAGGCAATTTATCACCAATATTGTTACAATTAATTATGGTATATTTTGAGGCAAATATATTTTTTTATTGATCATTTTAACAATGTTCAAAAAAAAAATGTAATCATGAAATGTGTCTTTCTTTAAAGTGATCGTACCTTTGTATACTTGTATTGTAAGTATACAGGAGTTTTACATGTAAAAGGCTTTGGCCGTGAATATATGAAAATAGATAAAATAAATATCAAAAAATGATCATGTGTAAAAAGAATATACTTTGATATCAGGTTGGCTGCGAAGTGTTCTGGGAGAAGGGTCATAATACCACTAAGAAAAATTATGGAGAGAAATTTCTCTTCCATCAGAGGAGAACTGTTGTTTAGACTTTTTACAAGATGATTTACAGGCCTGTCTTGTTACATTTTTTACATACTTGGCACCACAAAACTTGCACTTGTATTGTTGTGGCTTGCTTCCTGCCGTTTATACGACAAAATATCTTAATATAAATTCCTTCTTGCCCATCTTGCACTATTCTAGTCACTGCCTGTGAAGAACTGCCACGTAGTGATGTCAATACCGGATATTTTTTCATATATTTTGTAGGGGAATCCCGCCGCGTTACCGCCAAATCAATAAATAATAGGGGAATCCCCATGGAAAAAAATCATAGAGAAATTTCTCTTCCATCAGAGGAGAAATTTCTCGAGAACGGAGAATTTTCTCTACTCACATCACTAATTACGAGAGATAACGCAAATTTAAAAAGAAGGAAAAATAAAATACAAATTTGCTTGTAATCAATGTACAGTAAATAATAAATAGAAATAAATACTTGGTCTGCCACTATTTTCCATAAGTTATCGAGTGTCATGTATTAGGCAAATGGTCTCAAAACTTCACATAATAATTTCTACAATTTGCACCTATTATTCTGAATGTACTATTCCACACCATCACAGTATATCCCACAAGTGGGTAGCCAGTATACCAGCCGCATGTAATAAACATGCAAGCCATCCTTTCTGTGCCAACAAAAAATTGAGATACTTGGAATTTAAATTTCATGTGTCTTTATTTTTTCGAACACCCGAAAATTTACGGAAGAGTTGAGACCACTTCTTTGCCAAGTGCTCCATGGAAAAACGAAAGAATACTGAATGTCTTATTTTTTATTGGCACAAAGAGGACAATCTGCATGCTTATTAATTATTCGACATGCTGTTGGGGTGTAGCGCAGTCAGCAGATAGCAGTAATATTAAGTTTATAATTAAGTTTATAATTTAAGTATCTTGTTTTCCCCTCAGTCATATTTTATTTTTCTTTCCTCTAAATTTAAAAGCCTTATGATGCAGTACCTATTTCATTAATTTTTTATCGATCATACACTTTTTAACCTTTCTATCAGATTTATAAATTTGTGTTATCTCTCAAAATGTACAAGGCAATAAACAAAACGAATAATGCGGCTATCCCAAATTTGAAATAATAAATAATCTGTGGTTAGACAAAAAGCGGAGATTCTATGTATTTTTCAAACGAACCGCAAATCAAGGTTAATGTAGATGGGCAAAACTCACAAATCTTGTTTATTCTGAGAAAAACCGATGTCCTCTTAAGATAGACATTCTTCTTCTTCTTCTTCTCGTGACGTATCAGGTCCCCCCGACGTTGGCAATCACTCTGGCGAAGGCTTCCCTATCCTGCGCGACCCGGAACAGTTCTCCCACATGTCTCATCCCGGTCCAGTCTCTTATATTGCGCAGCCAAGATAGACATACCTGCATTAAAAAAAAATTTGAGCGTCATTGCGGAATAATAATTATTATGATTTAAGTTGCATTCACATTGCTTCACTTTGGATGATCATCCAGAGTGCCAGGGTCAAACCTATTTATCAAAAGTGAACACGTCTGTTCACATTTGTTCATCCTATACTTTCACTGCCATGTCAACACTCACGTTCATGTTGTATGTAGTTTGATGTATTTTTGTAAAAAAATAATTAAATAAATAAAAAAAGATTTACGTACCTAGTTAAAAAAAAACCACAAAAAATCGCTCGAAGTTCTAAGTAAAAAAAGTATTAGGTAAGGGTTTGCCATCACTTTCCCCTGGATATTTTAAGAGCTGAGCTCCTTTATCATCCAAATTCAACGAAACAAAAAAAAATAGCAAGGGCACAGTATTTGCCTTATGGACTCCCCCGACAAAAACCTCCCCTAAATTACAACCTACAATGTCCCTTGGAGGAGATACTCACTACACTACTAGGCACTGCTCACTGCTCTTTGGAGGGGCCGTGGTTGCTAGTACAGGTCGCCTGCTAAGCAGGCTGCTAATCGCCTATTGTGAGCTAATCGCCTATTGATATCTGAAGTGTTAAGTAAAAAACAATTTTAGAAAACTATTTCGTATGTAAGGCAGTTCACATTGTGGACCCGTGTTTATTTCTTTCAGTAATTTTACACAATATTTTTATGTTCATAGCACGCAAGAGGTTGGAAACGTGTATAGGTAAGGACATATTTTTTTATGGAAAGCAATTATAGTTTTCTGTGAAATCATAACAAACATAATTTATTTACCTCTCTTTCTATACTCTAACACCATGGCCCACTAGGGATATTCATGTCCCTAGTGGGGTAGGCAGAGAGAACGGAACGCCATATAGATTTATCTTTACATACTTCTTTCGCTTCTTCTATATTCATGCGATTTCTCATACAACCAAGTCGATTTCTCTTACTTAACACACTGCCATCCTTAAGAATTTGATCCACTTAATAAATTTACGTGGCTCTCAGACGCCAGAGCTTTCTCACACCCATCAGGCATGAAAACTCTTTCGATAGATGACAATGGCTTATAGGTACCTACTCTCTAAGCGAGTTGATTAGAAGGTAATAAATCTACACTATAGGTTATAATTAGTAATAAATTTCATTGATAAGACTTTTCTATAAATAACACATACCTATCGCTAATCTTTCATGACTGAAATAGAATGCAACTATAATTAGATACAGTTGTTGATAACATTATTGTGAACAAAGTATATATTTTTATATAATTACCATTTGTAACTCATTTCTATACCGATTAAGATTCGGTATGTGTATTATACATTATAGTAACTATGAATGCTGAACACATCAAAGATTGAGGAAGAAATTATAGAGAAGTGAACGATTGCGAGACAAATATTGAGACAATACAAAAATAATGTGATTTTTTCAGTTGTACTGTGGGTTTTTATTTAAAGAATAATTTAATAACCTTAGAACCTAAAACACAAAAATCATAATTTTATTCATTAATATGGAGTTTCAAAAAATACATACATACCAACAAAATTTAATTCTTGTAATGATACGAATTATCATGACTCAACTATCTCCTCACACTTAGTTGAGGGTCGTTCACATACGTTCACTTTCAGTGATCACTCCGGATGATCCTCCAAGATGAACAGGGTGTGAACAGGCGTTTCATCAATAGTGATCACTATAGCGATGACGGAGGAAAGAGATTGATTACCACTCGTCATAATTTTGATGAAAGGTCCTTTCACTGAAACGACCATAAACAAGTTTCATCTTATTATTTGTTTTATTCTCTATGAATTTGTATTGAATGTCAGAATCATGTACAAAATTATTATGCAGTCGAGAGTTATATTAATTTATTTTAAGTGTTATTTTTCATTTTTGAATTCGTTTAATTATTTTTATACGAAAATACGTCAAACTACGTACAACATGAGTACATGGGTGAGAGTGTTGACATGGCAGTGAAAGCATAGGATGAACAAATGTGAACAGACGTGTTCACTTTCGATGAACAGGTTTGACCCTGACACTCTGGATGATCATCCAAAGTGAAGCAATGTGAATGCTACTTTAGTTAGTGCAACTGAACTATTTTATGACTCAGAATTGGCCATGATATGTCCCTACTCGCAGCATGAGTAGGTATAATATAATAAAGAATACCAAAAAAAGCAAATGGTCGATTAACTATGATCTGATTCTACTCTTTGAGCGATAAAAAACTAGCCGAGCTGCAGAAAACGGGGCACAGTTATACTTGGTGAGCGACTGAAAATACAAAACGAGCGACGAAAAATATACTGGTTGAGCAAACTATGAATCTAATGATATTTGTAAATTAAACTTACCTAGTTATTTGAAATGGTGTGTATTTATACATTTTTTAAAAATATTTTTTAAATTTCATTTAAAACTTTATGCTTGTAGATCCTTTGTTTTCACAATATTTTTGGTTTTATAAACACGTCATCATAAATATAATGCAGCTCGTTTTAAAAATATTGCATGAAAATTTTCGATTTATTTGTTCGCTACAATGCTGTCACCTAAATTTGTAGTTATCTTATTATGGTCGCACAAATTATGTAAGTGATGACTCATTTTAGTATTATGTCGTCGTTCACGTTTACTGCTGTCGCTCAGTCAGTAATTTTGCATATTCATTTACGTATTTTTTAAAAACTATGATTAGAATATTTTCTGTCACTCGTTGCAATTAATTCAGACAGCCCTTCCGAGCCATCAAAAATCAATTAAATACCTACATAACTCTCACCTACCTAACTAAGAATATAATCTACAGTTGTACACACTGAAAAAAATACTAACGAAATTTCACAACGAATCATTGGTACGTACCTACTATCAGATTAGGACCAGAGAAAGTACAAACGATTCATTAGTATGTATCTATAATATTAACTTTTCGCAAACAGATCGTTGTTAAATTTACCTACGATTTGTTTGCGAAAAGTTAATACTATAGATTGGTACTAATGAATCATAATCCTAATCTGATAGTACGTACCAATGATTCGTTGTGAGTATTTTTCTCAGTGCACTCTTACACACATAAGTAGGTACACCTGGTACACTAATGTTGTGCTCTTTTTAAAAATGAAATGTTCTTTGAAGATTATATTGTATTCAAGGTATTGAATATTTTCTTAGATAAGCTTTTTGAATAGGTAGATGGGTTTTACAGAACACATGAAAAACTTTTATGTATAAAAAAGGGCAGAGATCCACTTCGAAAACTCCACGGAGTGTAAATGTAAGTATCTATATGTAATAAGTATACAATATAAAGAAACCTAAATCATTAAAACATGCATACTTTTTATACACACTCATAAAAACTAAAAATAAATATGAAAACAATGCAATGTTATCAATAATCGGCTGATATTGTTGGGAGAGTTACAGAAGGATGGTCATTGACACTCCGTGACATGCAAAGGTCCTTTTGCATTCACAATACTTACTGTTTTTTTTAATTTCTTAAATCGATTTAGACCCTCTCCTTAAAATATAGTACTTCACATAATGTACCTATGTAGATACCTACCATCATTCTAGTTTATATTATAGGAAGCAGTTTGTTTTCTCAATTCGGCGAGTTGCATCATTTAATTAAAATGTTTAAACTTTCGAGGGATTCTCTTATGTAATTTATTTCCAATTAAATTGTTCATTGCGAGAGTGGTCGCAGTGTTCTCAGGTCGAAATGGGTGAGTAACGGTTGAAGGCTAAAAATATGCTTAGGGCTTTAGTTTTTGATTTTCCATTGCTCAAATTTGCTTGCTCTTTTTGGAATAAGTTCCTACATATAAAAAATAATCTTCCCATAAAAATATTTATTTTTTTATAAATGACAATTAAAGCTTTCAATAAAAAACTAATAATATGTCCAAACGTGTGTCGTAAAAAATACAAGCAATATTGTCATGAAATGTTAATGGAATGTAACGCAGGAAATAAAACAGCAGAATCTACGCATGAGATAAACATACCTAACACACTATTATTACATAGGTACCTACTCAATGCCAAAATAATGAATCGCATCCCAACTCCTGATATGAGAAATATTTTGTTATAACTTCACAGTAACAATAAATAACACAATTCATGTCATGATCATTCATATAAATCGTATATTGTCAAATCAAGACACTCATTCATTCTCAGATGATGTCATTAAATTGTTATGCAATACTATGTTATGACAATAATCTCAACACTGTATATTTTCACAGTTTTTACTACATAATAAATAACTACCTACTACTAGAAATAACAAATCATTCAGCATCTTCAATTCAGCGATGAGATATTCCACCAATCCTGATAATTTTATTTTTATTAGGACAACAGAGAGGATGACTTGCTTAGTGCGTTTAAACTATCGGTTACCATACTTGTGGGATTAACATATATATAGTAGTACTTGGGATTCTTACTAGACCTCTCTGCTCGATTACGTTTAGCCATGAACCCTCCAGTTTAATAATAAGTACGTATAGACGAAGATGTTGGTTTTTATATAATTACCCACAGCAAATTAATATAATGTTTACAAACCTACTATTAAATAAGTGGGTACATAATATAAATTGCATTATTTATGAATCATCACCATCTGTAAAGTAAATATTATTACCATACAATATATTATTTGTTTTCCTTATTTATTTAAAGACAAAACACAGCCACGATGTGCTATACAAGATAAAAACGGCAAACTGCTGTTTGAGGACGAATTGATCGTAAAAAGATGGAAAGAATACCTAGAACAATTATACAAAGGAAAGAACATAGTCCAAGAAAGCAAAGCACTAGAAGCAGAATATGACGTAGAAAATAATGGAGATGACATCTTAAGAAGTGAATTTGATATTGCCTTAGCAAAGTTGAAAGACGGCAAAGCACCAGGTATTGACCTGATTCCATCAGAGCTGCTTAAATGCGCGGGAAAAGGCATGCTCGATACATTGTATAAGCTTGTCTGCAAAATATATGACACAGGAGAGATACCTGAGGACTTTGCCAAATGTCTGATACGAGCGCTTCCTAAGAAAGCAGGCACTACAAAGTGCGAACAACACAGAACCTTAAGCATGATATCACACGCTTCTAAGATACTCACCAACATTATAATGAAAAGGGCGGAAAATAAAATAAACGAAACACTTACAGAAGATCAATTTGGATTCCGCAAAGAGACAGGTACAAGAGATGCAATCCTGAGTCTCAGACTTACTCTAGAAAAGAGAATAGCAATTAATAAAAACACATACATAGCATTCATCGACCTTGAAAAAGCATTCGATAAAGTAGAATGGGAACAACTTTTTAACACCCTCAACCAGATAGGAATGAGTTATAAAGACAGAAGAGCAATCTGGAGCTTATACGAGAACGAAATGGCTGTGATTAAAAGCGGAGAGAGCTGTGCAGAAGCAAGGGTCGAACAAGGCGTAAGACAAGGATGCTCAATGTCGCCAGCTCTCTTTAACTGCTATATACAGCGAGCCATTGATGAACTGAGAGAAGAAATGAAGAACTGGACAGGAGTAAAAATAAATGGGAAAAAGGTCGACATGATAAGATATGCTGACGACATAGCACTGCTCGCAGACTCCGAGATGGAGCTGAACGAAGCCTTAGGAAAAATGGAAAGTATACTGTTGTCAAAGTACAACATGAAAATAAATAAAGAAAAAACAAAATGTATGGTCGTTGGAAGAGAGGAAGCGACTGCGAACATTGCCATAAATGGAGTGAGCATCAAACAAGTAAGTGAATTCGTGTACCTGGGCAGTAGAATAAACCAGGATGGACGTTCCAAAGCAGAAATCGTAAGCAGAATAAACCAGGCAAGGATTGCCTTTAACAAAAAATCGAAGATATTGGAATCCCCAAATATTGACTTAAGCGTAAGGAAGAACCTTACTAAAGCCTTTGTATGGAGCATTCTGCTTTATGGTTGTGAGACATGGATCATCAGCAAGAGTGAAAGCGGACGGTTGGCGGCCTTTGAAATGTGGTGCTACAGACGCATGCTTAAGATCCATTGGTCGGAACACGTCGAAAATGAAGAAGTATTAACCAGGGTAGGCGAAAAAAGGCAACTCCTTAAGAGAATCAGCCAACAACGAGCTAACTGGATTGGCCACAACATCAGGCACCCAGGACTACTCATAGCCATCGCGGAGGGTAAGACCGACGGGACAAATGGCAGAGGCCGACCAAGAGACGCATATATGGACCAACTGAAGAGTGATATGAACTGTGGCTCGTACGTGGAGCTGAAAAGACTGGCGAAGAATAGAGACGAATGGAGAAGAAAAACCAAACTCGTTGCAGACCAATCCAATGGATTGTAACTCATTATATATGTATATATTTATTTAAGTTATATGAACGTGATTTTCCTATAAAATAATCAACTATATTTGTAATACTCTTAAAATATATTAATGGGCAGACTGTAATTACTTTGTTGTAGGATATAATCAGTACGTTTACCAAAAATCTTGATTTTTGTTCAAAATCAGTCTAATTGGGTGATACAAATTGCTTTCCTACTTGTGTCTAGTTGCCAAGTGTGATTGGGAACAATTTATTATTGAAAACAAAATCAGTAAATAAAAATTGTATTTACAAAAATCTACTAGGTACCTACTTGAAAATAATACAAAAGTAGACAAAATTATGGAAAATTTGCATCGAAGTGAGAGCCCTCTCCCCTTCCTCCCAGTGGTGGATTCCGAAAAAAACTCAAGGGGGGGGGGGCTAAAGATATCTTGAGCTAACTACCTTTACTTTTATCGTAATAAAAATAATCAAGCCACATGCAAAGTTTAAGAAAGTTTTATTTAAACTGATTATACACGTATACAAGAAGATGCCATTTTATTTAAACTGATTATACACATATACAAAATATCGTCAATAGGCCCCGCAAGGGAGGGGGGGCGCCCCGCGCCTCTCATATGTATCCGCCACTGCAACCTCCTGCCTAAAAATCAGACTGATTATAAGGGATCGTGATATAACAGTTTCAGTTCGTCGGTAGCCTGGAGGTAGAGTCTCGGCCTAGTGAACAAGGGGTCCGTGGTTCTTACCAGGTGCCGGCAAACTTCCCTTTCACATTTAGTAGCTTACTGTGAAAGGGGTATTAGTTTGTATTTGCGTTTATAACTAAAACCCAGATATACCTATCTTTTTCAACAAAAAAAAATACAAATTGACAATTTGGATACGAGGGGTACAAATTTTGCATATTTATCAAAGTAGCAAAGCGTGAAAACTAAGGCTAAATAAAAGCTCACATAAAAAAAATCTAAACCTGGGCACTCCCTTGTACTTTTAAGTAAAACTAAAACCAATTGAGTTTTTTTTCCATATTATAAATCTGTATTATCTTTTTAATAAACAGTATATATTATATTTTATAACTGATGCTCTATGGATATTTTTTATGTACCTACCTATATAGTTTGAGTTTTTAAGAGGTTTTTAATGTACCCATATAGTTTGCAGGATACAAACATATGTTGGAAACTAGGTGCATATTATGAAGTATGAACGGTCTAGTGATGTAACGAATATTCGTATTCGCATTCGCATTCGTGAATATTCGCATATTTCAAAGTATTCGCATTGGCAAAAAAATATGCGAATGTTTTGCGAATATTATTTCGGTAATAAAGTATCGGGTATTCGGTAAAAGTACCGGATACTTACCCGGTATATTGCAGAAAAAGGTACTGCAAGAAAATATTCCTTAAGAAAATCGAGGAGTTTTGAAATATTTTAAATTCCTATACCATTTTGAAAATTCGGCGACGGGGTTGTAGAAATTTTAATGATTGAACAATATTGTAGAAATCTAAGCAAGTCAATATTCGCTATTCGCATTCGCATTCGCGAATGTCAGCAACAAATATTCGTATTCGCGAATATCCAAAATCACACATTCGTTACATCACTAGAACGGTCTTAACCATGGGTGGCCAACCTTTTCAGCAGCCGGGCCAAATTTTAGAATTGAGATTTCCTACCGGGCCACAACAATATAATTTAATATAATATCCCATTTAATAATTTTATTTATTATTTTTTATTATTATACCATCACGGCATATCCCACAAGTGGGGTAGCCAGCAGATCAACCGCATGTAAGAAACATGCAAACTGTCCTCTCCGTGCCAATATAAAATCAAGACATTCAGGATGGGTGGCAAACCTCATCGCTGAATTTAAGATGTAAAATGTCTCAATTTTTTCGAACACCTGCCTTTTACAGGACACTCGAAAACTTACGCAGAAGAGTGGGAGACCAATTCTTTACCGGGTGCTCCACGGGATATAATAATTTTACTTCACCTTAAAATTTCTATGGGAATATGAAATGTTTTGCAAACTCTTCGATTCTTTGAGAATATTTTATACAAATACCTTTTTTCAAAAAAGTAACGAGTACCTACTTGTACCGACTATTATAAAAAAGTGAGCATATGCTTCGCGGGCCACAAGCAGGCACCCCGCGGGTCGCGGATTGGCCACCCTTGGCCTAAACTATATATTCCATCGAGTTTCAAGTTTCATTAATGAAAACAGATAAATTTGCTCTTTAGTTACATTACGGTGACATTTCCACTCCCTAGGTATATAAAATGACCTGTGTGCGCTTTTGAATTTAGATATTCGTACTGTGTTAACGTGTTCACTTGTGCCTGCGTGAAGAAGATAAAATCGTCACTCTATAACATTATTATCTTCGCCCAACCTTAAAGGGATTTTAGTAACATAAGTTTCACGTTAAATAATTTTCCGTGAATTGTGCATTTATTTAAATTTTATAAGATGCGACATTACATTTATTTCATGCTATTTTTCTCTGTATTCCTAGTGGTAGTTGAAATGAGAAGTGAGTAGGTACATTTATCTAATTTATTTATTTATTTATTTATTCATGAATATACGGCAATATGCCTTTTATTACATAATCATTATAGTTGACAATATCAATGAATTAAAAACCAAAACAAAAATACATACACAAAATAAAAACAATAAAATGACCACAATTACAATACATACTCGATCAAAAATATAGTGTTCCAAATCCATACAAGTATACACAACAATAGAAAACCAAAAGTTTATATCCAACACAATAAAATGATTCCTGACACATGTTCAAACATTACTTATTCAAATTAATTAATCACATCTAATTTATTTCATCTAGTTTTATCCAAAAAAGTTTATGAATCAAAAACAACACTTGTAAAACAAATCAAACAGCGCATATATAATAAAATTTACGCAAAAATAAAACCGACACTAAATAAACGAACGAAGCATAGAATGATCAGGACAATATACATTTATTGACTATTTACAATTTCAAAATAAGTCTGATTAAAATATTTGATTATTTTATCTTTCATTACATAATCACCTTCAAAAAACAAATCCAAATTCAATACTAATGTTATAGACTTCCTATCAACATTAGTAAAATTCAAATTTAGATATCGAAAATATTTTCATCTCGGTAATTTCCCTAAGTGAGTGAGACTCTGGGAAATTGTAGTATGCGACATCCTCAACAATAGTGAATTTACCATCTATACCAGAGGTTCCCAAACTTTTTTTTTCTCATAGATAACTTTCAAAATTTTGCCGGTTCCGGTGGACCCCCTGCATTTCTAACCCCCGTCGCTAAATTTTCGAGATGGTATAGGAATTTGAAATATTTCAAAAACTCCTCGGTTTTCTTAAAGAATATTTACTCGAATCATTAGGTATCTGGTACTTTAACCGAATATCCGATACTTTATCTACCAACTATGGATTATACGTGGACCCCGCTTACGGCTCGTGCACCCCCATTTTTTAGTCACGCCAACGTAGACCCCCGTCGAGTCTCCAGGGACCCTTGGGGATCCACCTGGACCACTTTGGGAATCACTGATCTTTACCATCACGGCATATCCACGGCATAGTGGTGTAGTTGGTAGACTAGTCAGTGCAGATTTTAGTGTGTAAAAATTAGAACCTATTAAAAAATATGTGCTGAAAAAATATGGTTTGGACATGTTGAACGAATGCAAGATGAAAGGATGACGAAGAGAATGTATTTATCGAAAGAAGGGGTGTGAGGAAGCGCGGACGTCCAAGAACCACGTGGCTTGATCACGTGGACCAAATTCTTAAGGACGGACGCGTGCTGAGTAAGAGAAATCGGCGTGCATGTATGAGAAACTGGATGAATGTAGAGGAAGCGAAAGAAGTAGGTATGTAAGGATAATAATAATAATTTTATTACCGGTTTTAGAAAATAAAAATTACAGGCTCTATTATGATAAATCCATAATAACAGATAAACAAATACATCATAATAGACCCGATTTAGTATTACATGATAAACGTAATAAAATAACGTACCTAATAGATATCGCTGTCCCAAATACACATAATATACAAACAACCGTCGCAGAAAAAATACGTAAATATACAGAACTAGCAGGAGAAATAAAAAATATTTGGCATTCTAGATCCGTTTATATAATACCTTTAGCCATGTCAGCTACAGGGGTAACTCCGAAATCTTTAATAAATAATTTACAAAAATTAGATTTACCGGTTAATTTGTATATTAAAATTCAAAAATCTTTTATAATAAACACTTGTAATATACCTAGTAAAAAAGTTTTTGAACACAGATATTTCAGGCACAATGCTGGTATTTTGATCCCGCGTTTTGAGCCTAATCCTTTGATATCCTGTATATCTGGATAGGTGAATTTTTCCCGGCATTAGACTGTTAAGTTTTTGTGTGACCATGACTGATCATATGGAGACTTATCTGGTTGTATAATGCTGAGAAGTGTGGATGGCAATTCTGCCGCCGCGTAAATTAAAATAAAGACAATTTATATTTGGCGCCGTTTAATGATCCGTGACCATCTCAAGGGCGCCATGACTTTTCATGAAAAGCAGTGCTTTCAGCTTACTCCTGAACGTTGCAGTGGGCTGGTTCTTTCTTAAATCCGCTGGTAATCGGTTCCAGGCAGTTGGCCCCGCAACGCTAAAGCTCCTCTCTGCGAATTTGGAAGTGTTTGCCCTGTTGGGCTCCACAAGCTTGTTTACAGCGGTGAAAGCTGATCGCAGTGGTCGCCTCAGAGTTTCGTCGAGGGGACATAGCTCAGCGAGGCATAGAGGTGCTGTGCCGTTCAAGGCTTTGTGGACCGTGAGGCACAGCTTGAACTCTACTCTCTCTGGGACTCTAAGCCAGTGTAGCTCCTTAAGCAGTGGTGTGATGTGGCAGCGCTTGTTCTCTCTATAGATGGTCCTGGCAGCAGCATTAAAGGCCATTTGGAGACGATTCAGAAGGATCTGGGGCAGTCCTGTACATATGATGTTACAATAGTCTAGACGGGAGACGACGAAGGCGGCGACTAGACTCTTAACCGCGTCTACAGATAAGTGTCTTGATACTAGGTACAGTTGGCGAATATGAAAGAAAGCTGTGCTCACTGTCTTTGACACTTGAGCCTCCATAGAGAGTGCTCCATCCAGTAGGACGCCGAGAACAGATATGGTGCGCGATGGTGTTATATCAGTGCCGGAGACAGAGATCGGTTTGGTGTCTAAGAGATGTTGCCGTCCAGGAGAAGCGACCCACATAAATTCCGTCTTAGTTGGATTCAATTTAAGACGTCTCTGGGCCATTAAGTTCGAGAGTTTTGCCACACACTGGACAGTGGTAGCTGCCAAGTTGTCTCTTTGATCCGGGCTACAGAAGCCTACGAGGACACGATCGTCAGCGTATGCATAGTTTCGCAGGCCACACTCTTCCAGCAGGCGGTCAATGCATCCTATGTATAATATGAAAAGTACTGGACCCAGAACCGATCCTTGTGGAACTCCTTGAGTTACGATGTCTTCATCAGTTGAGCCAGATTCGACTCTTACAGACCACCTTCTATTGGTCAGGTAGGAGCGTAGTCATTCTAAGACGGTGCCGTTAAGATTGTATTCGATCTCCAGACATTGAAGGAGTATTTCATGTTCTACGGTGTTGAAGGCGGCTCTCATGTCAAGGACCGTTACCAGACCGATGTTTCCTGATGCAACGCCCGCAATCAAGTCAGATGTCAGTCTTATGAGGGCGGATTCGGTGGAGTGGTGTTTTCTGTATGCGAATTGGTGCTTTTGATACAAATCGTTACTCTCAAGGTAGGCTGTAAGCTGGGACGCTATGACACGCGACGCGATAGATCTATATGGCGTTCCGTTCTCTCTGCCTACCCCTCCTGGGACATGGCGTGAGGGTATAGTATAGTATAAAAAATAGCAGAAATTAACTGCAGTCATCACTTGATTTGGCAATTTAACTGAGAGACTTTAAAATCATTAAACTATATCCACTTTTGTATAGGTACTTAATAAATTATTTTACACTAGACAGATTATTTTTAACGTACGACAATCTTACACACAATCTTAATCGAACATGTAACACAATTTCATCAAAATTGCGTAATCTGTGCCAGTCAATAAATAAATTAATTAATTAAAAATACACAAATTTATTTGTCTGGTTCTACAATGTTTATATTTTATTAATGTTTGTTTTTTGTGCAATAAAGATTTTTATTATTATTATTATTGCGAAATAATTTGGATTTTCGAGTAATAAATAACACCGTCTTTTTTCTTTCAGTAACACAAAATATTCCTGATATCGTGAGCCTGAACAATTGAATCAAGATAATAATAATAATAATATAAGTATGTAATAATAAACTTTATGGTACAAAATATTTGGATAAAATAATAAGATTACAACAATATCATTACAAGACGTTAAACTATTAATTACTATTTCTGTTGGTTTGGTTTATATAATATATGGATAATTTGTGATATTCGCCCATGAGGTCATGTGATAATAACATGACCTCATGGGCGTCGTATTCCGCGTCTATCGTCCGGAACTTCCAGCAAAAAGATGTGTCTTCAGCTTCCTTCTGAAGCCCTCTCCATTGATAATGTAATAAACAATTTTGTAGAAAATAATTGTATTTTTTTTCAATGAATAAACAGCTGTAATTAGTATTTTTGCATGCCTTTTATATGATCGTGTAGTAGGGGGAGTGGGGCACATTGATACAAGGGGAGCAATGACACACCATAGGTATCGAGAAAACTGACTTACCTACGCGGTTCTATCTTGGACTAAAAGTTGGTGTTAATTATATCATTTGAGTTGACCAAAAAAGATCAGCCGCCATATTATCCATTTCTATGTTATGTGCTGAAGTGTGTTTATGTGTGTCAAAAGTAAAAATATATCGCCGGCGTAAAATTTTGTTATTCACGTCAATTTTTTTCTTTTAGCCGTGACGCTTTCGCAAACGGTATGTACATACATTGTAGTTTTTATATAAATAATGATTATACACTACACCAGCCGTGTATTTTGTTATTTTAAAGATTTTTGTGAATACTGCATATGGGGCAGTTTCATACACCTTTGAGTGGGGCACTTTGATACGAATCAAAACTACTACAAGGCTATTTCAAAGCGTTTGATTTTTTGTAAATTTTTGCAATTTCATTTCCTCATCTTCTATATTAATGCATGTCTCGTACAATAATAGGCACTTACATTTTATTTTCTAATTTCGTACTTTTTTATCTTTTTATTCTTCTAAACTTTTTTAAATTTTTTTTTTCATATATTTAAATTTTATGGTGTTATTTTAAATACTGATTTTATTTTTTCGACATTTTTCTTCAACAAAGATGTATTATGAGTATTTTTACAATTCTTCTTCTTCTTCATGTGTCTTGCCGGGTCCCCCCGACGTTGACGACCATTTGAGAGAAAGCTTCCCTGTCCTGGGCGGCGCGAAACAGCTCCTCCACGGTTCTGACACCGGTCCACTGTCGAATGTTTCGAAGCCAGGAGAGCTGTCTTCTGCCAACCCCTCTGCGGCCCTCGATCTTCCCCTTCATGACGAGCTGGAGTATAGTGTACTTGCTACCTCTCATTACATGGCCAAAATATGATATTTTACGGAGCTTAATAGTGGTGAACAATTCTCTATTTACATTGGGTCTACGTAAAACATCAATGTTTGTTATCATATCGGTCCAGGATATTCTTAGCATTCTACGGTGGATCCACATTTCAAACGCTTCAAGGCGGTTAATTATATTAACTTTAAGAGTCCACGCCTCTACACCGTAAAGTAAGACCGACCATACATAACATTTGACCATTCTTTGTCTCAGCTTTAGGTTTATATTGTCGTCACAAAGAAGGTTTTTCATTTTATTAAATGCTGTTCGTGCCGCTTCTATTCTGCATTTTATTTCAGTGTCAGGGTCTAATTTCTCAGTGATTATGCTTCCCAAGTACTTGAACTGTTTCACCCTTTCGATACCAACACCTTTTAGTGCAAGATAGACATTTGGATGACTTTCTCGGCTAAAAACCATCATTTTAGTTTTGCTCACATTAATGTTTAAGCCAAAACGTTCACCAGTGGCGTTAATTTTATCGAGCAGTTCTTGAAGGTCCTTTAAACTGTCCGCAACAAGAACAGTGTCATCTGCATATCTGATATTATTGATGACCACTCCATTGACCTTCACACCGAGATTTATGTCAGTTAGCGCTTCCTTAAAGACCAAGTCAGAGTACAGATTAAATAAAGTTGGTGAGAGAACACATCCCTGTCGAACTCCTCGCTGAATAGGAATACCTTGTGAGATATTTCCATTTTCTAGTTTAATAATAGCGTTTTGGTCCCAGTATAGGTTCTTGATAATTCTCACATCCTTTTCATCTATACCACATCTCAATAACATCTCAATTAAATCTGTGTGTTTAACTCTGTCAAATGCTTTTTCGTAGTCAATAAAACAAGCATAGATATCCTTTCTTTGGTCGTAACATTTTTGCAATAATATGTTTATTGTTGTCAGCGCTTCACGGGTACCAAAACCATTCCTGAACCCAAACTGAGTATCATCCAAGTCTTGTTCGCATTTCAATCTTATTCAAGCATGTATTATTTTAAGAAATATTTTCAGAATATGGCTCATAAGACTTATAAGGCGGTAATCGTTACATTTTTTCGGGTGTTGTTTTTTAGGTAATGTAATAAATACAGATTTTAACCAATCTTGGGGGATAGTCCCTGTGTCATATATTTTATTAAACAGTTCAAGTAAATAATCAATATTATTTTCACTAATCAACTCTATAACCTCAATAGGGATTTCATCAGGTCCACAAGCTTTTCGAGGTTTTGATGTGGATATAGCATGTAGTATTTCAGATTTCAATATAGCAGGACCTTGACCATGTTCTGATATTTCAACGTCAGTTCGAGCATCTTGGAAGAGTGTTCTTATATAATCTTCCCAAGTTTTTAAGATTTTCGAATCTTCCAAGATCAAGTTATTAGAATCGTCTGTGAGACAGGTAGGTTTAGGCTTCCTACTGAGGCCAGTCAGTTCTTTTAATTTTTTATGCATATTAAATTTTTACAATAAGCAATTATATTTTTATCATACTTCCAAGTCAATATCTTCATATATAGTGATATATATCAATGTGCCCCTCTATGTGTATCAATCTACCCCGCTAGTGGGGCACTTTGATGCAGAAGTGTTTTTTTGGAAAAATTGAAATTGCAAGGTAACAGTAGATTCTACGTGAAAGTTCCATCAAACTTATAACAGTTAACGACCTCCAAAATGGATCTCAATGTTCTCATCTTAAGGGTGTTTTGAGACTCCGAAAAAAAGTGTATCAAACTGCCCCCACTCCCCCCTAGTGAGCATCTTTTCCAAGGGTCATTAAGAGTTTTGTAATAATGGGGAGAATTTTACTGAGGGGGAGTCCTGGCAAAATCAGAGTCATTCTTTTGGGAAAAAAATTAATTCGCTGAGTCTGGATGATACCAATAGGAGCTCTTCTCTTGACACATCCAGGGGAAAGTGCTGGAAAAACCATTTGTATTGCAGATTGCATGCAAATTGGTCTGTCAGTAACCTCTTGTCTATTGCCTGACTTGGGAAATTGGGACACTTTCACGATATTTATTTTCGGCAGAGGCCTTTCGGACTTAGAAATTGTTCTATTATAATATTTGTATTATAAAAAAGCGTAATTCACAAAACAAATTACCAGCGTTTTATAATCATGTAGATATAATATGATAATAATCAATATAACATGTTGCTTATAGGATTGTTACTTGATATCTCAACTTACTTGTTTTCTTGTTGTCCTATTTTCTTCAAAGCTTTAAATAATATATAATAATACATAAATGACATGTTGTAAGAGGAAAATGACTGCATTATTATTGTTTTTGTACTTTTAATACCTGTCATCACCCTGAGAGTAGAAGTCATCGTCATCTATTGTAAAAGTGTTTGATAAATAGATTCGAAATGCACATATAGAAATAAAAATGGCAAGAAAAAGTAAAAATATGATGCCCAGAAACTATTGGAAATCCAAAATAGTGAGCCCAGGATTCACTGATACTAGAGTATTGTGAAAACTTTTAATACACTATTATTATATTCTATGGTGAAAACTATTATCTCTCCCAAATAAAACTCAAAAACGAAAAACGAGTTTGCCACTCGACGACCCACTCCAAATTCAAATCAACACAGATTCAGTCGCTTCAGCCGGAGGTATAAGGGCAATTTTTGCAGAGGCGATAATATTATTTGCAAAATAATAAGGCAATATAATATTGGTCTAAAAAAACGCATCGCAGGCTATTGGTCAGACATCGTCCAGCCACAGTCATTAACCAGTACTAGAAAAGAATCTATGTTTGTATTGGGAATAATTGTCATTTATTATTGTTATTTGTTGAAAAAGAAAATTTGTACAATATGACGGACGTACAAGAGATTATAATCAAAGCGAAAAACGTAGCATGCGCATTATCCCAATTAACGACGGATAATACCAAATTCACCAGGGATCTCATATAAAAAATCACACCAATATCAATCAAGTATAGGTACCTACTTGTTTAGCGATACCGACTGGATGCACTCTTGTGTGGATTATTGCAGTGATTTGTAATTGTTACTTGTGATTAATGTGCATGTACTTGCTTGTATTGTATATAATTATGTAGGTACCTACCTAATGATTTTGCTTCGTTGTATTATTTGCTATATTTATGTTCGTTTTATGTACCTTTTACAGATTTTTATTTATTATTACCTTTTAGTAATGCATATTTTTGTTATGAATATTTCCATTTGTTTGTTAGAAAGTACTTGCGTGTGTGCATAGTATTATATATCAATGATTTGATACATATAATTATGTTTTTATTGTTATAAAGTTATGCAAGTTATTTTGATTGTAAATGAATGTATAATGCTAATGTTCTTAATGTTTTTGTAATGAAATTTGTTTTTGTCTTTTATAATCTATATGTGCCTTTAGTGAATAATTGTAGTGTAATATGATCGAGTATACTTTGTAATACAATGTATAATGTATTGAATAAAAATAATACGAAATGACTTCGCTGGGACACAATCTGTAAAGTTTACATATTTACGAAAACAGACACATCAAATTTATGGAAAAATCTAATCAAACAAACATTAACACAATGATAGGTATACTTACCTTAGGGTGTACCTTAATTTTTAAAATTTTCAATTTTACAACGCATAGGCTATTATTTTATTCATTTGGTCCTAAAACACTCAAAAACCAATTTTTATTCGGAACAGTGCAACCAGTGCCGACTTGCACGGAAACATCTTCATTATTACAAGTTATCTCACAGGGGCGGTGAGTGTCTGCTGTTATTGTCACTGAGTCTCGGCTTTTATGGTAATTATCGCGGATTTGTTTTATATTTCAAATATGTCAGTGGAACTAAGAAGCAATATAAAAAGTATTTTCTTGGTTGGTGAAGTAAATCAATAAAATTCGTCACCTGAGAATAACAGGGTTCCAACTAACAAAAATTCATATTTATGTTTTTTTCTTGAAAAGGGTTCCAACTAACATAGATACTCTATAATACTAGAACATAAAAATGTTAAAAAGTGATGTAGTTTTTATTTTATTAAATAATAAGGTTCCATCTGATCACTCGAAATTCAAACGTTTTTAATAAGGATTTATCGAGCGTTGAGATTTTATTATTCCAACCGCCATCAATTAATTTGCACGTTACAACGTAAGAAGGTTTCATCTGCTACAGATGGAACCTTTTTATTCCAACAATGATGTTATGGGTCTAATATCAAGTCAGTGTATTTTCATTGCTTTTTGTAATAATTGGCGTGCTTTTGTTGTTAATAATGTCGAGTTTCGTGGATAGTTTGAGAAAATTAGTTGAGGAAATGGTGAATGATAATGATAATAATAATTCAGCCTCAATTTCTGATTTGGAAAACGCAGTTATTAATCAATTGTGATATTGCTGACTTAAACAGGTAAGTCTATATTTACCCAATGACCCATTGAGGATTCTCTAGATGACTGAAGGAGATTTCAAAGATTACGGCAATGCGGCAAAATACTTGAGATATTCGTTAATTCCTTTTTTACAAGTAAAAACTTTAAAATTTACGCAAACATTGCATGTAGTCTCCTATGGAACTGAGTTTGGAGAAAGTGAAAAGACTTCTATAAATCTTCGTTCAAAAGAAAAACTCAGAAGTTCCGGAGGAAGTCAAAACAATTACCTAGAACCAAGTATCCTTAAACTAAGTAATGGACCGTCAGCTCCCAAAATTAGAGATTTAAAGGACATGATAAAATTCGTGCCTCTTCTCCTCAAAAGAATCAGCCAACAACGAGCTAACTGGGTTGGTCACAACATCAGGCACCCAGGACTACTCATCGCAATCGCAGAGGGTTGGACCTAAGGCACAAATGGCAGAGGCCGACCGAGAGATGCTTATATGGACCAACTGAAGATGGACATGAGCTGTGGCTAGGGGATTCGATCCCGACCCTTTTTTCTAATCCCGGGATTTCGGGATTATCTATAGTTGATCCCGGGACTAGTCCCGGAATTGTATTGGTAATGTAAAGTGGTAACAAAAAGTCAGTAGGCCATGTCAAAATCACTTTTTTTTACTTATCTGGCAATGAATTTAAGTTTTGAATCTGCAAAAAGTCGGTTAAGCAAAATTACACTTCAAACTTCTTCTAAAATAAACCAACAAGGCACTTCTGTTTATGATTTATAAAAGTAACAATTTAACTTTTTTTATATTTTTAAATAGACCATTAAAGGTCACGTGGTCTTGTCTATGGATTTGCTTTTGCTTGGGGGGCAAACAGTCAGATTGCGCAAATCATCCTTATAGGATGTTATGCCATAAGAGAAAAAAAGAAAGTCAGACGACAAAATAATAACAAAATCGACACTGACAGTTTTTTTGATTATTAGGTATTCTTTAGGCGTTCCACCTAATATTACAACGTAATCGTCTGTTGTGTTGGGATGCCTGATCCCCCTCAATGATTTTTCTGTGACGTCATCCTTTAATGGTCTATTGAATTCTTGTATTTGTATTTATTTCATAGTTTTAACCAGAGATGTGACGTATTTGAAACTAAAATACTCAAAACACAAGTACAAAATACAAAATACGTAGGTATTTTCATTTTGTATTTTAAATACCTTTTCGTAAAAAGTATTTTGTATTTTGTTTGAAATACTTTTTTTGAGTATTTTGTATTTTACACAAAATACTTTAACAAAATACCTTTTTATTTGTTTGAAACAAAATTCTGCCATTAATTGATATGCGCGTATGCAAGCTTTTTTTTGTCAATTTCTTTAATTACGAATACAACGTTTCCATTAGAGTACTCCATATTTGAGATATACACATTTAATAATGATGATTGAACTAATTATACATGACGCCGTTGAATGATCCATGACCATTCCAAGGGCGCTGTGATTTCTTCTGAACTGCAGCGTTTTCAACTTTGTCTGCAGGCAATCTGTTCCAGGCAATTGACGCTGAGACTCTGGTTCTCCTTTCTGTAAATTTTGAGGTATTTGCAATATTGAACTCTACGAGTTTGTTCACGGCATTAGAAGCTGAGCACAGTCTTCGACTCAATTTTTTGTCAGCGGAATAGGTCAGTGGGTGGTGAGCTACCTTGTGGACAGTGAGACACAGTTTAAACTCCACTCTCTCTGAGACTTTCAGCTAGCGTAGACTTGTTAGTAGTGAAGTGATGTGGCAGCTCTGATTCTCTCTGTAAATGATTCGGAGGCAAGATTAAAAACCATCTGAAAACGATCAAGAAATGGTTTGGAGCAGTCCTGTATATAATATGATGTTACAGTAGTCCGTACGATTTCAGATTCGGAGTATCCATCCTGATTTATTCTGCAGCCCAAGTTCAGGAATTCTCTAACCTGCTTGATACTCACTCCATTTATGACTATTTTCGCAGTCGCCTCATCTCTTCGAACGACCATACATTTTGTATTGTCTTTATTTATTTTTTATGTTGTATTTTGATAGTTCTTCCTAAGACTTTATTCAACTCATCTTCATTGTCTGCAAGCAATGCTATATCGAATCATGTCAACCCTTTCACCATTTATCTGTACTCTTGTCCAGTTATTCATTTCTTCTATCTATTCATCAATGGCTCGCTGTATATAATAGTTAAAGAGTGCTGGAAATATTGAATACCCCTTTCTTACACCTTGTTCGACTATCTATTTGTAAAAGGTATTTTAAATAAGTATTTTAAAATACGTATTTTGTGCTTAAATACCATTTTGAAAAAGTACTTAGTATTTTGTATTTGAAATACAAAAATTCAAAAGTATTTGCATTTTGTATTTAAACACTTTTTTGAAAGTATTTTGCAAATCTCTGGTTTTAACCCAGAACAGTTTTAGTTAAGTGGGGCAATATATTCTATAATGTTGTTATTTATGTTTTTTTTATGTACTATTTTGGAATATTTTTTTTAAAAACTCTACTTAGACTTATTTGGCCCATAACAAAAAAATACATACTACAGGGATCAATGTTTAAACTCGTATTTTTAAATCAAATTGACCAGAGACTTTATGACGTATTTATTCGAATTAGGTCGATGAGTGATTTTTTTATGCTATTTTTTAAAATATCAAATCGCTCAAGCATTGTTAAAAGACTTTTCCAACGCGATTTGCAGTTAAACAATAAATAAAGCTCTCTTTCATGTTCCTTTTCAATATAGTTTTGAAGCATAGTATCATTCTTCAAAGATGCTCTTTTAAAAATAAGAACCACTACGAACTTTCTTTACGACTTCATTAATATTCCGGTCATTGGTCAAACTCTCCATTACCGATTTTAATGACTAATCCTGAGTCCAGTTCTTCATTATCACCATCCAAATCATCAATAAAAGGCGATAGCCGTTTATGTATTAAATAAATAAAATATCATCACTGATAGGTTCATTTGCAGGTATTTTTCTATACAATAAATCACAAACGGCTAAGTGAATACCGTGTGCAAAACAAACTAGGTGCTTTGCATTATCAAGTTTTCCAACTGTAATTTGTACCATCAGTAGGTAACTATTGCCACAATATCGTATCTAGTGAGGTATCGAACTCAGAATAGCGCTCTTTTAAGATACTAAAACAAGCTTCGGCTGTCAGTGATTCATTGATGAGAATGAGTCCCAAATTCTTGACTTATTGTATAATTAATGAGTTCGTCGGTAGCCTGGAGGTAGAGTCTCGGCCTTATGAACATGAGGTCCGGGGTTCGATCCCAGGCGCCGGCAAACTCCCCTTTCACGACACAAGCTTTTAGCTTACTGTGAAAGGTGTATAAGGTTGTATTTGGGTTTATAACAAAACCCAGATATATCTTTTTTTAAAAAAAAAATTGTATTAATCCCGAAAATCCCGGGATTTCTTAAATTTAATCCCGAAAACTTCGGGACTAAAATACGACCGGGATCCCGGGATTCGGGATCCCGGGATCGAATCCCCTAGCTGTGGCTCATACGTGGAATTGAAGAGACTGGCTGAGAATATGGAGGAGTGGAAGAGAAAGTCCAAACTCGTTTCAGACCAATCCAATAGATTGTAACTCATTATATAATATATTCTAATTAAAAATCCGTGTTTTTTAATTCTTCTCATTATATATATTCTAATTAAAAAACCGTGTTTTAGAATTCTTCTACTTTTCTTCCTGGCACTGTCCCAACTTATTGCCACTGAAGGCTGTTGGGGTCGGCTCTTCTCGTTCTGAGGTTATACATTCTTCTGTTTCTTAATAACATCTTCATCCGGGCTATTTCTCCGCAAGATTTTTAATTTTTTAATTCCTTTTCAAAAAAATATCTTTACATCCATCATTCAATATTATGTCTTAATTTATGAATAGACTTTTGAATATTTTTTAGTATAAATAATTTCTTGCTTTTCTTGAGATATTACACACTTTTATCTAATAATAATAGTTAAGAAAATTTAACATTTTATCTATGTTTTATATTGCCTATTCTTAATTTTTATCCTTATAATATCAAGATAGAACTATGCTAATATTATTACATCAATCAATGGGTCATGTCCTATTTTATGTATGGTTAAATTTGTTTTGTGAACAGTGATATACAAAAGGAATGTGGAATGAAAGTTGGTGTAATAACAAGGATGAATGTGAATAAGTTAAGATGGTTCGGGCACATGGAAAGAATGAATGAGGACAGAATGACCAAGAAGATATATTTGGCTGAGAGGAATGGTGCGCGGAGACGTGGACGTCCGAGGATCAAATGGCAAAATCACTTAAATCAAATCCTACAGGACGGTCACGTGTTGAGCACATTGAACAGGAGAGCATGCATGAGGAATTGTATGACAGTGACGGAAGCGAAAGATGTACGCAAGGATAGAAGGAAGTGGCGCTCGATCTCTTCTGCCTACCCCGCGAGGGAAGCGGTGTGATGGTATGTATGAATGTAAATTTATTTTATTCATATAAACAATTTGTGTTGCTTTTTGTGAGACATTTATTTGTAATTATTAATTTTAATTTATCTTTTTTTTTTTTTTTTTTATCTGGTAATTGACTTCTTGTATGCAGCCGAAACCTGGACAATCAAATCTCGAGAACGTGCTAGAATAGATGCCTTCGAAATGTGGTGCTGGAGGCGTCTACTGCGCATACCGTGGACAGCACATAGAACAAATTCGTCCATCCTCGAAGAACTGAATATAAAGGAACGGTTGTCCACCATATGCATACGCCGTGTCCTGCAGTACTTTGGGCACATCGCACGGAGAGGACCAGACAACCTGGAGAGACTTGTTTTGACTGGAAGTGTGGAGGGCAATAGAGCTAGGGGGCGCGCACCAATGAGATGGAGTGAGCAGGTGAAGGGGGCTACGGGGGGGGACCTTGCATGAGGCGTTACGAAGAGCGGAGAATCGAAGTCGCTGGAAGCATTTTGTGCACACCTTTACAAATGATGGTCACGATCCTCAGCACTGAGGGATCGACAACAAAGAAGAAGAAGAATTGACGTATAACCTAGAACATTCTTAATCAATTTTATGGTATTCATGCATATTTAATTACAGTGCCTGTATTATAACAAAAAATTGTTTGCAAAATTATGAATTATGCATTTTTTTATATTAGCACTTTTTTATATTAGAAATAAAACGCTCAAGATAAAGACACAAGAATACTGTCTTTATCTTGAGCATTTAATTTCCTAAAATGGAAAAATATTTGAAAAATTCACCTATAAGTTACTTAACATCTTAAATTCAGCAATGAGGCTTGACACCAGACCTGTGCTGAGTTTGTTTTTTTTTTGGCACAGAGAGGATGATCTCATGCATTGAGTTTGCTGGCTACCACACTTGTGAGAGTTGCAATGATGGTACAAATAGACAGAGATTACCTAGATTAAAATTATGTGAGACAGAAAACTATAGATATCGTGGAAGTTTATGCACAGAAATATCTTAAAGATATATAAATATGTAGAGTGTGTTCTTTTAATAATAAATAATAATAGTCATAAAATTTTGTTCTATCATAATACTATACTATATCTGTTGGGATTATTTATTAATTGATATAAAAAGCCATTGATTTTAACAGCATGTATTCAGAAGAACAAACAAAATGGAAGTGACAACCATAGATTACAACAAAACCAAAAATATGTAAATAGACACAATTGTACTGTTACTAGACATATCCAACCATATCTAACACTCCCCCATAACATTACAATTGGATTACACTTCTTCGAGTCCAAAATCTGATAAAAACTCTTTAATTTTAGTTCCATTTAAACCCTTGCTTAAACTATCCGCTGCCATATGGTCAGTTGATAAATATTCAATTTGTACAACTCCCGTTTTCACAGCATGATTCACATAACGATTTTTAAGATCTATATGTTTAGATCGTTTATGAAAACCAGAATTTCTAGAAAGTTTTTCTGCACTCTGACTATCACATAGCAATTTCACTGTTCCTTGAGGTCTCCACAACCAATGTAAAAGTCCTTTTAAATCCTTTGCTTCTCTGGCACCTTCCGTCAAAGCTATATATTCTGCTTCTGCAGCAGATAATGCAGGAGATTTTTGCTTTCTGGATTCCCAAGAAACAGCTGCTCCGCTTAACACAAAGAAAAAACCACTGTATGATATTCTATCATCTACGTCATTAGCCCAATCTGCATCCGTAAATCCAAATATATTTTTATTTGTTTTCCTGTAACATAAACATAACTTTGATGTCCCTTTCAGATAGGCTAATACTCTTTTCGCTGCTCGCCAATGCACTTCATTATAACATGAGTTATATTGACTTAAAACACTACATGCATGTGCAATGTCTGGTCTAGATGTAACAGCAAAATACATGAGTGAACCCACAAGACTCTGATAAGGATACTTATTCATCACGTCTTCCGATGTTTCACCCTCTGTGGGTCTCGAAAGTCTTTGATTCGGATCCAGAGGACTTGACATGGTCCTACAGTCTTCCATCTTATATCTCTTGAGTACTTCAAGAATATCCCCTTCTTGATCAATCCATAATTTCTTCTGAGCTCGATCACGTCTTATTCGCATTCCCAGAATGTGTTTTGCCTCTCCAAGATCCTTCATTTGAAATTTGTTTTCCAAACCATCTTTGATTCTCTTTGCCTCTACTTTATCATCAAATAATATTATTAAGTCATCAACATAAATTGCTAAAATTATTGTACAATTTTGTGTCCTTTTTGAATACACACATGGGTCCCTTAGAGATTGTTTTAGACCCAATTCCAATAAAACTGCATTGATTGTTTCATTCCAACATCTGGATGCCTGTTTCAATCCGTATATAGCCTTCTTTAGTAAACATACTTTTCCTTTATTTTTAGATTCTATGAATCCTTGCGGCTGTTCCATATATACAGTTTCTGTCAAATCTCCATGAAGAAAGGCTGTCTTCACATCAAGTTGTTCCAGTTCAAGGTCTAGTTCGGCTGCTAATGCCAAAAGCATTCTAAAGGTTGACTTTCGTACAACGGGTGCGTAAGTTTCTTCAAAGTCCACACCATATTGCTGCGTGAAACCTTTTGCAACTAGTCTTGCTTTAAATTTATCCCCTTCGAGGCCTTTCTTTCTCTTAAAAACCCATTTATTTTTAATCACCTTTTGATTCTGAGGCCTATCAACTAGAATCCAAGTATTGTTCTCTTGAAGTGATGTCAGCTCTTCTGTTATGGCCTTTTTCCACTCATTACCGTTGGGTAGTGACAAGGCTTCATTCAATGTTTTTGGATCTTCAATATTTTCACTGTTAAAAACATGTAAAGCACTGTATAGTTCCATATCAGATGGCCATTTTTTTGGAATATGACCTCTAGCTGAAATCCTTCTATCTGGTTCAATTTCTTCGTCACTCTCTTCCGTTTCATCCTCCATTATTTCTTCATCATTTTCTTCCATATATTTTGAATGATCATCTTCTGACTCCTCGAGTTGATCATCTAAATAAAGAATTTCTGACTGTGGATCTTTATCCACTTCGCTTATATTTGGAGGCGTGTCGAATAATGATTCCATAGGAATTTCTTCATAATGCACATCGTCCTTTGATGTTTCTGATTTTGTGTTCCATCCCTTGACATTTTCGAAGAAGACAACGTCCGACTCATATATAGCACTTCTTCCATTCTCTGGATCTACCAATTTGTAGCCTTTTACTCCATCTCCATATCCAACAAACACCCACGGCTTGCTCTTTGAATCAAATTTCTTCCTTTTTTCATCTGGAATCCTTGCAAAAGCCTTGCATCCAAATATTCGAAAGTGAGATATATTTATCTTCCTTCCATTCCAAGCTTCTTCTGGAGTTTTATCTTTAACTGATCCGTGCGGAGATGCATTTTTTAAATACACTGCTGTCACTACTGCTTCAGCCCAAAAGGCCCTAGGCATTTCAGCGTCTTCGAGCATACGTCTTGCCTTCTCTACAATAGTCCGATTAGCTCTCTCTGCAACTCCATTCTGATGTGGATGCCTCGGAACTGTCTTCTGGTGACGGATTCCATGTTTCTTGAGGAAATTCAACAATGATTCATTGACATACTCTCCCCCATTATCTGTTCTTAAATTCTTTATTTTGCATCCTGTTTGATTCTCAACAAATGCCTTGAATTCAATAAACTTTTTAACAACTTCATCCTTTGTACGAATAATATACACAAAAGTTTTACGAGTTAAATCGTCTATAAAGGTCAAAAAATACTTTCCACCTCCCCAACTCTCTGTGCTCATAGGTCCACATACGTCTGAATGAATGAGCTGAAGTTTTTCTGTCGCTCTCATTCCTTGTTTCTTGGGAATAACTCTTGTTTGTTTCCCTTTAACACATTCTTCACATTGGTCATCTTCTCCTGGAGAAAATTTGATGCCATCAGCCATGCCTTGAGATAATAGTGTCATGGACTTTCTGCATAGGTGCCCAAGACGCCTGTGCCAAAGTCTTTTCGGCAGGTGACTTTCTATAGAAGTCATGGTCATCTCTTTTGTACCATCATTTACTATTGGTTCTTTTTCAACAGAATCAATACTCTCATTCAACTTATATATTCCAGCATTTCGAGAGCCTAGTAATAGTGACTCCCCTTTAATAGTACATTCTTTTTCTGGATAAACCTTGCAATCCTTTTTGGTGAAGACGCAGATAAATCCTTTATCAGTCAATTTACTTACTGATAATAAATTAGCTGCCAATTTGGGCACATACAGAACATCTTTAATAGTTGCTTGTTCACCATGTAAGTCAACTTTTACATCGCCGATTCCTTGACTTACAATTTTTTGTTGATTTGCCACAATGATTTCTTGACTTTGAAACTTGTTTGACATGGGTTTTATCCAGTCACTTTTCATTGTCATATGAGCACTAGCTCCAGAGTCAATAATCCAATCTCTAGATTGAGTCTTCGATGTCGACATTGCTGCAAATAAAACTGTGGCTGAATTGGCCCTCTTATTGAAGTTCTCTTGTTTTTTATCTTCATTATTTTTGAAGTTAGATTGTTTATTATCTTTACACTGAAAGGATTTGTGTCCGATTTTATTACATTTAAAACACTTAGGTTTCCATTGTTTTCCTTGAGAAGAAATAAGCGCGCTATAATTTGAAGCGCTCTTCTGAATTGGTTTTTGTGACGAGTGTTCAATTAATAAGGTTCTTATAGAATCACTTGTCACTTTCGTACCAGAACCTTCAATTCCCATAATCATTGGATTATATTCATCGGTCAATCCATTAAGCATGATGACTCCAATCAATTCATCATCTATTCCTCCCTTGATTGCTTCCAGTTTTTGTGCCAATGATAATATTTCATTCAAATAACTTTCCATAGAGGTAAAATTTGTTAAATGAACTCTGAGAAGTTTGCGTAAGAGGCCTAATCTCCTCATCAAACCCTCACCAGCATAGTCCTTTTCAAGCTGTTTCCACACTTCTCTGGCGGTTGAGCATTTTTGAATCGTTGGCCACAATTTTTCTTCTACCATTAATACAATTTTTCCTTTAGCTTTATTGTCAATTCTTTTGTCTGGTATTTCTTCACCATTCACTGCATCCCAAAGATCATCTGCCAACAAAAACATCTGCATTCCAAACTGCCATGTGGAATAATTTTCTCGTCCAGATAATTTTCTAATTGTCGGTAGTGAATTTGAATTTGACATTGCGTTATTGAGAGATTGTGCTGTGTTATTGCTTGTATTTTCTTGACTTTCTTTCCCTTTAAAACTCATTATCACTATTAAAAGTCACAAAAGTTTATATTAATTCACAATGCAAGCAACAATACAAAGATTTGAATGATAAATCTTCACTTGTTTTTTTCGTTTCTTTTGATTAACCTCAAAGGTTAAAAGTCACAGTACAATTTATAAAATTCACTATCTCTGCTTGTTTATTAAATAGTTAATAGCACTATTATATTCCTGAGAGCATTTCTGGGCCCATAACCACTGTTGGGATTATTTATTAATTGATATAAAAAGCCATTGATTTTAACAGCATGTATTCAGAAGAACAAACAAAATGGAAGTGACAACCATAGATTACAACAAAACCAAAAATATGTAAATAGACACAATTGTACTGTTACTAGACATATCCAACCATATCTAACAATATCTACCATCACGGCACATCCCACTATTCAAATAATTGAATCTGTCTGTTCATTTACATTCATAGATTCTTTAGGTAATTTGGTGAATAAGGTTCCATCTGATGATGAATCCTTGTTAACTTACTTAATTTCACAAAACAAATGAATAAGGTTCCATCTGATTTTCCGCGTATTAAAAAAAAGAGTAGTAAATATAAATATTTTCACACTTTTTATCAATAATATTCAAGATATGTCCATCATTGTATTCCATTCTAAAAATCATTAGAAAATATCAACTTATTGAAAAAATATGAGTCTTTGAAATTTCAATCCCATTTTTCTCAGCTTTTTGTTTTTGACAGATGGAACCCTGTTATTCTCAGGTGACGAAATGACAAGTGCAAAATTACCGTCTAATCGTCAAGTTCTCGCAGTTCCGTCTTTCGACATACGCGATATTAAGTCGAATGTTAGTGAGTGCGAAAATCTAATCATTCACGAGTGCATTACATTCTGGTAAAAGGCTAGAATACCTACTAGAGCTGTTACTAATCGTGTTAAGAGGTCAGGGGATCTTTATCTGGTCTGTCAAGAGCTGCCAAAAAATAGCAAGAAGATTCAAGATTTTCATGGGCAGTGGGCACCGAGAAGAGAACTTTTAACTTGAATTGGATAATTTATGCGATATCGTATACGCCGATGCTCTCAAAAGACTAAAAATCAAAAATAGATAAAATATTATTGTAAAAGCAAAGAGAAACAGGACGTACAGGATTCTTTGCGGGTGTTGACAAAAAGTTGGCTGAAATTGAAAAAGGGCAAGTCTTACCAAGTTGTCTAAATATCTAAGAAAGTAAGTAGTCAAAGAGAAAGAGAAACTTATTATTTTATATTTTTGAGGACCATTTTCACCTAAGTATCTGTATTATCTTTTTTAGTAAACAGTATAATTATTATATTTTATAACAGAGCACATGCTCTATGAATATTTTTTTAAAAGAGGTCTTGTATTTCTGTGAATACAAACTCGTTAAGTAGGTGCATATGTAGTAATATGTACGATATAAATTATTTATTTATCGAGTTTCAAGTTTTATTAATGAAAACATATAAATTTACTCTTTATTTACATTACGGTGACATTTCCATTCCCTATATAAAATGACCTGTGTGCGCTTTTGAGTTTAGATATTCGTACTGTGTTAACGTGTTCACTTGTGCCTGTGAAGAAGATAAAATTGTCACTATAACATTCTTATCTTTGCCTAACCTTAAAGGGATTGTAGTAACATAAGTTTCACGTTAAATAATTTTTCGTGAATTGTGCATTTATTTAAATTTTGTAAGATGCGACATTACATATTTTTCATGCTGTTTCTCTCTGTATTCCTAGTGGAAGTTGAAATGAGAAGTGAGTAGGTACATTTATCTAATGTTGTCAGAGATGTGATGACGTATTTGAAATAAAAGTATTTAAAATAAAAATACAAAATACTAAATACGTATTTTTATTTTGTATTTCAAATACCTTTTCTTAAAAAGTATTATATATGGGCAAAAAATAACACAATAACAAAGGTGTTATTTTTGCCCCCAAACGTCATTAGAAAATAATACAACTTGATTTTTTGGGTTTCTGATGTTACGCTGTGTGTATAAGAAATGCATTTTATAATATTAAAATAATAACTAAATGGTTATGACTCATTTTTCATTAGACATTATTATAAAATGTATATGGTAACAAACATTAGATTTATAAAAGTATTTTTTTTAACTTGTTACCTTAGTCTTGAAATTAAAAAAAAAAACAATATTATTAATATTGTATACAATATTAGGTGTACACCCTGTAGCCGGCAAGATGGCTGCGGCAAAGTTTCATTAGAAATACCTACTATACGTTTGCCTAGTCGGGAGGTAGGTATCAAAAAGCCCCGCGTTTCTTAGTGTGGTACCTATTTACATAATTCAAACATTTTACTTTTGGGGATAATACATCACTTATTTTTAGGTACCTATACAGCAATACCTTGCTTAGGCACAGATAATACACCACACTTGTGTACAAAGCTCTGCGATAAATTTAATATTTTCAATGAACCCCCCAATACGCGGGACTCTTCACAGTTATTCAGTACGTCAATTGTAAAGATCGCTACTGGACAAATGCGCCTATGCGTTACATACATTTTTTATTTCTGTCATTTTCAGGAGTCAATAATAACAATGATTTCTCGTGTACACCCGGAAATGTGTTTAAAGATGATTGCAACACATGTAGATGTTCACCGGATGGAAGAAGTGCTGCATGTACCTTAAAAGGCTGTGTACCATCAAGGTATAAAAGATCAGCAGTTGTACCTACCTAAATAACATTCGGGAAGGAAAACATTACCTGGACTATAACAGAAATTTATTTTTTATAATATTCCACGTCTGTACCATTATGGTAACTTGTATTATAACACACATGAAACACACACAAGTTATGTTTGCCGTGAAGTAAACATTTAATTAAAGTTTTCGTGTTTGGGTATAGATTAAGATTTTCCATCTGCCGAATCCATTAGTAGAATCTGAACACAACGTTTATGATAAGGTTAGGTATAAGGCATAAGTTAAAACCCTATTATAGACATAATATTATTCATTTAGGTACTGAACTAATCCCAGCATCACGACATAACTTTGTGCCAGTCAATAAATAAATTAAGGATTAAAAATACATTGTGAAATGTTTTGGATTTTCAAGTAATAAATAATACTGTCTTTTTTCTTTCAGTAACACATAATATTCCTGATATCGAGAGCCTGAACAACTGAATCAAGATGCTAAACTATTAATTACTATTTCTGTTGGTTTGGTTTATATAATATATGGATAATTTGTAAAGCGCCGTTTACGCATAACATTACCTCAAGGGCGCCGTATTCTGCGTCTATCGTCCGAAACTTCCAACAAAAAGATGTTTCTTCAGCTTCCTTCTGAAGCCCTCTCCATTGTTGAAGATAGAACATTATCATGTACAGCGTCCTCGAGGTGCTATGGCACAAAGATGGCGCTTTAAATACTCTCCGTTATATATTATATTATATATTATTATTGATAAAGTAATAAACAATTTTGTAGAAGATAAATTGGTTATAATAAAATCATATGATTGACTTACATACGTACCTATACATTACATTGTAATTATTATATACCTACGTATGTTTTCTCTTTCATTTATTTTTACTTATACGAGTATTTGCATATCACTATATATACTACTACTATCCCATCACGGTATGTCCCACATGTGAGGAAGCCAGCAAAAGAAGCGAGCTGTTCTCTCCGTGCCAACAAAAAATAAGATATTCAGGATAGGTGGCAAACTTCATCGCTGAATTTAAGATGTAAAATATCTTCTACAGGATACTTGAAAACTTACGGAAAAGATTGCGAGGCCAATCCTTTGCCTGGTACTCTAGTATTATACAATAAATTCAAATTGTTGAAAATTTATTTATTATTATTTATCGTGTCGAAAGCCAGAGAAAAAACCCATCAAACTGATCTCCAGTACTGCGCAAAACGCACAGCAGGTGGAGATGCGTCAAAAATATCCTCCATAGTGCAAGTGACAGGGCACAATGGACATTCCAACAAGTGTGGCATAGTTGAAAATATTTAACATAAAAACAATTCAATTTTAATTTTAAAAATGTGGTGAGATTATCACTATACCTAAGAGATTTTTTCCATCTAATTAGTTCCATCTAATTAACAAGTACTAATTTATATAACAAATTGCAAGTCACCGTATTTCTGGATAAGTCCATCGAGTTGCAAAAATACAGAATATATTGTATTTGAAATCTCAAAAGATTTACTACTGCATGTACGTCACGAAATATTGACATTAAGGAACGGTAGCATATTTTGTCTGTGGAGCACCAGGCAAATAATTAATCTTATACTCTTTTCCTTGTCCAGTAAAAGGTAGGTATTAGATAAAATAAAGACATTTTACATCTTAAATTCTGTGATGAGGTTTGCCACACATCCTAAATGACTTTTTTATTGGCACGGAAAGGACAGCTAGCATATTTTTACATGCTGATCTGCTATAGCTAACCTACTAGCGGGATATGCTGTGATGGTATAATAGATGCACCTACTAATTTGAATTTCGTGGTATTTCTAGATATGGTTTATTTAGAAGAAGTTATGTATAGTCTTCTATTTTGGTTAGGTATATCTTCTCCAGGTGGGAGTAATTTTCTCGACGCTGAATAACAAGGTATCTTCTTATAGATGTGCCACGGTGTAGTTAGAACGAAGAGATTTAATATGTCACAGAAGGAACATTTTTTGGAACATCATTTCAAAGTTATTCTTACATGTTTTCTTACATTGTATGGAGCATTTTGCTATATGGTTGCGAGACGTGGACCATCAGCAAGAGTGAAAGCGGGCGGTTAGCGGCCTTTGAGATGTGGTGCTATAGACGCATGCTGAAGATTCATTGGTCGGAACACGTCGAAAACCAAGAAGTGCTAACCAGGGTTGGCGAAAAAAGGCAACTCCTCAGAAGAATCAGCCAACAACGAGCTAACTGGATTGGCCACAACATCAGGCACTCAGGACTGCTCATCGCAATCGCAGAGGGTAGGAGCGAAGGCACAAATGGCAGAGGCCGACCGAGAGACGTTTATATGGACCAACTGAAGAGGGAGATGAACTGTGGTTCATACGGAGAGCTGAAGAGATTGGCTGAGAATAGGGAGGAATGGAGAAGAAAGCCAAAACTCGTTGCAGACAAATATAATGGATTGTAACTCATATTATATTCTTACAAACCCTATGTTATGGTTACGCAAAATATGAATAAATTATTGAATTATTGATTATGAAATTAAAAAATATTTTTTTTTTCCACTATATGTTTTTTTATTGAGAGAGATGTCTTTGTCGTATTTCATTATGGAATTATATACTACCTAAACACCGACACAGTGAATTATTGATTATAATTATAAATCACGTACCTTACCTACTAATAACATAACGTGATTAGAATATATTCATATTCCGACATAATGATAAGTAAATAAACTATGTATTTCATAGAATTCCCACATTCAAATAATTCAAATATTGTGTTGGTAAGTTTTATGTCAATATGGCTATAAAAACACTAGCACGCAATTTTTATTTATTTATTTATATACACTCAACTGTTGAGTGATTAACAATTCTCAAAAATATTGTAAGATAAATAAATAAAGTTAAATATTAAATCATGATTCGGTATTTATACAAGTAAATATGACCATGTATTTTCTGAGAATATTACTAGGAATTTCCTACATAGCAAACGTAAAACATTTTGTTTACTATATTATTTTTCAACATATAAGAGGAGCCAGGGAGTGCGGTATAGAGTAGACGTATTCGCTTTGTGCCTGAATTGCAAATAAAAATGAGTTGACTATGTATGTTCCCCATAACTTGATAACGGCTGAACCGAATTGACTGTTTCTTTTTTTATTATTTTGTGTCCGCAATTATCAGGAGACGGTTTGCATGAAAGAAATTTTTTGGAAAAGTCGGAAATTTGGATTGTATTTTTGTATGAAAGTGACGTTTGTAAGAAAATTCCGCTGTCACGTGTTGTCATAACGAAAAAAAAATGTTTTATCCACCATCAACGACTTTTTTGTTGTGTTCGTAAATGTTTATATGAAAGAAAACTACTGGAAAATCTCTTTATGTGTGTATTGTACTAGTTATTTATTCTTAATACATTTCTCTGGTTACTGTTTGATTTTTTCGACACTAAGTATTTATATATATATATATTGTTATGCCATTGTTGTCTTTGTATTTTTAAGATTTATGTAAACATGTAAAAGGCTTCTTGCTGTATATATTTCTATAAATAAATAAATAAATATCACAGTACAAAAAATTAATGTTACACGTTTGAACGACAAAATTGGAATCACGTGTCAATTCTATTTAGTATTCACATGCATATGATTACATTTTTTTTTACATTTCAATTTTGTTCTAGATGCATTGGAGATAGAGACATGAAATTCACCCTGGCGACGCCGGGTAGGAACATCTAGTGATTAATCAAATTTATAGTGACATTAGAATAGTATAGGTAATATCGTCTATTTTGTATAGAAGTATGAGAAAGACAGTACAGAGCCATAGTATGAATATGACACTTAACTATACCTAGTTGCTATTCTAGAGTAGAAAATTTTTCTGAGTATGACATTGTTTGTCACAATACAACTTGGATACGAGTACCGGGTACGAGACTACTGATAAAAATTTGATAATGTATTGTTATTGTTGTTTGTTTAAGAAATTCAAAAGGTCATCGAGACATTATGAATGAATTTTACGATAGATACTATTATACTGTTTTGTGATGCAGTCGATTCTGCTGTGTTATGTGATTTACTTTTACGTTTCATGAAAAGGCGTCTATAGTAATACGCAAAGATCCATAGTTAATATCAAATCAAAAATTAATAAAGAGTTTTCGCTGTGTTATATATTAATAGATACTAAAAAATAATACGATGTTAAAAGCAAACAATTTACTCTTTATCTAATCGAAAGTTAAATAAATAATACTAATGCAAAAATAAAATTAGATGCTGTAAAATGGAAAATTTATATTAAAATGTATTGAGTTTGTACCTACAGTTCGTAGAGTTTCAATGTGTGTGGTGCGGGATGAACAGCAATATTAATTGATTTCCACCATACTCCATTGGGTGTTGAAATTTCATAATAACCGACAGAGACAGATATATGTAGGTATACAACTGCGTTGAAGTATAATTTATTCGGTCAAATGAAGCTTTTCACACTCCACTGAAAATTCTAATCTCTATATAAAATGAGTTGCCAGCCATTTTGAGTTATTATCAGACATTCGTGTTGTGTGGACGTGTTCATTGTGTCTGTGGAAGAAATATTGTCACTGCAGAGATATCATATCGTTATAAATCAATTGTTGTCTACCCTTGTAGAGGGTTGTAATAATCTAGTTTCAATTTAAATAGTTTTTAATTGTTGATATAAAACATTTTCGTGCATTGTGTATTAATTTGAGATCATCAAGATGCGGCACATATACAATATATTCCTCGTGCTATTTCTCTCTGCACTTTTAGGGATGGTAGAAATGAAAAGTGAGTATGACTGAAGAAAATAAATATATAACACTTTATATTATATTATGAGTAATGTTGTCGATTGAAATGAATATCAGAAAGTTCATACATTAGGGAGTTATTAACTCTGTTAGGTATCTAATAATTATTTGTTGTTGTTTTTATTAATTTAAGTCAAACCGCCCATTACGAGTGATTGTGTTTTGTGAAAATATGATTATATTTTTAATTATAATAAGGGAATGATATTAGCCCCATAAATAATATTGCTTTTATATAAAACATATTGTCCATCTTTCTAGAACGTATCACATAGGTACATATGCACTATAATAATTCAAATTGGTTTATCATTTATTTATTTATATTGTCTATAAATGAATACATAAAATTATATCTACTTTATGTTATGTGGGTACCTATGCGCAAAGAAATTGTTGTTTTGTGTAGCCCATGAATGATCGGTGTGGTTATCGCTAATTTTCATAACAAAAATGCGATAGTAGGTATATGAACTTATAAAACTTTTATAGTTTCCGTTTATTAAAATTCTTTATAGTTTCCGTTTATGAAAATCTTTTATAGTTTCCGTTTATGAAAATTTGTTTAGTGCAATTAAAAAAGGAAGTGATACCTAACGTATATTCATTTATTATTATGTCTTAGTTTGGTCAATGAACTTACACATTGTCATCTGAACATTTTGTAAGTAACATAATATCACAACTATACCGAAAAAAAATCTTTCAATCGATTATGTTTCATTTTTTCATTGTGAGATTTTTCACTGAAATTCAGTTAAGAGAAAAAATACTCGAAAAATAATAGACTTAAGAAATTTTTAGGATTTGTATGGTTATTTATTTAAATATATTCAAGTAAAAATTATAAATAGGTACTAAATATTTCCGATAAGTTATAAATTTTATTCCATTAATTTATCTTCTAACTAACCCTATTCAACGTAAGCACTTAGCTACTTGTAACTATGTGTGCTCTTCTGTACTCGAATGTTTTCAGTTGTAAGGGTTGATGGATCATATAATTGATATATTATTATTACATATGTGGATATTAATAATGTCAATATGTGTAGTGTGTACGTCATATTAATTAAGAGCCATAACAATTAGTTTTATATTACGATACTTTAAGAGTGTAGTGTGATAACAGTCACAGTAATGGAGTATTTTTATAATAACGATGATGAAAAGGTCTTAGGGTTAAATATTTAACGGTCATAATATTTTTTATCAACGATTTATGTGTTATACATTTTCCTGTCTAATATATTATTACCCTAACTACGAAATTTGATATTTTTTGCCATATTATTACTAAAGAAGATATTCTATTCAAAACAATATATTAGTTTCATGATTTTATTTATTATTTTTGTGGTTATTCTTATTATTGTGACGCACTTTCATCAATCTTTTGACATAAATGAAATTTATTTTTACATTATTTATTTAATTGCTTACAAATATTACAAACTGATTTCATAAAAGCGCCCATTCGATATTTTACTATAGTGTATAAGTTTGGAAGCGTTATTATGTAGATAAAAATATTATTATTGTGAAAATGATAATACTTCTTTTCACTGCGTACGAATCCAAAATACATTTTCTGGCGACGGGTCAAGTCTCGTACCATATGCAAAAGATCAAAAGCTCGAACCAAGTCCCTGTCTCATCATTATTGATCCTTCCTCCATGGAATGCAAGTTGGTTTTCCGCATGGACTGTAAAATGTTATATCAATTAATCAGTTACTATTCTATAATTTGAACATCCTGATGTTCACACAGTTCAGAAATTTGAATTCCTTATTCAGATAACTGTCAGTACTATCCTACACCAAAGTACATGAATGTAATGTTCAATATACATTGATTACAACCAATGTTGCCTAAAAATACATTAATAAAAATACAATCTTTGTAGAGATGGTGAGTGTATTGCAAAGACGCGATTATGTATATTCATTACATGCAGTTAGTTCGCTGGTTATACAACTTTACGATTATGCCTCAAGTATATAAACATAAGTGTAGATATATAGATGAGCAATATCGACGAAATATGACAATGCGTAATATTTAGATATTTATTACATAAATGAAATACTTACTTAAATCTACCTAATGACACTATCATTTCCTATTAACATGGTTGTAGACATAGTTACTGATAATACTTATTCGTAACTCAATATCTATAATTATCATTATATCACTTTGTATCCCTAATTATTTAATTTGGTGTAAGGCAGTAGCGGTCTTTATGGCAGGCGTCTCAAAACGCACCCATTGTTCAATAAATTATTTATTTATTTATGAAATATACGGCTTACGCCTTTTTACAAATGACATGAACAAAAAAAAATACACAATACAAAATATGATTGTCACCCTACTGATTTTATTAAAATATTTGTCAAGATTGACCGTTTCTCCTGTATTACCACACTAACTAATAAAAGTCTTGAGATTCCTATGAATATTTATAAAACACCTGACGTATTTTCGTAAAAAATAAATGCCTTTTCACTTTGAAGGATCACTCAGAGTGATCACTGGAAGTGAACAAATCTGAATACCCCTTTACTGTAAGAACAAAGAACATACTTTTGCTTGAATTTGGTCAAAGAGTGCACAGTCTCGTTGTATAGGTATACAATAATAATAATAATAAACTTTATTATACAAAATACATATTTGGATACTTATTATAAGGTTACTACATGGTATAAACGAATCATTTTGCACAATGGGCGAGTTTATCGCAGGGACGCGATATCTTCCAACTAACCCAATGTCTTAAGTAATTTCATAGATTTTATATTTCCCTTGCAATCAGTGAGTTAAGTTACATTGAATGACATCAGCTGGTCCCAATACAAGATGATATCACTTAGAGAAGATATCATAATATTGTATAGTATGTATAGGTATAATAATATGTATCTAACTACGTAGTTGTTATTATTTTCAGACGGTGATCTGTGTCACAGATATACATAGAGGTGCCTGCCTATATATGTAAGGGCAGTAATATAAAATATGTATCTATACATACATTCTGTTATACCGTGACTCATCTTTTCTCTTATCATAATAATATTATGTTTAATAGTTGCCTATTGCCTATTATGATGTGCAGATGAAATGTAAATATGTACTTACTTCTATAGATACAGCAGGATTACTCTTGACAAAATCTAAACACGATCTTAATCTAGTCTTGATCTTGATCGTACGACGCACGAAGGGACTACGGTCAAAAACACCGCGTTACCGCTACTGCGCGATCGTTATGCGTACATTTTTGGTCAATAGTCACTTCGTGCGTCGTATGATCAAGATCAAGACTAGATTAAGATCGTGTTTAGATTTTGTCAAGAGTAACCCTGCAGGTACCATTACAGTAGCTCCCACAATCAGAGTGGCAAATTGGGGTATTATGCTATTCCAATTAACAATTCTTTTTACAAAAATCTGATTTAGTAAAAAAAATCTAGTAGTCTTTGAATAGAAATATATACTAGATCAGCTGTCGCCAAACTGTTGACCTCACATTTACTTCATAATTTAAATCCCACGGACCATTATTATATTTTTTTAAGAACAAAAAAATGCAGCTAGTTAATAAAATGAAACGTAACTTAACGTGATGAGTACCTAAGTATATTCCACATTTTTCTGCGGACCACGACATTGGCGACCGCTGTACTAGATTATTTAAACAGTACATTGTATATTTATTGATTTTTAAATCATGAATCAGTGAATCAGGGAGGAGGATCGACGTTTTCTGTATGAAGGTATTTTTATAATACTCCTGCACGTCATAATTTCATATAGTATTGTTATAGTACAGTACCGAAAGTTACAGTACAGAATGTCTTGATTTTATACTGGCACAAAGAGGACAGTTTGTATGTTTCTTACATACAGCTGATCTGCTGGCTACCCCACTTGTGGGATATGCCGTGATGGTATAGTAGTAGTAGTAGTAGTAGTACAGTACCCATAATACAAGATTCATATCTTAGTTTGGGACTAGCTCGATCTGTGTGAATTGTCTATACATGTTATGTTATGTTGTGTATTACATACCATTATTACCTACATAATAATAATCACAACGTTAAGGCGCAATCAGCAAACGATAGTACACATACAGCAGATCCGTAATTTTCATTATTTTCTGAAGTAAAGTATTTAAACTGAAATTTACTTAAAATTAAAATTATTTAGACTGAGTATTTCAACTGAAAAACAAATTAAAACTATTTAAACTGAAGGTTGACTGAATATTCAAATTATTTAGACTGAATATTTAAACTGAAAAACTGATTCAAAGTACCTATTTAAACTGAAAAACTGATTCAAAGTATTTAAACTGAAAAACTGATTCAAAGTACCTATTTAAACTGAAAAACTGATTCAAAGTATTTAAACTGAAAAACTGATTCAAAGTACCTATTTAAACTGAAAAACTGATTCAAAGTACCTATTTAAACTGAAAAACTGATTCAAAGTATTTAAACTGAAAAACTGATTCAAAGTATTTAAACTGACCAAAGTTTTAAACTGAAAATTGAACTATTATATTTAGATGACAGCATAGTAGAGAACAAGAAATCAAAAATTTTACGACAATATTATGTTCACAATGAGCTACATTTTACGTCAGATGACATGTTTTATACTAAAAAATGTTTTTTTATTTATTCATTTTTCTTATAATTTTAAAGTTTGTAATCGTGATCGCGGTTGGCACCCGAATAGTGTTTTTGATTAGGAGATTACGGATTCACAGTAACCTTCGCGATTCAAACATAGTTTTATGTAAGGATATATTATTATAATTCCTTTTATAAATAAAAGTTATTCATCTTAAAAATATAATTAAAAAGGGCACAAAAGAATTTACTGATAAGATGTGAATCAACGAATTTCTCTTGGTACATTCTGTCAAACATTCAATATAGGTATGTAATCACTCAGTTAGTAGTTTTCGTCGCCCGTTTTCGCTCACCTTAGTACTAGTATAATAACTGTCACCCGTTTTGCAGCTCGGTTATGATTATTTTGTCACTCTGTATAAGTTTTCTTTGTCGTACAAATAGTAGAGTCGGTTCTCATTGCTAGTCGGCCATAATATTATGTTTGTTCGGTCGCCCATTTAAATATTTCACTTTCCGATTTTGTTGAAAGATTTGCTTTTTTGGTTTGTTTGCTTTATTTTGTTAATTAGCTAACTCCGTCTTTCATTTTTAAGTCGAATGGGCAAACTAAAATTGAATTAAATAATACAATTCCATCGACAATGTGTTTTGGAATTTCTCATTCAGTCAAATAATTGGCGGATAATTTTATTACCTTAATCATGTATAGTGCAAATTTAATGTGCTTAATTGTATGAACTTAATATAAACACAATTTGACCAAGTTACATAATAATTAGTTGAGATATAATGCAGAAACTCAAGGGCGAGATATATTTCTTACTCATTGAAACATTATATCTAAATAACTTTAAAAATTACTATCTTTTTACCTAATTAGTGTTTCGGCTGATAGGTGAGATCAGAATTACATTTTATAGGTATAGGTATGTTTAAATAAGTATTATGAAAAAAATCAACATAAAAATAAAAGGTTTAATACCACAAACCAATTTAAATGAATGAATTAACATCTTTTGTTGATTGCGAATATAGTTCATTGATTTATTAATTTTACACAGTTTTTAAATTACGTGAATATCAATGATGTCAAAACTTTATCGAGTTTCTTATTATTCACAAATTTTATTTTATCAATACTTTGTTTTCGTATTGCATCCAAGAGTGTTTTACATTAACAGTGTAGGTACCTACTACACACTTTAATAAAATAAGTTTTTTCACATACATTAGAATACTATTCACTTTAAGAATCATAGCTACATAATAATAAAATATAAACTAGTTAATAATATTATTTAATGCGCGGTTTCATGAAAAATCAACTTAAGGTACACTGTAGGAGCCATACAATGTCTTGAATATGCATCTAAACCTTGATAATTCTGGTAAAAAGCAAACTAATTTCTATCATAAAAAATAATTAAATTTTGATTTATGTGTATCTCAATGCTTATTTATTACAAGAGCCAAGGTTCCCATCTCAATTTTATATTTGTGCTGGTAAGCATAATATGTATCAAATATGAGATATCTGTAGGTATAGGCACACTTAGCTTAGTTAATTAACTACTGATATTGCGGACATATGTGTTTTGTGTAACTAACTATATACACTTGTATTGAAATCACACCGACCTGTGTGACCTGCATTTGCGGCCATCTCGGTAGACTAATAGACTCCACTTGTTCCTACCATATAACTACATCTACATACCTACCTACTTATCATCAGCGAATATTTATGTTTAAGTTAAATATTTACTATAGTACAAATAAACCTCATAGATGTTTTAGTACATATGTAAAATATGTACGTGCAGGCACCAATATAATAATTTGCTGAATACTAAAGTTTACATTGTTCATCCAAATGTTTCAGGTGTCGTAGGAATCCTAATTATTCTCTCATTCTTATTTTGAGAGAATTAACTGTATAACAGTTGAGAGACATTTTTCTAATTTAAAAAAATACTTAACAATGAACTTTCTGTTACTTGATTAATTGCAGTGTACACTAGTGATGTAACGAATATTCGTATTCGCATTCGCATATTTCCAAGTATTCGCATTCGTATTCGCAAAAAAACATGCGAATGTTTTGCGAATATTATTTCGGTAATAAAGTATCGGATATTCGGTAAAAGTACCGGATACTTACCCAGTACATTGTAGAAAAAGGTACTACAAGAAAATATTCTTTAAGAAAACCGAGGAGTTTTGAAATACTTTAAATTCTTACACCATTTTGAAAATTCGGCGACGGGGGGTAGAAATTTTAATGATTGAGCAATATCGTAGAAATCTAAGCAAGGCAATATACGCTATTCGCATTCACATTCACGAATGTCGGCAACAAATATTCGCATTCGCATTCGCATTCGCGAATATCCAAAATCACACATTCGTTACATCACTAGTGTACACACAAAAAAGACGAGCGAATCAGTATTACCTATTGCTCGTGAATAGCAGCGCCCATACAGCTGGATGAAAACGTCGTCGATCATCGATCTTCAATCATTCGGTGACAATCGAAGAAATATTCGAACGAACACCTTCGTCACCAGTTCCAAGGAGGGTTGATGAAGATTGATGATTGACGTTTGCAACCAGCTGCGTGGACGCTGCTGAAATCAAATAACAGAATAATATACAGTGTTACAAATTTTTACATTATAAAAATGTCTCCTTCTCTGCGCATATCGCTAGCATTTTCAAGGATAGGTACACTCTATCTCAAATTCAGTTTTCTTCTTACACTCTATCTCAAATTCACAATTCGTTTTTGTCAATCCTACCTCTACAAGTCTATAAAAAATCGATCTGAAGAATGTTCTATTGAATGCCTTAGTATAGCCAAAAACGTCGCATCGTTTTCATATTGTTTTTGAAAATGTGTCTGCATGTAGCTACGAGATTTTTCTCCTACGTTTGTGTAATTGATTTTATGAAGAGTTGACTTGGTAGTGTTTTAGTATTTTACTGAAACTCTCAAGTGTTGGTAGGTAGTATAATAATAATATGTCATTATTGTAGTACATATCTATATACAAAAAAATATAATATTGAATAAATTATAATACATAATACGAAGATATACATCATTATTACTGACGTGACTCCGTTGAGATAAAATAAATTCTTAAAATTCGGTCGTAAAATTGATATTGTACAGCTTAATTATACTTTTATCTATAATAATAATAAGTTTCTGTCTTTGTTAGAATTGGGTCGCATGAACAGCACTACTAGAGACTCACAGTCTACGACAGAACATTAAATAAAGCGTACCATAATAATTAATATACGAGTATTACATACCATACCTACTAATAGAACTATCATGTGCAGCAAGCCCTATTGAAATTTATTATTTTGTTTTATTTATCTATCTAGAACATCATAAAAAATACATCATCCCGCACAAGTGGAATAACTGTATAATATAATAAAATTGAACTATGAACTAATTGTCTAATTAAAAAAAAATTAACTGTGGCTCATACGTAGGGCTAAAAAGACTGGCTGAGAATAGAGACGAATGGAGAAGAAAAACCAAACTCGTTGCAGACCAATCCAATGGATTGTAACTCATTATATCCACTGCCTCAGAACAGATTAAAAATCTAGTGAGGCAGTGTAATTTCTTCACTGCATTGGAATGGAATATCTACGTGATTAATGTTGTTCCTTTGTTTTATTTGTTGTATTTTTTTTTATATATTTATAAAATTTGTTCCATTTGTTGTGAGGAAATAAATTTATTTCATTTCATTTCATTTCATATATATATAATAAAATAAGACATACAGGATGGGTGGCACTACATCTCATTGCTTGAATGAATTTTGTGTAGCATTTAGATATAAATTGATGTCAAACTATTAATAAATAATAGGCTTTATCTACTCATCCATCTATGACCTAAAACCGTACAGTTAATTAGTACGGCAGGCAAGGAATAGCGAGTGATCATACATAGGTATATCGTAACTTATTTGTTTCTGTTGATTTAGGTAACGTGTTTATACTATGTGTTTCCAGCCATACGTGTAGGATATCATGAATGATTTGACGGAGTATACGAACCACAATCAATATAACTACATACATTATCAGCTAAACGTTTTTATTTTATGCGAACCGTATAAAAAAGATAAAAAAAATACACATTATTATTTTATTGTTAGAAGGCGGCATTTTACAAAGTTTTAATTCACGGTTTATAAAAATATCAGCTGGCCATTGCAACCATATCGTACAGTCATAGGTAATAAGTAATTATAATATTATTAAATATCTACTCTTTTTATTTCCTTCCTTTTTACTGATTTCTTCACGTGCTTAAATATTGTAATTATTATAATTATTATGTTCTGATTCTCTGAACAGTATTTGGTTTCATAGGCAATAAATTGAAATATTTTGACTTTTGAAATAGTACGTGTATTGTGGAATTTCATTTTAATTGTTACATTTTTATATTTTATAAAACTACAAAAAACACTGTGATTTCCACTTTTATTTTCACGAGTTAAACGTTTTTAAATATTACTTTTTCATCTTCAGAACTTAAGTCAAGTAAGTTTCGAAGACGTTTCTTTAATTTTATGAAATATTTTGATTATTTTTTATTTGATATATGACATAAAATTTACTTGACTTGATTTTACTTGTTTGCACGGAGAGAATGTCTTGCATGTTTATTACATGCATCTGGTCTAATGGCTACCCTAATTGTGGGGTATACCGTGATGGTATAGTAGTAGTAATAGTAGTAGACTTTTACCTAACGTAAACCGACTTACATAGGTACGTATCATACTAAATCACAAGTATTGTTTACATTTCAGTTAATTCTGAAACTGAACCGAATTTGTTTTGAGAATCATCGCCACATTTATCCAGAAATAGAAAAGCTCATATAAGTCCTATCTTCATAATACATCCTTTCCAGGAAATACAAAATAATTAAGATTTAGGATTACATCGGAGAGAAGTCCAGAAAAACTTAAAATATTTGTGTGCTTTTAACGGCTACATCACAAATTTTTATTCGTACAGAATTAGGTCCAGGAGCTTTTCGAATATTCGCATGCGTTTACTTATTACGACCTCATTTGTGAAATACGAAACACGACATTTCAGATATTTTCAGTTTTGAATGCTGAAGAACAATTTTATATGTGTATACCTAATACTTATTGTACACGAAATAAAAAATTAATTGACCATTTTTTCTTTTTCAGCTTTGGAAAAACGTGATGTTTCAGAATTACCGCAGGTATGTGATATTAATTTTAAATAGGTATTAATTATCTTTCACAAGATATATTTTTAAGATATATTCTTCTTCTTTCGCTTTGTAACACACGTTTAAAGAGGATGAGCTGCAATATAATATTTACTAAATTATCTGTCTAAAAATAATATATAAAATATGTGGTGGTGTACTGTCTTGAGATAACAATTCTTATTTCAATTCACTTCTGTCTCTTTACTACAAATGCGTAGTTAACAATTCTATATTTATGTAGGCGGTTTTAATATTTTTCTAAATATACGATATACCGGGTTAGTTGGAAGACATCGCATTTTAGCGATAAACTCGCCCTCTGTACATTGAATTTATAATTGTTATTTTTATGCCACTATTTCATTATGTAATATTGTAACCAATGTACAGTGAAGAATAAAATAAATAAATAAATAAAAATATATTCTTGATTTTATATTGGCACGAAGAGGACAGCTTGCATGTTTCTTACATGCAGCTGGTCTGCTGGCTACCCCACTTATGGGATACACCGTGATGGTATAATAATATTTAAAAAAAAAACTAACCATTTTGTCAAGGACTTTCATAAAAAAAATCTTTCAGTTTTCTTATTAAGATCGACTTATAATTTACTAATTATTTCATTTCCGTAATTAATAACAGCCTTCTGGTACTTTAACGACAACTTCTTGGTGGTTTCTACTTACATTCTTCTCAGTTCTTTTGTTGTTTATTAGCTAAAGCTAACAATATCTCTATCTCTTAATCATGGTAAGTAACAATTATTTTGTGTAGTCTACTTCTAATAGTTTGGTAGAACTCCTTGGTGATATAAACAATCTTAAAAGATACTAATGAGTTTTTCATAACTTACTTCTCAATTACGCTATTTTGTTACATTATACTATGTAGCTATTTTATATTTTTAAAGGTACCAGCATCCTTACTACTCCGTGAAGCAAATTTAGTAAAGAAATGCAAGGCGGGGCAAACTTTCAAACTTTCATGCAACACTTGTACCTGTACCGAAGTTGGCAATGATTTCTTCTGCTCGCAGATTAATTGTCCTGAAGACTACATCAATCCAGAGAATGTCGTCTGCGTTCCTAGCGAAGCATTTAAAATAGACTGCAACGATTGCGTGTGCAACGGTAAGGGAACTGATTACATCTGCACGAAGAAGGACTGCAATGTAAATGTTGACAACGAAATGGTTTGTGAACCCGGAAAAGAGAAGACTATTGAATGTAACACTTGTATTTGTAACAACAAAGGAACTGATTACGCTTGTACCAGGAATAAATGTGGAGGAGATACATTTTGTAATCCTGGTGAATACAAGCTCAAGGAATGTGACAGATGCGTGTGTAATAATGCAGGATCAGATTTCTTCTGCACGTTGATTGGATGTCCTCCTGGTGATGGGGGTGCTCTAACAGTTTTGCCAGGGCAGATTTGCGCTCCGAATAGCACTTTTACAGAAATTTGTAACACTTGCCAATGCAACGAATTTGGTACTAAGGCAACATGCACGAATAAAAATTGTGGCTATTAAGTTGGAAACGAATGAGGGTTATACAAATTTGATTGAAAAATAAGAAATTCTCCATGTCACTGTTAGTAAATAAATATTTTCTTGGTACTTTTACAATATATAAACGTATTTGTAAACGCTAGATTTTATTCCATTGGATCACATATATTTACAATGTACCTACATTTGCATATCAAAATTGTCATAATATTAATACCATATATATTCATAAACCAGCGTCTTCTTTTTTCATTCATTTTACGATCTCCTCAAAAAATGCCATTCCAATTGGGCTATAGATGACATACAATTTGTATCTATAGAATTTTCCAGGAATCCGGGAGGTTGTGACCCACATAATATTATAATGTCACTGATCTGTACCATCTGCATATATATGTACTTATTTTACTAAGGATTTTTTTTTCACTTAGGTTCCATGACACATTAAGGTGTTTCATGAAAAATTGTATTGAAAATAAATGAAAAATTATATTTAAAATAAACAAATGTTTTTTTATTTTAATGTTATCCTTACTGGTGCTGATAGGTAAAAGCAGGAATTATAATAATCCATGCTCATATACACTCAGGCCCAGGGCTAGAGTAAAAGACGCCCTGAGCAAATGGATCTACTAACGCCCGTTTTCAAACTAATACTGTTTTCAAGACGTTAGAAATTAGGTTTCAGTTTCGAGAATTTCACTTGCACGCAAAACATCTATCCCTCGTCGCCAGATTTTCGATTTGGAATAAGAATTTAAAATATTTTAGGTACTATCTCCCCAGTTTTGTAAAAGCATTTTTATAAATTTGCCAAAGGACGATTAATCTGCACCTTAAATAGGTTTTCCAAAACTCTGTGACCTCTGAAATTTAGCGCCCTGGGCAAATGTCCAATTTGCCCGTTTATAGACTGGTGTCTCTGTGCACTTAATTTACATATCATTGATATTTATTTCTGTTAAGATTGTTTTTCTCAGTTTATACGAAGCTATTAAAAATATTTATAAGCATACCTAATTAGTACTTTGCTGAAAACGAGTTGTAAATACTGCGGCCTAACATAAACTTTGCTGGTTTTCTAATTATAATTGATTTAGCTGTATAATATTTATAATGTTAAAACTGTATGTTTGTAAGAGAAAAGGAAATAAAAATAATTAATCTGTTATCTTATACGTTACACCACAGATAAAATATAATAATCATCCATATTGTAAAAAAATATTCTAAATTAAAATGCCTTACCTCCTTGTGTTGTCTAAAGAAAGAATAAGAAGAGCTTAGGAGCAGATAATAAAAATTAGAACATAGTGTACCTAGGTAATATAGGTTATTGAAGGCTATAATCGAAAAAGGGAGAATATCATACCAATGGTCATATTCAAGTTTTTCACACGAGCGTGTACATAGTTTAGAGCTATCTCGACCTTTTAAAAAAATAGGTATGTATACCTATAATTTCTCAGATGAATAAATTTATTATAGTTTGCTGACAAATGATACGATCTGCATACATTTGCGTCCCCACATTTTAAGAAGATCTATCTTGTAACTACATATATTATAGTCTCCAGGAGAATGAAGATTCGTACCCTATAGCGAAGTATAACATTTATAGCAAAACTTTGACGAGCTATTTCGAAACCATTCAATTTACCATCCCCCTTTGTTCGATGATGGTTTTCAATTATCAAATTTATTTCTATGTTTCAACAGAGAGATACGCCAGTTGAAAAAAAATGTGATCCAAGCAAAGAATTTAGATTGGACTGTAATGTATGCCTGTGTAATGCAGAGGGCACGGACTATGTGTGTACGCGGAATGACTGTACCAATCAGAAACCGCCCTCTAAGAGAGGTGAGTATTCAAACAATATGTAGGTAATCTCTGCATGAAGCTAAATATTATATTATAATTGTTGTCTAATAACACGTATGACTGTATGTAGTTGTTGTGGTATACAAATTACCTATACCAAGTTCATCAGAGTTTGTCTGTGTATGTTTACATAATATTTCATTCGTTGTTTGCATGAAAAATAGTTAATTTATATCCGTTGGCTGTATCACAGGTACCTGTATATATTAATAATTAGCAAGGTGAGTATATCAATGGTTTAAACATTTTTGACTGTGATTATGTGTACATCAATGTGGTTTTTCTATGTTGTTAAAAATCCTTCTTCCTTCTCTCCCTTATATAATCAGCTGTTAATGACGCAGACTTCACTTGCATACCCGGAGAAGTCTTCAAGGACGACTGTAATACATGTCGCTGTGCAAAAGATGGTAGACATGCTGGATGCACCTTAATGAACTGTCCACCACCAGGTACACACCGTATATATTTATAATATTGAATTTCATTGTTTTTTCTTGTCGGAAATAAAGATAATAAATTAAGGTTGGACGTGCAGAAAGACAAGTATTTTTCGCTAGCTCAACAGATTCAGAACCAAATATCAATCAATAGGTGATTATCAGATTTTATTATTATAATTACCTAATGAATATAGCTATTATCACGGGCATAGCCAGGTTTTAACATACCTATGAAATAAAAATAAAATTAAGAACCACAACAGACGTCTGTGAGATTGTACTTTTTATTTTATCGTTCACAATATTCGATATTTAATTTGAAATTCTAGGTAACTAAGTGAAAAATAAAAATATTTTTATAACAATATCACCGCTCATTTGTTTAATTATTTCTTTTGTGATTATGGGTGCATTTGGCTCGCTTCAATGTTTAAATGGTTTTTTGGAAATTTAACCGCCGCGCATAAATTTGCTAGTAACAGAAAAAGAAGATTCATGGATAGTATAAGACGAGAATTAGACAATCACGACGATTATGAAGAGCACGATCGTGTGAAAAATGTCAGATCATATCGAGGCCGTGTCCGTAGGATGGTGGCTGCGCGTAGACGGAGGAGAGTGGGCAGGAGCAGAGGTATGACGAAGAAGCGAATGAGAAGAAGAGGAGTGAAGAATGGCTACAACGATCCTCCTGAATAGAGTACGGATACTACAAACAAAATTATAGTGGGTCTGGGGTTGTACTTATAAGCATTTAGCTAATTTAACTTACCAACACGTAAACGTAATCTTAACCTACTACAGTATGAACCTTCGCAGCATTCTAAATCTATGTATACTATGTATGATACTTATTAAATTATTCTGTGAAACATTATATATACTTGTCGTGTTTCATTTTAAATGTATTACGTAGGTACCTAATTATATTGTAGCCTGAGAAAAAAACAAATAGTGTGTTGACTAGTAACATAACTCTATAGAGGTAAAAGTCTCTTACTTAAAATATTTTTTCTCTCGAACTCTTTATGTAAAATTATGTTATTAATACCAACTTTAAATTATTTAGAGATAAAAGAAATAAGTTACTGCCATAAAATCGTTACAAAACTATAAATTTCGAGTACCTACATCTTATTATCTGGATTAGAAAGTTCATTATCTGATTCCTTTAAAGTTATTTAAGTTCCTTTATTAACCTTCTCCCGATAATTACTTAATACAGTAATACTCATGTGAATACCTAAGTATTATTATTGTTCCTTGTCCTTCAGCTGAAAGTGAATTTTTGAGCAGGAATAAATCAAAATTATTGATCTAAGTTCCATCATTACCTAAACGAGCATTTAAATTAGCTTGAAATTGAACAATTGTATTTGATTTGCTCAAATATTTCCCTTACATGAGAATCGATTTATATGGAAAATACTGATCTGAGAGAAAGCGACCGTCTGGCCCATTACAGCATAGAATAATAAATATACTGAAGTATACTGAAGTATATTACTAGGCTAAAAAGTCTAAAGACCAATTCACATCTACCTCTGACTCTGCATGTAGCTTTCGCTACATTTTCATATTAATTTAGACAAGAGTCAGGATTAGATTTTTGGGTTTCAGATGGTATAAATGATATTTGTAACAGGAAATCAGGAATATAAATCATGGAATATACATATAATGTTTTTAATTTTAATTGTTTCATGTTCCTATATGCCTATATCCAGAGACATTTTCTTGCACTCCTGGAGAGTCTTTCAAAGCATCAGATGGCTGTAACACATGTGTTTGTGCACCAGACGGCAAAAATGCTGCATGCTCTCAAATGCTGTGTTTGAAGAAAAAGCGTGGTATGTATAGAAATAATGGTATGCAGACAAGCCCACCATGTTAACAATTATCTTTGTTTGTGGATACACTTTTGATGATTCAAGTTCTTGTATAATAAGATCACAATATACCTAAGTCTCTAATTTTACTCAAGCCTCAAGTAGGAGGGTTAACTCTACCTATATACATCCATGGGTTAACCATGTATTTTATTTTACGTATTTGGAGAATATTATCAGTTTCTGTCTGTTGATAAAGTTGGACCTGGTAAATTGTGTTAATTACAATACTATCCATAAAATTCTGGCACTGGATAATAATTTATTTACAGATGTGAACTCTCCTGATTTTACTTGCACTCCTGGACAAATATTCAAAGACGATTGCAATGACTGTACATGTATGGCAGATGGAAAGAAAGCAATATGTACAAGAAATGGATGTCCAACAAATCCTAAAGTTAAACGAGGTACCCGCAAATAATTACACATTAGGGCAAGTTTAAGAAAACATATATAGGGAATTCAGGGCATGGAAATAGATCGTTTACATAAAAAAAATATAGAAATAAAATACTGATTTGATTTACAGAAGTGAATTATCCTGGTTTCATTTGTACCCCCGGGCAAGCATTTGTAGACGGTTGTAACAGATGCATGTGTGGAGCAAATGGAAAAAGTGCTGCTTGCTCAAGAGGTGCATGCCCTCCGAAATCTAAAAGAGGTAGGTACTACATAGGATACTTATATTTTCAGAGATCCTTGACTTGAATGGATAATAAAAAATAGAAAAAACAAATAACATACCTACTTGATTTGCAGAAGTGAATTATCCTGGCTTCAGTTGTACTCCAGGACAAGCATTCAAGGACAATTGCAATAGATGTATGTGTAGAGCTGATGGGAAGAGTGCAGCTTGTTCAAGAGCTGTCTGTCCCCCAAAATCTAAAAGAGGTATTGTTACGTATAGCAGAGATGGATGTCTTTGAAAGTGGGGAAAAAAATATGTCAATGGGCATCAACCTATCAACTTTTGTATTCATGTACATAGATACCTACTTCATTTACAGAAGTGAATTATCCTGGCTTTACATGCACTCCTGGACAGGCATTCAAAGACGATTGCAACAGATGTATGTGTGCAGCTGATGGAAAGAGTGCAGCTTGTTCTAGAGCTGTGTGTCCACCAAAATCTAAAAGAGGTACCATTATTGCTCCTTGAGAGAGGTCCATGGTTTTCAAAGTGGAATATTTAAAAAATGATGTACACCACATATTCTCATATTGTACATGTTTACAGAAGTGAATTACCCTGGCTTTACATGCACTCCAGGGCAAGCATTTGTAGACGGTTGTAATAGATGCATGTGTGCAGCAAATGGAAAGAGTGCCGCTTGTTCAAGAGGTGCTTGTCCTCCTAAATCTAAGAGAGGTATTATGAAATCTTTGTAAACATGCAAATTGTTCATTTACAGAAGCGAATTATTCTGGCTTTACTCGAACTCCCAGACAAATATTTGTACATGGTTGTAATATATGTATGTGTGCAGCAAGTGGCAAGAATGCTGGTCACTCCAGAGTTGCGTGTCCTTTAAAAGCTAAGAGAGTTACTCTTAAATCATTGATATGCACAGCAAATCTAGAGATAAATGGATTTCAAATATTTTTTTAGACATAAGTAATATAAAGGTTCTTAACTGAACACTCATCAATGTTTCGTTTCAGAGGTAAATTATCCTGGATTTACCTGCACACCTGGACAAGCATTTGTAGATGGCTGCAATAGATGTATGTGTGCAGCAAATGGGAAAAGTGCTGCTTGCTCTAGAGCCGCCTGTCCACCCAAGTCCAAGAGAGGTACTTCTTCTTCTTCTTAGTCAGCCATCTCTCCACTGCTGGATATAGACCTCTTCCAAACTCTTCCAATCGTTGCGGTCCTGTGCCCTCTGTATCCATTTCCTTCCCGCGATTGGAGTAATGTCGTCAGTCCATCTCTTTTGTGGTCTGCCGATGCTTCTTTTGCTACTCCAGAGAGGTACTACAAGTATTAAATTGTTGATTGATAAAATTATATATAATAAAGTTACAAATACTCTATATTTATATCAGAACACTTAAAGTGACATATTGAAAGTAACAAACAGATCTTATAGATTTTCTAAAATATTGAATGTAAATGACATACTATTAGATACTAGTGAAGATGAATTATTTTGATTTTACTTGTACTACTGCTTTACACGAGACTTGTCTATCTATAAGCAGGATGTTTATATTAAAGTTTTTATAAAATATTCTATGTATTGTTATATCTGTATTGTTTGTTATGTTCAATAAAATTATCAAATTATTATCCTGGAGAAGCATTTGAAGATGATGAGGCAACAGATGTGAAGAGTACAGCTTGCCTTCAACGCCCGTGTCTTCCTAAATCTAAATTGAAAAGAGATATATACTAATGAATGTTTAGTTCACCAAGCAAGTTATTATAGTGTTCATATCTGGAAAATAACTGTACAAATATAAAATTAATTGTACAATTTAGGGTTAGTTGGAAGAGACTTTGTGATTAACTTGTATAATGATTGTATAGAATTTGAATGTATTTATTCTATATAATTGTTTGTATAATAATACAAATGTTGCAAATGGAAAGGGTACTGTTTACACTAAAACTGAAAAAAAAATGAAATTCTCAATTTTATATAAACTCAGATGATTGTCTTATTACAGAGGTGAATTATCCTGGCTTCACTTGCACTCCAGGACAAGCTTTTAAAGATGATTGCAACGGATGTATGTGTGCAGCTGATGGAAAGAGTGCAGCTTGTTCTAGGGCTGTGTGTCCACCCAAGTCTAAAAGAGGTATTATTATGGGTACACACTATTAAATTTAATTTATGTATAAAAAGGTACCTATAGGTAAATATTTATGATCAGCATAGCCATGACTGTAGACCCCAATTAGATAGATTATGGTATGGAAATAACTTCTGGATGCCGTTGCACCATGCTCATACCATAATATGCAGATGGGTGTTTTCATTTGTAGTTTTGCATTATAATTATTTTTACGTTTCGCTAAAAAAATTGCCAACCCCTGTCTTATTTTTAAACTATATAACATAACATGTATAGACAATTCACACAGACCGAGCTAGTCCCAAACTAAGATATGAATCTTGTATTATGGGTACTAACACGACGATACACACATATAGAATGCACTGAACACATATACATGTAACACCCAGACCCAGGACAATTTGAAAAAGGTCTTTCTTCATACTGCCCTGGCCGGGAATCGAACCCGGGACCTCGTGACTCAAAGACAAGTGCGTTAGCCTCCGCGCCACACCGGTCGTCATTGTTTATAGTGATTGTTTATTTTCAGAGACATTTTCTTGTACTCCTGGAGAGTCTTTCAAAGCATCTGATGGCTGTAACACATGTGTTTGTGCACCAGACGGCAAAAATGCTGCATGCTCTCAAATGCTGTGTTTGAAGAAAAAGCGTGGTATTTATATTATTTATATAATTACAGAAAAGTAGATAGGTTTAATACAGGTTATGATACAATCCACCAGTTGATTATAATCTGTATATTTTAATAAGTATATTTTTGGTATTTATTTTAAATGTATTACATGCATAATTATAATATTGTTGCCTGAGGAGATCTCCACAAATCTTTTAGAAAAAAAAACAATAAATAGTGTGTGACTAGTAAACCAACTCTATGGAGGTTAAAGTCTCTTGCTTAAAATAAATAGTGTGTGACTAGTAAACCAACTCTATGGAGGTTAAAGTCTCTTGCTTAAAATAAATAGTGTGTAACTAGTAAACCAACTCTATGGAGGTTAAAGTCTCTTGCTTAAAATAAATAGTGTGTAACTAGTAAACTACCTCTATGGAGGTTAAAGTCTCTTGCTTAAAATAAATTGTCTCTCCAACTCTTTGTTATGTAAAATTATGTTATAAATACCTATTGGAAATAATTCCATAAAAGCATAATAACATTATTAAAATTTTGAGTACATCCTTATCATCTGGATTAGAAAGTTAATTATTATCTGATTCCTTTAAATTATCAACCTTATAAAATTAAAACTTTAATCCATTTTTTATTTGTCATATATAAATAGATACACATTATTTTTAATTTTATGTGGGTTATTTTGATTTCATAAAATAAAGATAATGATTATGTTTTCTGAACCCATGTTGTATTGTTTAGTAAACCCTGACGTTCGTTTTGTTTTCAGAGGTGAATTACCCTGGCTTTACTTGCACTCCTGGACAGGCATTCAAAGACGATTGCAACAGATGTATGTGTGCAGCTGATGGGAAAAGTGCTGCTTGTTCTAGAGCCATTTGTCCACTAAAACCTAAAGTTAAACGAGGTACAATTAATTCTTTGACTGATTTCAGAAATATTTTGAGTTTATTAAATAAAAATTGCCGTGGCATAATTTACATAATTCTCACTCTTGACTGTATGAGTATATACTCTTAACTGACACATCAAGAAAAATATATATTTCTTTTACTGGAGTCAGTATTTATCAGGTAGGCAATATTCAGATTGTTTGTACATGGATACATTACACATGATAGTTGTAAAAAAGAGAATATATTTACTTGTAATACAAAGTTACATTGACGAGTAAATATTTATTTCAGTGTGTTATTCATAGTATTTACCGCAACATTTTATTATTCTGCTTGTTGAACAATTTTTGACCTATCTGTTTATCATAATATTTGGTGAGTATGGTGACTGCTTTAATGGATAATTTCAATATTCTTTTTCATTAGATACAATAAATGAAAAATGGGACGTTTGCTAACTGGGGCTCAGCTCAGCCTACACATACATGTGGAATATTAATTTTAAAATATCAATAATTCCATATCATAATCAAAAGAGCTTCAAAACCATAATAAAATATGAGATATTCCATATACCTACAACGTACCTTCACCATTTACATACTTTTCCCATTTTTCCAGGATATTCTACATCAGATCAATTACTCAATATATAACAGATGACCTAACATCAACAGTCGTACTCTGTGAGGCTGGGTTGGTATTAGTTAAGAATAAGATTCAAATTTTATTTTAAACTTTTCAGATATACATATGTGCAGCTTCACGTGGGTACAATTTATGAATTTAAACCCTTTCATTGTGTTTGTTGGGAAGTAGAAGTATATTAGACATTATGTTGTGTTGTTTTTATCACCAGTAGACTGTAGTGTGCATCGTAAACCATATTGTGTGCATGAAGTGTTTTGTTGTGTTTCTATACTAATGTAACCACACAAAATAATATTATTTTAGATTGTATGTTCACTGATTCGGATAATTCTTTTTCTTTCAGATGTGAATGGGGCAGACTTCCGTTGCACACCTGGAGATCAATTTAAAGACAAATGTAATGAATGTACTTGCTCGGCAGACGGCAAGAGTGCCTTCTGTACTTTAACAATATGCGAATAATTATTTGATGTATATATTGTATCACATAGTCAATGTCCTCTACTATATATAGCTAAAACTATTACAAGTCTACAATAAGTCCACTCCATACATGTATTTAGTGATGTAAGTTTTACCTTATAGGTACAGTACCCACAATATGAAAACACATAAAATATTATATGAGATAGTAGTCATTCTCACATCTAGTTTCTTAATAATATGATGATAATACTAACAATCACATTGAAACTATTCAATTAATTTAAAACCTATTTTAAGAGAAATTTATTTTAAAATATTTAAGAGCGCGAAATAAAAGAAGTTTGTAAAAAAATTAAACTTTTATATATTTTATTCTGTTACAAGCACCAAGCTAAATAGAGTTGTATAATCATCTACACAAAATCAGACATGACTCTCTGTTATGTATCCAAGTTCTTCTAAATGTTGTACTGCTTCACACAGGGCTTTATGATAAACTTTATTATTATACAAACCACTTCCAGTTTCTGATTCACTACTGTTCAATAGTGACTCTGTTGTTATAGTCTGACTGTATTCCTGATTTAGTTTCACTAAGGGCAACACAATGCATGGTGTCATTATAGCTGAAACAAATATAGAAACAATATAAACTTTACGATTATCAAACACTGACATAGCAATTACTTACGTATCTACATAAGTTTTTATCAAAAATTTAGTGTCATAAAAGACCAAAGAAACTACCTAAAAAAGTTTTTCCTCGTAAAGAACTTCAAAAGGGTAATCTATAAAATGTTGGAAATTGTTTTTGTTAGAGTTATAAACATATGACTGTTAAAATATGAGAACATGCTAAATATTAAAATAGATATTATTTTATGAAGTCAAACATTATTGATATTTTTAGATTATCAGTATCTAATGAAAGTAAAATGGATCAATCTTCCATTGAAAATAGACACTTATGGATATCAAAATTTAAAATTATCTTATGGACTAGTTGAAATAAATTGCAAAATTGAGATAAACTCGCCCATTGTGTATAGTATAATGTTTGTACCATTGTATGGTAATTTGTTTTTATATTGAAACAGTATACAGAGATAATGAAATAAAGTAGACAAACACTTGGAACACCAGGAAATGATTACCATCTTTTCCCTGCAATAGATACATTTTTCTAATAATATATTATATGAGGAAAGAGGTGACGCTATTGGCACAAAGACGGTCTGGATGGAGGAGGCTGGTTTCTGCCCTGTGCTCCCGAGAGGAGCGTTGAGGGCGATGAATGAATATGAGAATTAAACTTACCAATATCTTTAGCCTCCAATAGTTTCCTATTAACATCATCTATACTAGGTACTAGTCCATCATATTGGAGCTTGGTTAGGATATCTTTTAAAACATCTACATAATTCTGCAACATTCTATCTCGATACATCTTTCTTGTCTCTGATGTTGGACTGGTGAAGAAGAAGTAATTTATATCCAAACCTGGATTACCAAAAGTTGACATTTGGAAGTCCACCTAAGAGTATAAAAAATGTAAGTAGGTATTTAAAATAATTTTACTTTTAACCTGTTTTTAATTAATGGATAGATAATTGGCAATTATTGTAAATCTAAATCCAATTGTAAAATAAAATCAATGTCAGTTTGTATAGATGTTCAAAGCAGTCTGTGGCTCCCCCAGTTTACAGGGCTATGTAGTGTACTGAAGCTAGAAGTGGTCGTATGGAGAATCAATATTTATACTAATATCACTACTACTGCTACAATACCATCACAGCATATCTTACATGTAAGGCAGCCAGTAGACCAGCTGCATGTAACAAAAAATTTAAACATTCAGAATGGGTAGGTACTCCACGGAAAAAATCTCTCTTTATTCACTGTGTCGGTGTTTAGGTAGTAGAATTCCACAGCGAAATAAATAAAACAAATGTTTTACTCTACTATATTACGAATAGTAGAATAAAACTTTGGTTTTATTTATTTCGCAAATTTCTCTTTCTATCTCTCATTTTTATGCTGAATCACTTACAAAAATAACTTGGTCTGGTATTCCCTGAGTATCATATTTAAACATGATATTGTTGAGCCATAGGTCTCCATGGCATAACACATTCAAATCCTCAACACCAGGTGGTATTGGTCGTAACAACTCTATTCCTCTTTGTACCATATCCTCAGCATATCTCTCAAACCCAGTTACATATATCATACATTCTGGTAGGTTTCTCATAACCTCTACTGCTTGGTTTATTCCATTCACATAATAGTTTCTTAAAAAATCTGGTAAATTTTCAAAAAACCCTCCTTTGTTGTAGATTGTTCTATATTCAGCATTCTAAAATAATATTTGAATATGAATTTTGTAATTTAAAAATGATAATAATAAATGACGGACTGATAGCGGTTAGATACATTGTGTACTTTACTTTTTTATTGAGAAATATTGATGCAGCATGTAGTTGTGCTAGTTTAGTAAGAACCATTTCACAATGCTTGTTATCTAATCCTCTGCGCCTGTCTGGAGAAGAAAACCCAGCATCCAGCAAATCTTCCATTACTAATAGAGATACAGTAGGCTCTTTGCACCAATACACCAATCTATCCAAAGTTTTTGGTAATGTTATTCATAAATACACAGATTCTATAATATTTTATATGCGAGTTTAAAAAATATTTCACAGAAAGTATATACAAACCGTGGTCCAATGGTTGAGGAATAACCAACAGACTCTAAAACTTTTCCAATTGCCACCAATGTCTCGGAATACATTGTAAGTTCTTTTTCAAATATATTTAAAGTCAGGAGTTGCTCTCCAACTTTTGATTTTGGATCAAGCATCTGTTTTACTATGTAGCTCTTTTTGAATGTTGAAGTTTTGTCATTACAAGATACACATAGTCTGAATAATTCACTTGAATAATTCTCACCATTGTTCACTGCTCGGTCACATTTATAATGCAAGTTATTTACAACACTTATAACAGTTTTATCATTTTTTAAGATTTTTGTTATGAAATCCAAATTCAACCATGTAGGAGTAACAGTCTCCATTATACCTGTATTCTGCATTGAAATAAATAAAAGTTGCTATTACTGTACTTATAGTGTAACAAGAATAATAAAAAAAAAACTAATTATGAACATTAATGGAAAGTTCAGACTTACACAATGTTATGTCAATTTACAAAATTCGATATTAATAAATGAACATATTTGAAAAAAAAGTTTTATTATGCAATATTCGCAGTCAAGAATAAAGGATGTTACTTGAAATTAATAAAATTTAAAAAATACCAATATACAATAATATACCTACATTAGAAACAATAACATAAACTCACTTGGGAAATCCGCCAGATATGCGAACTAGAACTACCTATGTGTTGTCAGTTGTCTGGTGGAAAGCGCTTGTGTTATCCATTGAGTTACATTATCTTATTAGTACTTATCACATGCTAATTGATGAGATTTCACAATACATCGTAACACCAAATTATTATAAACCACCGATTATATAATTATTGACGATAACATTAGCAGAGACAATAATGTTATCAAACTGCGTACATGTTTATCATTCTGATAAAAATCTCGTTTGACAGATGAACTATAAAATTTCATGGAATAATCGCATTTATGTACATGTGAACAAATATTAAAGTAGCGTGAAATATAGAATTATACAAATACATGACTTACGAAATAACGCGGAATCAAAAAATCATAACACTACTACTACTACTGCTACATCACCGCCGTATCCCACAAGTGGGGTAGCCAAGAGACTGCTGGACACCTCAACTAAACTTTTACTCCAAAGTACCTACATGTAATTTGGCAATTTTTTTACTAAAAAATGGCTAGTCCCATCCGCGAATTAAACATTTTAAATACCTGTATAACCATAGACATACTGTGTAACAATGTTTTCCAAGGTGGGGCGTACGGCCCACCGGGGGGGAGGGGGGCACCGCGCTTTTTTTTAACTTCTATTAATTAAAAATATGTTAACAAAGTCTATATTATTTTGCCTGCTTTGCTTCCACATATTATTGAAATTTTACCAACTGTTTAATTAAAAAAGAGGTCGGTGGGACATATTATGACTTTTGAAAAGACTACGTGGGGCATGGCATAAAGAAGGTTGGAAAACACCGATGTATAACTTATTTAAGAAATATCGATGATCGTGAGTTTTTTTGGAGTTGTCCTGGTTGGTGCAATTTTTCAAGTTTTGTAGATGACTACTTAATTATTATGCTCTACACCACAAATTTTCTCCTTTGAATAAAAAACAAAACGGCAGATCCGTGGAAGCAGAAAGACTTTATTTCATTGTTTAGTTTTATTTTCCTTTTCTGCATCAGGTGACACAAAATATGCTTGCATATCTGCTATAGACACATCTATCAGACAAGCAACTAATGTTCTCTATAAAAGTTTGCGTACATAGGTTAATAAATTTATATTATATCTCCTCTAAAGATATAATAAATAAGGTATATTAACATTCTTCAAAAACTTACAATTCATTCCTCCAAATGAAATGTTTACTAACAAGCTCAGATATTTGATTAAAAACCTTTTTCAATAGATGGTGGTGTCTACTCCATGAGACTTGCTGGCTTAAGCCCTAATTATGGTACAAGTTTATTATTATGAGAACAACCTGTATTTATGTTTTCACATTTAGTTGATCTGTTGATTAACCTACATGCGGCAGATAAGATGATCACAGATAAATTAACAACCAATTATTCGGCCAAAAGTCATAACATTTGGGATAGAAATAGGAACATTAAACAAATTGTATTTCAAATTATAATTTATTTCATCAAAATAAAATAACTGGTAACCGGAAACAAAACTTACGAACATTATAAAATTTCTTCTCAACAACATAAAAACAGTAAAGAGTCATTTTTTCAAAGCAACCAAGATGTGTAAACCTTAAGTCATAGATTTTCAATAAATAATTGTGTAGGTATTAGTTATTTCTATGAATTAAAGAAAAATTCAAAAAAGCAGATTCAGATTATGTCTTTTCAAAGTTTAGCCTAAAATGATTTGGCTAATGTTTGGCTACAATGTTTTTTGTAACAAATTTCCTTGTATCAATTTACTTTTTTCCTGTAAATTATTAATTTGATACTTCTCGTACCTACTCTAAATTCAATATAGAATTAAACAAACATGAAAAGTGTATTATATTATTCTATCTCGGTTATAACTAGCCTGTGAAACTGTAACATGTACTTCATTATAGCTTAAATCTCTCCATATATCTTGGGTGTTTATAAATTAGTGAAAAGAGGGCATATAACCTATGTAATGGTGAACGAAAATGAAGTTTTACATAGCTCACAAGAATTTTATCAGCCGTTTAATATTTTTTTTTATGTGTTCTATAAACAAAAGTTAATGTTACACTATTATTTTTCATCTACAATAGAAAACAGGGTTGGGCTGAAGACAAATCACAAGTATATACATCTATCCTTAAATACCTCTTTTGTTTCTTCTATATTCATACAATTTTCCTTGAGAATTTGATCTACGTGATCAAGTCACTTGGTTATTGGATGCCTATGCTTCCTCACACCCCCTCTTTAAGATAACTGTATCATCTTTGTCATCCATTCATCATCTATTTATTCCACATATGTATTACAATTATTGTAATTTATTTACATGCATTATTTCCACAGCACTCCTCTCGCACCCACTCATTCTTCCAATATCCTCATTCCACACTCTATCACGCAACCTTTTGCCAACCATTCTTCTCGGAAAGCATGCGCCGCAATATTTCTCAGTCCCCACAATCATATGCCTTCTTCAAATCCATGAAATACACTGAAAAGCTTCTGGTGTTTACCTGGAAAATATTATGTACAATCAGTTGACTTTCGCACTCTCTCAATCATAATTCTATCAGTTTCTCTATTGAACCCTGTAAGCTAATAGCCCGATAACTACCACATTAAAGCCTAGAGCCTTTCCTTGTATAGTGGGCAGATGATAATATGAATTTGATTCAGATTTTAATTGTTGATTTAAATTGATACCTACAAATTTCTAGCAAAAACCGTTGCAGAAAAAACATGTCACGCAAAACTTTGAAGGCCATAATTCTGAAACTACTTGTCAGATTTGTACAATATTTTACAATTTATTTATATCCATAAACACAACAAATACATATATAACATCACATCGCTTCCTGCGTTGGGTAGGCAGAAAGGATCGAGTGCCACTTCCTCCTATCCTTGCATACACTTTTCGCTTCTATCACTGTCTTACAATTCATTCTATTATTATTAAATTATTCTCATACAAGCTCTCTCCTATTCAATGTGCTCAATATGTGTTCGTCCTGTAGGATCTGATTTATATGATCTTGCCATTTGACTCTCAGACAGCCACGTCTCTGAGCACATATTTTTTCTTGATCATTCTATTCTCATTCATTCTTTCCACATGCCTAAGCCATCATAATTTATTTAAATTCATCTTGGTTATAACAAATAACACATTTTTTTTATTAAAATCTGAGATGCTGAGGCACACATTTTAAAATTTCTGGTTTTTATTTAGAATGACCCTAAAAATATATGTACAAAATTGACATATTTTCTATAAAATTCCTATACAGTTACATTTGTTACAAACTTAAAATTATCTTATAAATGTAGTAATGTATAAATGTGATGTTTAAGGCTAAGTTCACATGTAACGCGCATTTTCGAATCGCGCGTCTAAAAACCCTTTTATTTATCTAACAACCATTGATGCGCATGAGCGCACGTCAACGCGCATTGACGTTTATGTGAACGGTTGTATAGTAAATATAAGGATTTCTAGACGGGCGATTCAAAAACGCGCGTCAAAATTTTGCCATGTGAACATAGCCTAATAGTGATATACCTGAATTGATCAACGATTTGGAAAGCTATTATAAAATAATTCTTACATTGCACAGATCACATAATCAAATTTGTATCAGAATATTGCAATTCTAGGACAAGACACTTGACTGCTAATCTTCTAATACAATGACTCCACTCCTAAGATTATTTTTAGTGACCTTATTGGGTCCTAGTTTGTAATTTTTGGAAGATACAATATTTTTAGGTTTTTCAATTATATCACATCTTCTGATTGTGATCTTTTTGGACTCTTCTAAACCGATTGACTTGTTAATTTTGTTGAATATAGCTCTAGAAAAAACATCCACAAAATTATTCTTTTCATAATTTTGTTCATCAACCATTCTTTGTAATGAAGCAATATTTATATTTGTACATGTAACAACTTTTGTAGCTCCATTGACATCCAATTTGATACTGATTCCATTTGCTAAATTTCCTTTATTAAAGGCTTCCGAGAACTTATCTGTAATTTGTCTTTGCAATTCGGTGTATGACCAACTTTCGGCATGACACACTTTCTTCTTAGCTGGTTCCCCGGAGGATTTTTCACTTTGCATTGCCTTAGGTGAGTTTGATGATGGAGAACTTAAAATGTTGTGTGGGGATAATTTAGGAACATTAAGACACTTTTTAGAAGTATTGATAGTTTTAACTTGTCCCATTTCAATAGAAATAGATGGTTGACTAGTTACATTATTGAGTTGTGGTAGCACTGCAAGGGGTGATGCTTGGCTAGTTACTACAGAATAATCAGTACTAGAAGATGAAATTTCTGGGCGAAAAATTCCAAAGTTAATCTTCTTGAATGTTTTTGGAGTAGGAGTAGAGGTTACGACTTTACCAGGTTCTGCTGTTGTATTTATTTGAGATTCACTAGAGATAACTATTTTGTTTACATCTTCACTAGTATCTGGATGTATTGCTATCAACATGTTATTATTGAATGATTCACCTCCTGTGATGGGTAATCTACTCATTTGTCCCGATGGGTCGATGGTAAATAACAGTTGACCAGAACTTGGTACTTCTTTGGAGGCAGAGATGGAGTTATCAGAATTATCTGTTGACAAACGAGTTTGGGTTGCTGTATTCTTAGATGCATTTTGGGCCAAGGATTGGGTCGAGAGAATAACCGGGAGACCTGAGGTGTGTTGAGTATTCTGAAGAATAATTTGCGGAGTATTATCTGGAGCCAGGGAAACTGTTGAGATAATAAGAGGCATGGTGGGCTCTACAGAATCCTCACTGTTGTTTATTCCAGATTGGCCTATATTCTCCTTCGTAGAATTGGTTAGATCAATGGATCTTACAACATTGAACACTTCTACACGTTTCCCATCACCCTTGTCATTAAAATTTTTAGGTTTGGACTTATCAGTGCATGTTATCAAGGCATGAGGCAAAGTATCTTCTATGTCAACATTTTTATCTACGGTCTGAGTGTTCTCCAAGTTACGAACCTCTAGAAGTTTTTCAGTTTTTACAGCGACTCTCTTTGTAACACTCTGCATTTGCTCAATATTGTTAGTGTTTGTAGTATGTAAATATTGATTTGAATCTAATGAAAGCATTAACTGACTATTATCATGAACAGTTCCACCAAATGTACCTTGGAAGGGTGCTCTAACTGGCTGGTTTACAACAAGTGGTAAATTATTTCCTTGCAAATTATTTTCAGTTGGAATAATGTAATACAGATTTTGTAGAAGAGAATTGTCCAGAGTCTTTACAGAAGATTGTAACTCATTTATTGGCAACTGATTAAGATAGTTAATATGATTACTGGTTAAAGAACTATCTTTAGAAAAATCCTTAACTTTAATGTAAGGTTTGCGGTCACTGGTTTCAATATTTAATGTGGGTGCACTACTCTTAGTATTTAGTTCTTTTCCCATGATATCTTCGTTTCCCACTTGGACACTTACGTCTTTATAATAATGCTTTCCTCTTCGTCCCCTAACAGAATATTTTGTTGATTCCATCAGTTGAAGATTCTTTTCCTTCAATGTAGATAGTTCATTTTTCACTAACTTTAATTCATTGTTTATATTTTTAAGCTCTTCCAATTTACACTGATATAACGATCTGGATTCAATTTCTGATTCAACTTTCGTAAAACAAAAATTTTCTAACTCCGATCTTGTCATAGTTTCTATATTAAATCTAATTTTCTTCAAAAGTGTTTGGTATTCGGGTTTATATTTTAATTTTAGCAAGTCTGATGGATTGTCTGAGTCAAATGCTTTACTCGGCTCACTACTGCTGATAAACGCAGGGCTTTGGTTAGATGCTGGAAAAAAAATTAACATCACAGATATACACAAATCACATTAAATAATAAATAGACATGGATGTACAAACAATCTACACATAATACGAAAATGTATAAGTGTTTCCTTTTACGATTTTATTCAAGCATATTACAAGTGATTTCAATTATTTTAGTTTGGAAAAGATAGCGATTATTAAATTAAACTGGTTGTAGCTGCAATCATAAATTTATTGTTGGGATTATTCACTTAATGGTTGTGACTCAACGTTTATTAAAAAATGATTGAATTAAAAATATAAACAACAATAAGAAATTAAGTATTTCTCTTTCTCTTACCTGAGGTTTCACCAGTATCTGATGTGGTATCAGAAGTAGTCTCATCGTCTAACATCAATATCTCTATCTGATCATCACTATCACTCTCTTCAGCCATTTTCAGTATTCAGTTCGCACTCCACCTGTAATATAAATGAACTTTAATAAGTAATATAGCATTGAGGAGAGACCCACCTATCACCCGGATATTTCAGAAGTCATAGACCCCTATTTATACACACATTGAAACCAAAATTGTCCTTACAGGCAGGTCTGAAGGCAGCCGACTACAACCCCATTGTGGGATTTTTTTTATGTGGGAATGCTCTTTTTGAAAGTAAGTTAATTTAGTTAGCTGGAAGATATTGCCTCGAGGCAATAAGCTCGCCAATTGCTCATGATTTTTTCTGATCAATAAAGTGATCTTATTATTATTAATTTAAGTAAATCAAATATAATGCTACCAAATATAATAAAAGCGATATAGCAGTAAATAGTAGATACTGGATGTAGGTATTTACAAATTATTACTTATGTAAATGATATTTATCTATCTATTTATTTAATATTACAGCCAGTGTACTCACTGTATGTAATGAAAATATATGTCTTCTACAAAACTTAAAGAAATTATTTTCAAGATATACTATATTCGGTAGCAAGCACCAGCCGCATGATGTAAACATGTAAGCTGTTGTCTCTGAGCCAACAAAAAAAAAACTTTCAAGATAAGCGGCATACCTGATTGCTAAATTTTAGATGAAAAATGCATTTTTTATACCTGCCTTTTGACAAGTGGGATACCTTTTCTTTGCTGGGAGCTCCAAGACTTATATTCAAAACATTATAAATAAAGATGTCCGCAACATTAAAAACTATAAAAGGAATATCCCGGAATATAAATTCTTCTTATATTTGTTGACTTCATAATGCACAGCATTAAACCAATATATTATTGGTCTAGCTGATGTTTAAGTGAGCGACGTGTTTGAGTCGTCGTGTTTTTTTTTTATCAAATGTGATAATAGAATCATTTATATCTCCCTCAAATAGTTATTACAACTTAACAACTGTCCTTAGTTCATAATAGTCTTGAAAAATATAACAATTTGATAAGTGGAATCATTGTTAGGTTACAGTGAATATTACGTCTTAAATATGACAATACCCGCAAAAGTACAGGTGAGTTCACAAAACATATAAACAGGGAGAAATACGTACTTTAATTTTATTAGATATTCTCCACGAAAATTCCAGAAAACTAAATTCAACAGAGAAACAAATATTTACTAACGCCAAAACCGTCCTGCGACATGACACAAACTTCGAGTATTGCCATAATCTTAATCAGTGTTATTTTCATAGAGGATACCAGCCATAGAGTAAACAGGGTAGTACCAATAACGTTAAGGGTCGTTCACATACGTTCACTTTCAGTGATCACTCCGGATGATCCTCCAAGATGAACAAGTGTGAACGGGCGTTTCATCAATAGTGATCACTAGCGATGACGGAGGAAAGAGATTACCACTCGTCATAATTTTGATGAAAGGTCCTTTCACTGAAACGACCATAAACAAGTTTCATCTTATTATTTGTTTTATTCTCTATGAATTTGTATTGAATGTCAGAATCATGTACAAAATTATTATGCAGTCGAGAGCTATATTAATTTATTTTGTGTTATTTTCATTTTTGAATTTGTTTAATTATTTTTGTACGAAAATATGTTAAACTACATACAAAATGACTGAGAGTGTTGACATGGCAGTGAAAGCATAGGATGAACAAGTGTGAACAGACGTGTTCACTTTCGATGAACAGGTTTGACCCTGACACTCTGGATGATCATCCAAAGTGAAGCAATGCTACTCAGAATCAGCAACGATTTTGGAATTTGCCGAAATAAAAATAAATATTTAATCTGTTGCTCTTTAAATTGATACCAGCGACTTGATTTTGACATATATTGAAGAAAATAATTCATTATAGATTACAAGAATTTGGTAATTTAAATCGATATTTGGGATCTTTTCTACTTATTTTCAAATGAGGTGATTTTGAATCTAAGTAGAAAAGAAATTTTGATGAGAATTTGGTAAATATTAAGGATAGCACAGATTAGAACCATAGAACTGCAAAGGAAAATTGGTAATGTGACCAATTACATTGATGTTGCGATTTTTTATTGTAAGGGGAATTTTATGGCCTTATTATAAAATTAAAAAAAACAGCCTTCACTCTTTGTTCCATCCAAAGTTACTTGACATTGGAAACCTACCAAAACAAAATGTGTAGATCAATATTTAATAACTTGTTTTTAATCACCAAAGTAAATAAAAATTGCATATCTATACTTGGAGGTATTCATGATGGCATTTGGCAATGATAGAAATTTGAGGTAATAATATTACATTGCAGTAGAAATCTTTGACATTCATCTTTGTGTATAATGTTTACAGAATGAAAAAAAAACAAGAATAATTATTAGAAGAATAGTTTTATTACACATTATAAAAATAAATATACAAATAATATTTCTTCTACAAATCCATAGCCTATTATGTTCTCTTTGATTGTATCTAATAAATAATTCAATAACCTAAAGCGCCATATAGTTTCAAATTATTTCAAAATTAAAAAAAAAAGAATTGTTCATACCTCAGAGGAGCTGCATATTAATTGTATAAAACTATACGAATTTTGATAGAAAAAAGCACACACACACTATCTTGTCATTCTTACCTATGTCACACACTTATTAATGTGTAGCTAAATAGTTTTACAAATCAGTCTTTAGTGATATCACATTGGTTAACAATTGTTACGCATGTCAAATATATCGGCTGTCCAGTTCCAAAACTAAACAAGTTAAATTTTCGAAAATTTTGATTTAATTGGTAATACATAATGAACTCCACTCTATTAATTCCACAAACAAATAGCTATAAAAATACATGGTTCACTTTATATATTAAATATTAAGTTAATGAAAAAAAATAATGTACCTATTTTCAGTTTCTGTTGTGTTTTTAAAGTATGTATAATATAAATTAAGTAAGATTACAAAAATGGTGATTTCTCGAATGTACAACTTGTTGAGTTATTTATTTTATTCTTTGCTGTACATTGTTTACAATACTACAAATTAAAACAGTATCATAAAAAATATCAGTTTAACAATTCAATGTACAGAGGGCAAGTTTATCGCTAAAATGCAATGTCTTCCAACTAACCCGGTTATTAAAATAAAAAAATAAAAAACAGACATATACATAAATACATACACATGCATATCAACAGTAATAATAGAAATAAATTATTTCCACAAGGACCATCATACGGGAACAGGAAGAAGTAAATAGTAAATTTTACATGGAGCATCCGGCAAAGAATTGTTTTCCAGCTCTTCTCCCAAGTTTTCGTGTGTCCTGTAAAAGGCAGTGTCAGTGGCAGTGATAAAATAAAGACATTTTACATCTTGAATTCAGCGATAAGAATTGCCACCCACCCTGAATGTCTAAATAATTTGCTGGCACGAAGAGGACAGCTTGCACATTTATTGTATGCAGATGATCTGCTGGCTACCCCACTTGTGGAATATGCCGTGATGGGATAGTAGTATTGAGGGACACTTAACAAATTATGTCCACACCGGAGGATGCCATCTTATTCATCTTTATATTGGACAACATCTCTCTATCTGTTTTAGCCCTCCGCAACACCTCCATGGAATGCGCAACATTCTGCGATGAAGCCACATCTCAAATGCTTCTATTCGGTTCATTGTGTTTGCTTCGAGGGTCCAAGTCTCTAATCCGTATAGCAAAATGGACCAAATACATTACCAAAGCCTAATTAATTAAACCCAAATCACACTTTAAAGATAAAGGTCCTTAATTTATTAAAAGCACTCTGCTATAAAGAATTATTGTTCTGTTGGGAAATAATTTCATTATTAGAACATTGGTTATAACCAATCTTCTTATGTTCATTACACAGAGTACAGAGTACAATATTCACAACACCACTGAGTTCTGTGTCATCTCGATTTGAATAATTCTGATCATTTCTAATGCTATTCTTTTGAGAATGTAATTTATGTAAATCCCTCACGGTGGCTTTGGCTGAAATTTCTTCTACAATTTTTTGGACACACAATGCGATAAGTTGTTCTTTTGTCATATTTTCTAGTTTTGGTTTAATGCGCCTCAATATGTTTTGTAACGCAGATTGGTTTGGTGTTTCGATGCCGTGACAATTGTATTGTGCATATTTTCGTTCTTTTTTAGATATACCTGAAAAATTGAATTATATTAATAAAAGCTAGATGTAATGGCTGTGATTGAAAACATCTTATCACTTTTTGGTAGATACTTACTGTTGTCGCAGCCGGATGGATTACTTTGTTTCATACACAATGTTTGTTCAGTGGACAGAGTCTTAGTTTCAGTTTTTAGATTTCCTTTTTCTGCGAATGTTATTGTGTTAACAGGTTTCTGAAAAATAAATAAATATTAATTAATGTTTTATCCTTCACAAAGTACTTCTAGTTAAAATGATAATTTTAATAAAATGTGTTTTCATATTTTTTTTTTTTAGGAAATTTTTCTGTACACTTCAAAAATGAAAATTTTGTCATTTTCATACTGCAAAAGTGTTATATCATAGAAAAATCTGAATTTCCTTCAGGTTTTAGGTCTGTGAGAATACATCTGCGGACTAAACTCCAGAATGGACTACACTAAGAAGTCGACATATCATTGGATGGAGGATAGAAGAAAAAGAATAATAATAAAGTGAAGAACTTACAATATTTTCCAATGGCTTCCCAATGTTTGCATCCAACCTAATATTAGTCTCATCAATCATCCGTTTCCCAAAATATTCCTCATCTAAATCTTGCACTTCCATTGTACTGTTATCCTCTGTACTGTCATCATGATTTGAGGTTTCACCAGTTGTGATACAGTCAGCACTTTCCATTTGTTTCTTTTTAGACATTTTCGCTACGTACACATCTCTAACATATCTCATCCATAGCTCTCTGAAATCTTCTTTTGTTGGGAATATATATTTATCACCAAAATAAGCCCAACTATCCAATCCAAGTTGTGAAATATTCTTTTTACAATATGCTGAGTAGGCACTGTATTGATGATAGCCACTTTTAAATAAATTAATAATTTCTTTTTTTATGTCTTCTGTAATGGGATGGTAGATAATTGAAAATGGAGCGCCAACTTCATGATTGTGTCTACCTCGAAAATGAGCAACACATGGCCACTGATCAACTGTTCTAGTTCTAAAACAAATATAATTAAACAATTTTTACCAGGTGGAAGAAGAAACAGTTTTTTTTTCATATCAATGTCTAAAAGCCAATAGTTTCCTAGTCTTAGCATAAAATACCCGCTTGTTCACTTACAATGTTCAATTTTAAATGAATCTACACAGTTCTCACAACAATGTTGGTATTTGGTAGAAAATCACACACAAACTTCAATTGCTCTAAGATAATTTAAGATGTATGTGGTGGGCCTGTTGGCGTATGTTTGAAATGAATAAATAAATCAATAATCTTCCTTTATTTCTGTTTATTATTACACTCTCTTTTTCTAATATGCATTATTTTACTTAATTGTTTGTACTATTTTTGATTACGTTATATGTTTGTAAAGGCTATTGCAGCGGTTTATTATATAAATAAATATATAAATGTATGAAAGGTATATCCCGTGGAGTCACCGACAAAGAATATGTCTCCCACCCTTTTCTGTCAGTTTTCAAATGTCCTGTAAGAGGCAGATATTTGTAAGACATCACGTTAAAAGACATTTAACATCTTCAGTTCAGCGATGGGGTATGCCACTCATCTTGAATGTGAATGTCGTAACTTTTATTGGCGTAAATAAGAAAACTTACATGTTTGTGACGTGCAGTTGGTCTGCTGGCTACCCCACGTGTAGGCAATGCCGTGATGGTATGAATGAGAGGTAATAGAATACTAAATTCATTTGAGTAAGCTTTACTAATACACAACTAAAGTAATAATTTAAAAATTTTGTGAAATGAACAATGTGATTGCAAAGAAATATTTAAAAATAAAATGATGGATGATATATCAAGTCTGTGCAGAATATCAAGTCTGTGCAGACAAGAACTGGGGGATGGGGATTTGCTCCGTAGTCACTCCATACCGCCCCATCCCACCACTGCTCGAGTGTCAGTAGATGGTGGGAGGATATAAGCTTAAGTGATTGATACAAGTATTTGAAACAGCGACAGACTAAATTATAAAATAATATCTAAAGTGCAATTACAATAATATAAAGCTTGTCTGTATTTCATCCAAATTTTACACAAGGGCAGTGTTATAATGTTATTAAAATACTGATACTATATATGTATCTATCTACGTTACTAGTAACTATTATTTACATAATATAAATATTAACAACTTGACTACTGACTACTACGCCCTGTATAATTTTGAACTTTAATTGTGATATAATGTGATTTCTCGATGTTTGTTTTAAGAACTTTCGAGTGTGATGAAAAAATGTGATTCAAGAATGATTATTATGTATATGTTTATGTTTCTATTGACTCAATATTACGCTATTTAACTGCAGTCCTACGCAGCAGTCAGACAGACGCAGAGTATTCCTTCCACATCACAATATTTAATGACACAATACAATAGCAAAGTAAGTTGCAGTGATTGCACATACGTACAGACACACACACACATATTATATGTTTATAAATACTATCATTGAATACCTACACACATAATTCGTGAAATAAGTTATGTCCAAATGCTGTTAATGTGTCTCTCCGTAAAGCATTTTGATTACAAAAACAATATACAATATATTACAGAGCTGGATAGCAAACTACACATGATTATAAGTCTGAAATAATATTATATTGGCAATAGAGACTTACTATTATTTTTTAATATTTAAGTGTGTATGTATGTATGTTTTGTATATATGTTCACTTTGTGAATGTATTTTTTTTTTCTCTTTTTTTTCGAAAATCCTTTAGATTATTGATTTTATTTTTATCATATGTTTTTTTTTTAAGTTAATACTTTTGGGTTAGTAGGAAGAGATTGCGCCTTTGCGATAAACTCGCCCTCTGTATATTGATTGTATTTAATTTGAATGTATACCTTTTATGTAATTGTTTTTTATCAATGTACAGCAAAGAATGAATAAACAAATAAATAATAAATAAATAAATAATCTGTTGTCATGTATGATTTGTAAAACAGTCTTTTTCCAAAACATTACAAAATAGTTTATTAGGTACCTACCTCATTATACGAATATTCATTAATGCTTTACACTTTGTATCTTTGGATGAAATGGTTCCAGAGTGGTGGCATCTAAAATGTTTTTTGAATAATATCTCATATCCCTGTCTGTATGTCTTATCCACCCTCCACATTGTGAATGAGCAGGAAGATAAATGCTTCACCCAATTCTTAACATTGAAAAAAACTTATTTAGCAATATGCAATAATTAGTAAAAGGAAACGTAAGAATGTATCTTAGAATTATAACAACATCTAGTTTAATAGTTCGGAAAGTAATTAAAACAATCGAAGTTTAGATGCGTTTACATAAACTTGATAAATTCTGTTTTTTTTTTCCAACAAAGGATGGGATGCGATATTGGACAATACACAATTTAATAAAAATATTTATACACTGTAAGAAAACCGTCTTTCATTTTAAAAAAAAACCGAAATTACTTTCTGAACAATTCAATAATTAGGTTAAGCTGACACTTACCAAAGCACTCTCTTCCTTGGATATTTCTTTAATTTTTATTATAAATTCTTTGTCATTCTCCGCCTCATACCAATATGAATATCCTACTGGAAGACCAGAAGTTCCGGTTATCTCCATTTTTATTTTGATTATTATTACTAACTAACATCGATCAAACATTAAATTTACAACATTCTCCCGAATTGCGGCGTACAGACAGCTGGATGCGAACGTCAATCATCAAGCATCAAGCAAAAATCTTAAATCTTTCGGCGACAATTCGGAGCATTCTCCGAGAAATATTCGAATGAATGCCTTCATTACGTCTCATGGACGGGTAACGAAGGCATTCATTCCAATATTTCTTCGGAGAATGCTCCGAATTGTCGCCGAAAGATGTAAGATTTTTGCTTGATGCTTGATGATTGACGTTCGCATCCAGCTGTCTGTACGCAGCCATTTACGAACATGCCAACGTAGAAGCGAGAAATAGCATAGAAATTAATACATAATGTACTAAAGTAAACATCAAGAACAGGGTTGCCAGATTGTGTGACCAAAATTATCTGCATTTTGCCAATTCACTCCAACATAATATGTTGGAGTGAATTGTATATTATATATATCAGTGTTCCGCAAACTTTTTAAGTTCAAGGTACACCTGTCAAATCAAGAAATTTTAGAGGTACACCAAATAAAAACAATGTTTATTTAACAAAGCGCCTCGCTCTTATAGCTGTCAGCTATAAGAGCGAGGCTATAAAGGATGATTTTTATCACAAAACCTTGACATTTTTTCCACGGCACACCAACTGATGACCACGGTACACCAGTGTGCCGCGGCACACGCTTTGCGGAACACTGATATATATGATACAATTACTTTTCATAATAAAATGTTTCTTAATAAAATGTCTAGGTCGGAAAACACAAATATGGCAGTTAAAAAATTTTAAATATCTAAATTATGGAGAATTTCCAAAAATAAAACCCAAAACTTTTGACGTTTGGCAAAACACTCCAAACAGCAGATGACGTCACGGAGTCCCGTGAATCATAGTAACTTTCGCAACCACAAATTATAATCGCATACAGACATGGGACTCCGTGACGTCACAGCGCCGCCATATCGTTTTTGATCATTACGAGAAAATCCAATTTTTAAAAGCTAATATCTAAGAAAATAGTGCAAGAAAAAATAAAATAAATTGTGGTTGTGTTTCTTTCATACTAATTTACAATTTTATGCAATAAAAAATCTGCGAGTGGCCCATTCAAGGTACAGAGGTCGAGTTTATCGCTAAAATGCTATGTCTTCCAACTAATACATCAAAAACTACTCGGTTTTCTAAATGAATATTTTTTCACGGTACCTTTATTTACAGTGTATCGGGTATTTGTACCGATGATTGTTTATGTCAATACCATTATTACCGTTTTGTATAAATACTGGTTTTGATTTTACCATATATTTTATATTACCATACGTCTTTTGGTTGGTTGGTAGAAATTGCCTAAAGGCAATAAACCCGCCATTTGTGTTATATTGTTTATTCCACAATAAAGATTATTTTATTTATTTATTTATATTTTTGTCGTACGATAATTTATTACCGTACAGGGAATGAAATTACAGTACAAATACGGTAATTATCGTACGTCTGGATACGCTGATCAACAAATTCACGATTGTTATAGTAAGATGGGTAACTCCTATACTATGGGGATGTACAAACATCGTACATGAAGGTTAGATAGAACAAAAGTAAAAGTTTTCTCCATCTACCTATAATACTCCTGTCCATTTTCATTTCTTCTATCAACTCATATAGGGTCGCGTTAAATAACAGTCATAGAATGCTGGGAACGTTGTGTACCCCTGTCTTATGCACCGTTCAGACAAGTCGATCATCGCCTGACCATGTAAAGAACTCAAGGTGACGAAATTTAAATTTTAGATCCTGCTAGACGCGTGATGAAATCTGCTAAAAAAGTTTCAGAAAAAATGCTTAAAAAAATATTGAAGTATTTTAAAAAACAAATAGTATTGCTGCAAGTTCAAATTTTATTTGAATGATCGAACTGAATAAGGAAAATGCAGTAAAATTGTAAACAACCGAATATTGCCAAATTAATGCTTTATTTCGCTAACGTCCCTTAAATCTTGTTAAAAACTACCTACTTAAATTTTGGCAACTGCAAAAAAACTATTCGTTAAAATAAGTTAATAATCCTGCTAAGATAACTGAAACCTGCTAAATAAAAAGGATCACTAAATTTTAAACTACCTGAAAATGTTTTCAAAGAATTTCAAACAATAGAAATAGAAACGTCTGAAAGTTGACCCTTTTTCAACTTTTATTTTACAGCATTATTTTTATTGTTTAACGATCGCTTCCCCAAGCCAGGTATAAATCCAATTAGATTCTACCGTTATTTTGTGTGTACATAGAGGTGTGACATAATTGGAGTGGTCATTAGGAAACATATTTCGACCAAAGAGGGAAATATCTTATTCTGATATTTTCTTAGAATGTTTCTCGATTATGGTAATTTATTAATCAATATGGCATTAAGTATAAGGTTGTATTAGAGGTTTTGTTGAGCGATCATTCTAGTTAGGTTTTTACTTCCATGATTTGAAGCGATATGGAATCGTGTGAACAAAGATCAAACATAATTCTTCGACTTTCCGAACGGAGGAGATTGAGCTCACGCGGTATTCCTAATTTTTAATTCACAAAATCTTAGATCAAGGGTGGCCAACCAGCAGCCCGTTTGGTGTCTACGTGCGGCCCGCGAAGCATTTGGACACTTTTTTTAATAATAGTCGGTACAAGTACAAGGAGTTTTGAAACATTTCAAATCCCTATGCCATTTGGAAAATTTGGCGACGGGGGGTAGAAATTTTAGGGTAAAGGAAAATTATCAAATGTTTCATATTGTGATGACCCTACCTATTTTAAACCATTCTAAGCTCCGAATTTGCAACATCCTAGCTTCTAAACTATACCTACTGTAATAATTGATTCCCAAACTAGAAGTGACAACCCTATTCAGCTAGCTAAGAATTGTATGAATTTTCGCATTGTTGCAAATATACGTACGAAATGTCGTCTTCCTAATTGAATTATTTAACGAATTTTGGCCTTTCGTGATCGTCTAGATTTATCTATTAACTATTTTCGTAGATTTGGACCCAATACGTTGTGTTTTGACGATAATTTTACCTACGTTGTGAATTTTTAAAAAACGCAATAATAAGTCACCTGAAATATACATTTCAATAATCGAAGAACAACAAAAATCACAAAATCAATAAAACAATTTCAACATGAATTTTAATACATATTAACTCTGAGATCAACTTTGACGTCAGATCACTTACCTTGAGATACTGTAAAATAACAATAAAAATAGTGCACAATAAAACATAACAAGATATAACATAACGAATCATCATAAAATAAAATCCAAATAATTATTCCATGTCATCACGAGAATGTTGTATGGTAACTAGTTGCCGATCCATGATCCTACATAAGATAACCATTTCATAGTAGGTACCTATAGCCGATGCATGTATGTTCTACGACATACCTACTAATTCGTTGCGTCGAAAGGACAGTGGCGCACCTAAGAACATTATTTCATTATTTTTAAATGTTAATTAAGTTTCAACACAATTGCTATGACATCATTTTCAGAGACTATAACTACTAGTTGTTAATGCATGGAAAGCATGCTGTGTCCATGCTAAAGGGGCGCCGCCTTCGCCCCTTCACGTCTCAAAACTCGCCATGCCGTACTTTGAGCCCGAGTGCACTAGACTACACACGAATATATAAAATAATATATAGTATACATAATCATTAGAACATGCAGCTATATATAATAAGAATAATTATAAATATATGTTAAGAAGCTTTGTCTAGGACCCTGGCGGGAAACGAGGCAAGACCCGTATTGACCCTTGTCTCGAAAGCTGAATCGAAGTGATGGGAGCAGGGCTTGCTAACGGTACACCTACATTTCGAAGCAGGATTAGGACTGAAATTGTTAGTATATAGTATATGTTTCTACAAAGTACATAGTACGTCTCGTGCATAATTGTATAATAATAATGAGTTCGTCGGTAGCCTGGAGGTAGAGTCTCGGCCTTCTGAACAAGGGGTCCGGGGTTCGATCCCAGGTGCCGGCAAACTCCCCTTTCACGACACAAGCTTTTAGCTTACTGTGAAAGGTGTATAAGGTTGTATTTATATCTTTTTATAGTCTGTAGTCTTTATCTGTAGATATATCTTTTTAAAAAAAAAAAAAATAAAAAAAAAAAAAATAAAAAAAAAAAAAAAATGATAAATATGTGGTTACGAATAGATCAAACCCACACTATAGACACGAGGTAGCTAGTCAAGATTTAGCTATAAAAGACTACATATTTATGGTGAGGTGAATTTAGGAATCATGTAAGTCAAATAAAAATATATTAAGACCAATAAAAAAATAAATATTACTTATGATTAGTGTCATGCAAAATGTCAAATTTGTTCCTTCCATGATATCGCAGCAATTACAGCATGTTCATAAATTAATTTACTTTTACTCAAGTTACTCAGATCTTTTAACAAAATCATTCCCTTCCCTTTTCCTTTCCCCTCAATCCTAAAATGCTCACATGTAATTGAATTAATCTCATAGCTTTTCTTCTTTATTTTCATATTCTTAAACATGTACTTTTTTAAATATACATTTATCTTATAATCTTTCATCATAATAATTTTAATAACTGTTTTATATAATTTGTTTTTTAACTAACATTTTGTATTATATAACTTAAGTTGTAATTGGCTTTAATTTTGCACTATTATTTTTTCGTTTATTATGTTATATAAGCTGTAACTTTAAGTTTGAAATAAATAAATAAATAAATAAATAAATAAATAAATAAATGTTGAATAAGTAGAAAAATCCAGTAAGTTCGTAGAATACAAATGACATTCGATGATAAAATATGTAATTAAATTAATAATCAAATAATATCCTGCTCAACATACAACTTCTCTCCAAACTGCATAATCTTTCGTTATGGTAAAATAAATTAAATAAAAGTATAATATTAGGAAGGTCGGTACGCCACTTCCATCGGTCTAGTATTAGGTTTGTGGGACGGCGCTATAATCAGTCACAGGTACATACATACATACATACATACAATAATACTGAAAATAAATATACATAACACATAATTCCTTTGTTTTCAAAATCTGTAAAATTAAATCCTTGAGTACAAATATTGCCTTGTAGACAACAGACATCCTGAGAGTATCCTAGCACCTAGATATAAATAAATTAATAATATTAAAAAAATCTTATCTTAGACAGCGTGCAGGATCACTGAATCTGTTATTTAATACAATTATTATTTAGGATGTAAAATTTTATATCCACTATGAACGTGAATATCACTCCAAAATCATAAGTAACACTTTGGTTGTGTCCAACAATTAATTATTCTCTAATCAATAAATTCCAACACTGCTTTTAAAACCAATATGGGCACAACCTAATATCTTAAGAATTCAAAACGAACTGCCACGAGTCATCTATCCTCCCTCTTCAGATACTGAAAATGTTGGCCCAAAGCAACAAAAAAAAAACAACATCCATCTCTCTTTGATACACACTGAAATATATCCGGTCCATGAAATACCTACATAGCTAGTTGTGTTCAACAACCACTTGAGATTGCACTGTCTCATTCCCAAATTAATTACCTACTACAAATATTCGATCTAGGTATATAAAAATAATATATACCGTCTTGTATATATTCAATTCATCACATTATACAGAGTATATTGTTGTGCGGCCCGGTAGGAAATCTCATTCTGAAATTTGGCCCGGCTGCTGAAAAGGTTGGCCACCCATGTCTTAGATAATTCCTCTGTATTCTCTCCACAGCCCTGATATGTATAGTAAATAATTTGTTGACCATGTTATAGTGTTATGCTCCAGTAAAGGCATAACAAGAGAAACAAAGAGCAGTCTGGAAGGCTGGGCTGGATAAGTCTGTAAATAACTTTGAAGTTTTTGAACTATTATTATTTTAACAACATCGAGCTGTAAGTAATGCAATGTACTTGTGGCAAATCTTTTATGTATATATTTGTCCCGAGATTCCGCTGCTCGGGACTACCCGACCTTCCCCTAGTTATTTCCATTCATTTAGAGCTTTCATTGACTACCCTAAGTATATGGTAATATAATTGTACATAGGTAATTGTAGCAGGTAGTCATTATGATTATCATCATAATAAAATCACGCTGGCGCAATTCATAACATAAATTAATGCCAAGGGAAAAATAAAATTGTAATAAGTTGGTAAGTATTTGGCCTACCCATACATCAATTACCTACACCTCTATCCGCCTGCCACGCTATTTTCAATAAAAACTATTAAATAATTATAACATTGTAAAATTGTATTTAATTTAATTGTTTGTAATCAATGCAATAAATAAATTAATTATACTAGGAAAACTTATTTTCTATTTATGTGTAAGTACGATTTTCTTTAATGAAAAAATCCTTTTATAACATAAGGTAGGTATACGTGACAACTAGATTCCCTTTTCACTACACAAGCATATACTATTATAATATTGTTCATATGAAAGTGTACAAGATTTATTAAATTATTATGGTACCTCTTAAAGAAACTGACTTAAAATCCTAGAAGTAATTATGAATAGGCTCTCTGGAAGAAATATTATGTAAAACCGACCAATGAAACTAAGACAAATTAATGTTCCGACCCGTCTTCCTAGACATCTGCAGATGTAGGTAGGAAAGCACATAAAACCTTTTGGGATTTGACGTCGGAGTCAGTAGATAAATGACTTGGTTGACTAAATAGTGTAGAGTAAACATAACAAATTTAATGTTTGCTTGCATAGACCTATGCACATGTAAATAATTACCGTGTTATACATCACACAATAATAATTATACGTAATAATTGTTGGACAGTAAGCATACCTCAGCCATGAATGCCGACACTTCCATCATAACTAGGTCATATATTAAAATAATTACTCTGCATTATGTTTTGTCCTTCATCTCATCATATTATTATACATCATCACCTTATAAGTAGGTAGGTACTTACAAACCTAATAAGTTATTCAGATATTTTGTAAAATTTCACGAATGGTTGGACATTTTATGTAGGTATTAAGCAGAGATGTGACGTATTTGAAATAAAAGTATTTAAAATACAAATACAAAATACGTATTTGTATTTTGTATTTCAAATACCTTTTTGTAAAAAGTATTTTGTATTTTATTTGAAATACTTTTTTTGAGTATTTTGTATTTTACACAAAATACTTTTACAAAATACCTTTTTATTGTTTGAAACAAAATTCTGCCTTTAATTGATATGCGCGTAGGCAAGCTTTTTTTGCCAATTTGTTGAATTACAAATACAACGTTTCCATTAGAGTACTCCATGTTTGAGATATACACACATAATAATGATGATTGAACAAATTATACATGACGCCGTTTAATGTTTCATGGCCATCTCAAGGGCGCTGTGATTTCTCCTGAATGGTAGCATTTTCAATTTTGTCTGGAGGCAATCTGTTCCAGGCAGATGACGCTGCGACTCTGTTTCTTCTTTCTGCAAATTTAGAGGTATTTATCCTTTTGAGTTCAACGAGTTTAAGAAGCTGATCACAGCCTTCGCCACACATTTTCGTCAGCGGAACAGCTCAGTGGGTGGTGTGCTGCCTTGTGGACAGTGAGACACAGTTTAAACACCACTATCTCTAGGACTCACAGTTAGTGTAGACTTCTTAGTAGTGAAGTTATGTGGCAGCTCTTATTCTCTCTGTGAATGATCCGGAGGCAACATTAAAAACCATCTGAAGACGATAAGGAAGAGTCTGGAGCAGTCCTGTATATAATATGATGTTACAGTAGTCCATACGATTTCAGATTTGGATTATCCATTCTGATTTATTTTGCAGCCCAAGTCAGGAATTCTCTTACCTGCTTGATGATACTCAATCCATTTATGACAATTTTCGGCTTATCTCTTCTAAAAACGGTACATTTTGTCATGACTTAATTTTTTTTTTCTATTTTGACAGTTCTTCCTAAGGCTCATCCTCATTGTCTGCAAGCAATGATATATCGAATCACGTCAACCCTTTCTCCATTTATGTATACTCTTGTCCAGTTTTTCATTCATCAATGGTATTCATCAATTGTCTGCAAGCAATGCTATATCTAATTTATTTATTTATTTATTCATTCTTTACTGTACATTGATAAAAAACAATTACATAAAAGGTATACATTCAAATTAAATACAATCAATATACAGAGGGCAAGTTTATCGCAAAGGCGCAATCTCTTCCAACCAAACCAAAAGTATTAACTTAAAAAGAAAAAAGAAAACATATGATAAAAATAAAATCAATGATCTAAAGGATTTTGGAAATAAAAGAGAAAAAAATACATTCACAAAGTGAACATATATACAAAACATACATATATATAAAAAGGGAGACTGCAAAAAAAAAGATACAAATATACATACATAAAGGGAAAGGAAAAGGGGGGGAAAAGGAGGGGGGGTTAGGAGTGATGGGTTTCAGGTTTCAGAGGCTGTGTTTGTATATGTGGGAATCATTTTCTCCTTAACGGCTCGCTTGAAAGACGTCAGACTTTGAGTCAGCCTAAATTTTGAAGGGAGATTATTCCAGCAACGAGCACCCTGAACTGCAAAAGATTTTGAGATGAAAGTTGTACCATGAGCCGGGATTGACAGGATGCGCTGGTTATTCGACCTCAGAGGTAAACCGTGACTCGCCAAATATTCAAAAGCCTCCTTAATATAGTACGGGGTTGATCCTGCGTACAGAACATTGTGGACAAATGTGAGTAGATGGAGCTCACGTCTTTGTCGTACAGAAAGCCATTTCAGGGTATTACGATATTCAGAAATGTGGTCAGTTTTTTTTAGATTAAAAATAAACCTTATGCCAACATTCTGAAGTCGATCAAGTTTGTCAATTAGATCCTGATTCATGTCCACATACACGATATCAGCATAGTCGATAATGGGCAACAGCAAGGATTGGACCAATAAAATTTTTACTTTAGTGGACAAGAATTTTTGCAGCATCTTAAGAGTGTGGAACTTGTAAAAACTTTTTCTTTAGAGTGTTAAATTGATGCTGCCAAGAGAGTCTCTGGTCCATGATTATGCCCAAATTCTTTACTGTCGCCGAAGAGGGTATTGCTACTGAATTCATAGTAGTGGGAGGTAAATTCATATTTTTCAACCTGGATATGGAGTGAAGGCTACCAATGAATATTGTCTGGGTTTTTGAGGCATTGAGGAGTAATCCATGAGCACTAGCCCAGTTTGAGATCTGTTGCAAACACTCATTGGTAGAATAAATGGCAGAGGAGATATTGTGAAGTTTAGCATGTGTATGTGTATAGATTTGCAAATCGTCCGCATATAGATGGTAGCGACAAGGCAACTGTTTCTAATCATGTCAACCCTTTCTCCACTTATGTACATACTTTTGTCCAGTTTTTAATTTCTTTTTCATTCATCAATGGTTTAAATATTAAATACTTTTGTCTTACACCTTGTTCGACTATTTGTAAAAAGTATTTTAAAAAGGTATTTTAAAAAAGTATTTTGAAAATACGTATTTTGTATTTTGTATTTAAATACCATTTTGAAAAAGTATTTAGTATTTTGTATTTGAAATACAAAAATTCAAAAGTATTTGTATTTTGTATTTAAATACTTTTTTGGAAGTATTTTGCACATCTCTGGTATTAAGTATCTGTGCATTTAATAATAATAATATTATGACAATTTATTTAGCGCCGTACTGTGATAATATCATTATTTAGGATCAACATCCACATCCGCATTTCTCTCCTAAAATCTGAAATAGTTATTGGTGTTTCATCATTTTCTTAAAAAAATTAAAGTTATTTCAACTTGCTGCTTTGAATAACTTTTCTAGACAGAATGCGCATAACTACATTAGATAGTAAACCGTCTTTTGTAGTAGGTAGGTATAGGCAGAAAATAGCAAGAAAATATCGTGCATGCGAAAAAAACTATTTCGCAGTTTGTCGATCATGACTATAATAGCATATACCTACTTAGGTACCAAACAATAGTGTGTCATAATAATATATGCACGTATATTCACCTATGTAGGTAAGTATGAGCTTCAACTTTATAACAAGTTTATAGAAGAGGTTGCATAACGCACAATGCCATGAATTTTATTCACAATGTCAGATTATGGCTTACCAAAAGCTTACTTTTGCAAACGAATAATTTAAAATAGACACGCATTTAAATACACGATGCTATAAAATTCTTTATTGCATATGTCCGATAAATAAATTAATGACAACTATAACAGGTTTATGATATTTTTATTTGCTAGTTTTTACTTACGTTATTCAATATCGTCCAGTACCTACGTCGTGTATTTTGCACAACATTTATTCCACTTTCGTCCCTCTTCAATCATGTCCATGTTTCGCTTGCATACATATAATCTATTTATAAATACTTAAAAAGTATCGAGCCACTATATAATTGTTAAAGTTTTTGGTGAAGTTCTTCAGTAGGTATATCGATTATTATTCAGTTGGTATATCCAAGCAGCAAAGTGTGGAGTAGGTATAGATATATACGTGTATTGCCCAAAGATGTTAAAAATTATTATAATAAATAATACGTAATTATGGAATGTATGAATATGAACCAAAGGCCAACTAGTATTTTTTGTTGTAGTTTTTATGATCTACGAATGACCATCGATTGCATAGATTTCAACCTGCCAATGATTTTTTTACGAATAATTTGAAATACTAAGATAATACGCTGAAATTTATTGCTTTTACACTTGAAAACGCAATGATTTGAACATACGAAAGGAAGAGTAATCACAAAAACATTCATGTGTTTAGGATATGGGAAGTAAAACAAATGGTCGACTAACATTGGACTGCAGTCTGCAGGGTTACTCTTGATACAATCTAAATACGATCTTAATTTATTGTCTTGATCCCTACGATGCGTGAAGTGACTATAGTAAAAATACATAAGTAAATGTCAATCTCGCGGTAGCTGAGGATCATCGTTTTCCAATCTAGGTAGGTACATCTTTCTCAAAATAATCACTTACTTTCAAATAAAACTCATACATTTTTTCTTTTAGATTCATTTTTGGAATTTATATTCATATCCCACAGCTGTTATCTAAGGTTGTAACATATTGATGTCCCACAGCTGTTATCTAAGGTTGGTTTCCGTGTGCCCTCTGTTAGAAGATCAAATCGACCCCTTCACTTAAGTGGGGTTCGAACTAATGCTGGTTTGAGAAACCCTCTTCATCGGTTATTTGATACTTATAATTTATTCTAAGTTTGGTGACATTGACATGTTCGCCGGTGGCTCGCGCGGCCCGGTTTTAAGAAGTCAATTTTACAGAGGCTGTGCAGCGATTTGTTATTATCATAGTAATTATAATAGTTGACTTTTTGCGTCTCTCTACATCTCAATGTTTTTTTTTCCCTTATACTTTTGACACTAATTCATGTTTTTTTTTCTGTGTGTTGGACAGGTAGGTAGATTAGGTTAATTTAGATAATGACAGTTAATCTGGATTGTTTATAAAAATTTACTAACTAATTATTACTATTGTAAGAACAGATAACTGTTATTCTTCTTTATATTGTTTTTTTTTTATTATTGCCTAATGTGGTAGCTTTTTTTATCATTTTACTATTCTTTTATTTAAATCTGACAACCTTATGGGCTTCAAACTTAATATGAATTTTTAATTTGTGTGCACTTATAAATAGGGCGATATATTGATACCATTTTTTTGTTTGCATTGTTTGTTTTTATGCATAGGTATATATTGTCTGTAGTGTGCTGTTGATGTGAAATAATAAAAAAAAAAACTTATGTTTAATATGTATAATAATAATTTTCCTTCAGATTCTAAATTTCAATCTTAGGCCTCTGAATTTTATAATAAAGACAATGTCAGAATAACTTAATTGTGGCGTAAACGCTATAGCCTTTTTATATTTATGAAATATTTATTTTGTAACCCGAAAATGACCCTGCTCTTTGGGAGAATAGCTGCGAACTAAGTGGTTATTATATCTATAAATATAGTCATCTACTAGTTTTATGTGGTTGTCCTCCAACTTGACTATGATCTGTTAAATATTAAGATGTGACACAAAAACACATGATTACCACATAGTTACACATCTGAAATATATTAAAACACAAGTTATAACAAAATAAATATATTTCGCTTTTAAAATATTGTGATTTTAGCAGATGTTAATAAAAACTAATACAGTGTAGGTTGGTAATAATGTCTAGGAATAGTAGAAACTCATAGTAATACAAAGATCTTGTAGTTGAATATCATTTCAAAACATTGATTTGTAAATTTACAAATAATAATAATAATAATTATTGGACTATGTGGGGCCGTTTAATGATCCGTGACCATCTCAAGGGCACCGTGACATATCCCGAACAGCAGCGTCTTTAACTTGGCTCTAAATATGGTGGTGGACTGATTCTTTCTCAGGTCTGTGGGCATTCTGTTCCAGGCAGTTGGTGCGGCGGCTCTGAAGCTTCTTTCTGCAATTTTTTTTTTAATTCGACGATGAGGCATATGTCTAGAATATCTTATTTTTTCTGATGAATAGTTGACGATGAAAAAATCAATATTTCATTTGTATTTTTTTTAATTTCATTTAGAAGGTAAACTACAGAAAAAAATAAACAATAAATTTTATACAAAGGTATCTTCGATGCCTCAAAATTAAGGGTTTCATTAGAACTAAGAAAATTATTTTTGTTTTATGTGATGAGAAAATATTTTTATGAAGAAACTCTGAAAAATATTTTCATTGGTGAGATATTGTGTCCTTTTAAATTAAAGTAATTTTTAAATTATATACAATTGTAATTCTGTTGTAAATCAAAATACTTTCACCATAAGCAATATCTCAGTTACATTATTTTTTTTGTATTCTGTATGATTAATTTGGTAATTTCATAAAGAGATTTAAATTTATATCACTCCTTATTTTAACGCATTGCTATTTTTGAAAACGTAAAATTACAATACATATTAGGAAATGAAATAAATAAATTGTAGAAAGTTTCTGAACACAGATATTTCAGGCACAATGCTGGTATTTTAAACCCGCGTTTTGAGCCTAATTCTTTGATATCCTGTATATCTGGATAGATGAATTTTTCCCGGCATTAGACTGTTAAGTTTTTGTGTGACCATGACTGATCATATGGAGACTTATCTGGTTGCATAATGCTGAGAAGTGTGGATGGCTATTCTGCCGCCGCGTAAAAAAAAAATTGGAAACACAAAATAAAGAACAATATTTTATGATTGAATAATAGCGAAGCGACGAAATAATAATATACCTATTGCCTAATATATAAGTGTATTTAATTCCAAGTCTCATAGACACTCAATTGAAAGAAAACGATGAGAGTGATTACTGGCAAATCAAAACCAACTCCAGTGCCCACCAGCCGTAGACAAAACATTATTATTTTAGCGTTATGTAGTACTACTTACTTTTCGGGTCCGGACTTCAGACCTTGCCACTCCAGTATGCAGCGACGTATATCGCCTTGTCATTCGCCATCATCAGGTCACTCACATTATCTACATGCATACCGCATCAGCGGACATTGCAATAGGTGAGTCACTCTGCTCCTCCCCGCAGTCGCAGCTAGCGTCCTCTCCATCCAAAAAGCCCCACTTCCGCTGGTTACTTCTGCACCTTGTCACCCCAACTCTTAGTCTGTAATGTAGTCATTTGACTATAGACGACTTTGCGAGAAAGTATCAATTTCGTAGATAAAATACACAAATCATTGTGTATTTTAGCTTGTGTAGTAGTATGACTACATAACGCTAAAATGTGTTTTGACTAAGGCTGCTGGTTAAGTGATCTATCTAATATGGCACGCCCACATCCAAGCAGAGAAAAAGCATTCCAAAACGAATTCGGGAATAAAATACCGTAAGGCATAAATATAATAATTATTGTAGGTATGTCCGATCTTCTATGTGGGAACAAAGCGTAATTATATGATAAAATAATGGGTAGAAACTTAATTTTTGTCATATTTCAAAATATTTATAAATATTTAGGGATATTTAAAGGAAAAATACCTTTGATATGTTTTCTGTGATTGAGTGAGATTGACCCTTCCAATGTTCTGTTGCTTTGACAGTTGCTGTTGCTTGAATACTTTTTTTATGTTTCCTTTGATATAATTATTAATTTATAATCTTAGTAGAATGTAGTAGCCTTCTCATGGTGGCGGTCATTATTTCATACCTGACACAATGTAGGCACTATGTAGTAAATAATACAGTCATAATATAATATAATGTATGTATGGTTATTTTGTATTCTCATCTCATTCACATTTCACTGGCAGTCCGGATTGTTTCGCGCCAAAATACACACGCGAACAGAGGTACCTACATAATTATAAACAATAATAAAGCATATAAGTAACAATTTAATTAAAAATAATAATTCTCGGTGATATTAAAATACTTCTATACCTGAGTGTTGTGACACTAATAATAAAGTAAGTGTAATATTAATCTTATTATAATTAGAAACAGTGTGTGAATGTACTTAAAAGTTTTATATGTTAATGTGTGATAAATTCTGGTTAAATTTATTCATTTCTTAAATATTTTATTCTTAGTTGTTTATTTTTGGCAAAAATTACGTTCATTCTGTTTCTTCTCGAAAGTAAATTAAATAAGGTGGAAATCGTTTATTTGCTTATTTAATGTTGTGACATTTTTTTGAAGTATCGGGGTGAAAAAAATATTTTCATTTTTTTTAAAAAAAAGATATATTTGGGTTTTTTGTTAGAAACCCAAATACAACCTTATACGCCTTTCACAGTAAGCTAAAAGCTTGTGTCGTGAAAGGGGAGTTTGCCGGTACCTGAAATAAAATCACTAAAAAGGCTTCTAAGTAACTAACTACGACTAATTTAATGAAAGTCTGAATAAACTACAACGGATGAGTATTCAATTATTCGACAAAATATTCTGATATATGTATATTTTTTTATTGATAACAATTTGTAAATTTTATCTACATATGATAGGTACAACACACGTAGGTAAAACACTAAAACACCCAGGATTTTGATTAGAGGGGGACAGCAGTTTAGAATATTTTTAATATAACAACTGTGAAGTGTTTAGATTAGATCTTATTTAAGTATTAGTTTTCATGATTTGGTATACATGAATGCAAAAATACTTACCCCACCCGTCGTCAAATTTTTGTTTTGGTTAGTATTTCAAATATTTTACCATCTCCTAGTATTTTTGTACAACAATTTATGAACCTTTTTATATTTAGTTTGATTTTACAGCATCCTACTTTAATAATTGCCAATGCCAATACCATCTACATAATTGCCCATACTTTTCCTATACTTAAATACCTACTATTTTGTCTACATTCCTACTAAGTTCAAGATACTAGTGGAGGAGGAATGAAGCATTTGCGGATTTGCCTCCCCCATGGTACCTAGTACACTATTGCATAATAATAAACTATAATTAATATTTACTTATCCTATATTGCACTAGACATTCGATAGTTATTCTTATGATAATGAAAATAGACGACAACGCGAATAATATAATAAATTGTCATTGCTCTGAATACCGCAGATAAATCTAATATTACCTATATTGTCGGTTCCCGTATTCTTTAGTGGGTCCCTAACAGATAGATACATAATACTTACATTGTAATTTGATTCCAACGCATAAACATGTATCAATCTCTATATAATTATTATGATATAAGATATCATATTAATCAACAATTCTCTGATAAAATTATTTGTTATTGACCAAGCTTTTACGCAAGTCCACCTGTTACAATGAATATTTAATATTGTATTCTGTTTGAAATATAATATATACAGAATCAATTTAAAACAAGGTATTTTTATCAAATGTATTTAATATGTAGTATCAATAGAATACTGGAATGAAATTACCATTTTTGTGATAAATCTAAATTCATTTTATATGTAGGTAGGTACTTTTGTTGAAATAACTTCCGTATCACATGTGTGAGTATTTGGTATGTTTGTATTTAAAATGTACTGCATTAAACGATTTTCTCTAGTCACTATATATGATACACCGACACTATCAATTTGAATAATTTGATTTATTTATAGAAGTAGGTATATCATTAAGACATTTTCTACAATTAACGTAGCCAGCCAACTCCCTGCATTTATTTGACATATATATTATAAAAAGTATCTAGGTCATGGACAATAAGATATTTACACAACATTTCACGAATCAACATACGGTTAATATTATTTTTTCCTTATCAACCAATACTGATTTAATTCCTCGTGAAGTTCCGAAATAAATTAGACTTCCCACTCGTTTCTATGGTTATTCGAGTATCCTGTATGAATATTCGTAAAATATTGTATACTTACATGATAAATAAATAACTTTACAGATGAATAACCTGGCAGCATGTCTTATTTACGGTCGATCTATATGCAATTTATCATAATTAAATTCATTGGCTTCTACACCTGTGGGAAATATAGTGATGGTACAGAAAGATAGATAAACATTACCTCCTAGTATAAAAACTGACTGACATTATTGTGTGCTAATTTTCTATTGCAATTAGATATTACTCAAAAATAATACCAGCAAAAGTTATTATTATTTTAATTTATAGTAGGCGATATAATCGTTATTAATTGTAATTGTGATATGTAATCTCTTCTATACAGAGGATGTGAGTAAAAGTTTGCACTTTAATTTATCATTATTTTATATTTGGCGTATCACACATCATCTCATGCACAGAGACTAAGAGATGATGATAGTTTCGCAATATACATAATATATATTTGCCTAAAACACAACACAGTATAGATATATTATACACACAACAATAATTATTATTATAGGTAGGTACCTATCTATGGATACATATTATTATAAATTATAATAAATGTTATATTTTGTATACAATACAGAGAAATGTGCAAGCGTTACATAATAATCATGTACGAGAATGTACCCACTAAAGCAAGAGTTCGTCGGTAGCCTGGAGGCAGAATTTCGGCCTCATACACGAGAGAGGTGCGTGGTTCGATCCCAGGTGCCGACAAACTCCTTAATACTGTAAATCTATCATTACACAAGCTTTTAGCTTACTGTGAATGGTGAATATAGTAGTATTTGGGTTTATAACAAAACACCCAGATACATCTTTAAAAAATATAAAATAAAGTCATCATGTAATCCTTCTCAATAATTTTTTTTATCTATAATTGTACAACCTACGTTAACATACATTTCACAATACATTAAATTTTCAGCAGCCTCCTTTAAATTTGTGAGATTTTTACAGACTTCCTTAATACTATCCACAATATCAGAATTCTAAATATAATATCGATCTCTGAAATAAGAAACTTATTAAGGTACATTTGAATATTTATTTTAAATCAATTATTGATACATTTAAGTTGTTTCTAATTACTCCTCACAGACACTAAGTAATGTAAAAAATCAACATTTTTTCCTATTTTTTTACTAATTTAACTATTTATTTATTCATGTTTCATTACAAGCACGCTGTTTTTCTGTTGATGAATCTAACATAACGTAACGTATGTTTCAATGCGTTTTTACTAATTTAACTATTTATTTATTCATGTTTCATTACAAGCACGCTGTTTTTCTGTTGATGAATCTAACGTAACGTATGTTTCAATGCGTTTTTACTAATTTAACTATTTATTTATTCATGTTTCATTACAAGCACGCTGTTTTTCTGTTGATGAATCTAACATAACGTAACGTATGTTTCAATGCGTTTTTACTAATTTAACTATTTATTTATTCATGTTTCATTACAAGCACGCTGTTTTTCTGTTGATGAATCTAACATAACGTAACGTATGTTTCAATGCGTTTTTACTAATTTAACTATTTATTTATTCATGTTTCATTACAAGCACGCTGTTTTTCTGTTGATGAATCTAACATAACGTAACGTATGTTTCAATGCGTTTTTACTAATTTAACTATTTATTTATTCATGTTTCATTACAAGCACGCTGTTTTTCTGTTGATGAATCTAACATAACGTAACGTATGTTTCAATGCGTTTTTCATCAATTTTCTCCTTGGTATAAATTTTCTAATAGATACTTATTTCTTATAAACTCACAAATTAAAGAAAATATTTAGACACATCGAGTCTTTGTTGTCGAATAAAGTAATAAGTATAGGTACAACGAAGTCTACTAAGTAATACCAAGTAATCTATGCAAGAATCAGAAAATATTTTTGTGTGATATATGTATTGGTTTATTATTAATATTTATGATTATAATCATAAATATTATAATGTTGAAATTATCATAATTTACCTAAGTTAGCAAACTGTTTTTCTAGCTCTGAATGATTATTATTGTGTTTTGTTTCCATTTATACAAACATATAAAATCAATTCCATCCCAATTCTGAGGTAGAGTAGAAGCCATGGCCATGTCCAATCATTATCAGGGAAATATAAAAACCGACATTGAACTCGATTCTAACAATAATGTCGTTTGTACTTCAATATCACTTAAACTGTAAAATTAATTGTTTAAAATTTATACTTATATATGAATAAATTCTAAATATACATGTGTATGTAAAAAATCTCTACATTGTTCCAGCAGGTGACACTATGCGCTAGTTTTCGGAAGCTATAAAAACTGGATGTACATAAATAGGTAAGCCCGTTTTATTCTGATAAAAATGTTTTTGAGTAGGTATATGTATTATTTGTGTAAAATTTATATTTTTTTTAGGGTAATTTGACACGCTTATTGATTCTTCTCCCTTGTTCCAGGTGAAAATGAATATGACCCGCAAAAGATCACCTAGAAAGAAAAGGCCAGAACATGGCAACTACTTCACTTTCGATTTATGGACTTCAATAATAACTATTGCTGTGACATTAATGATAACTAGTTCTTGTGCAGTGGCCATTTCATATCAACATACAACAACCTATATTACAGATAAATCAAATCAAGAAAAAAGCGTGAGCGAGAAACGGGAATCACGTAAATACTCTACCAATAATTTAACTGAATCACTTGACAGTAGTCATAAACAACACACTGATACATGGTTATATTATACACATAGTGTCACTGATATCCCAGATGTGCCAACGTCCAGCCCGACAGAAAACATTGTGAGTGAACCAACCACTTCCTACGCTGTTGTAACATCTGCTTTGAATATGATAGACAACAGGGAGACCAATATTAACGGAAGCACTGCCAGTGATTATGTTTTCATCACAGAGAGTAATCATTCTATAGAACCTATAATCAATGAATCAATTAACCTTAATGTAGACTTGAGAAATGCTACCGTCAATAATTATACAGATGAAAGCAATCCGACGACACAAAACATTTCAAAAGGTATTATTTGTTTCACGAATGACAAGAATGCAAAAGATGGACTGTGTGATAGGGCGACTATTTACACAGATATAGAAACAGGTTCTGTTGATGAAAATATTTCAACTTACATTAATACAAATGTAAATAAAAATTTGCAGAGTATATTAAATAATACTAGTGAAGACTTTCCCACTGACGGAATTACAAATAAAGAATTCGTAACCGATAAAGAAACACAATTGGAAGATTATGCAGTATTGAGAGAGCAGATGATATCTGATGATAAATTACAGAAAAACAATAAAAATGACGGCTTTAATACATTTTATATTAACACTGACACAGATATTCATCCAAACAATAATCCAATTATTTTAGATGCAGACATTAAACTGCAAGACAACAGAACGAGATCAGGTAAAATATTAGGTGGGAGATATAATAAAAATAATTATGAAATAAAATCAAGATCATATGAAAATAATGTGATAAAAGACAATTCTGACAGAAGCGGTAACAATAATTTGAATTCAAACTTAGATGGAGTCAATACAGCGTACAAAATTTATTGTAGTGATTGTAGGGAAGATAATCATACGTTTGATAATATGAAAAGTGATAGTGTTATAGGTAGTAGTAAAAGCAGTAAAAACAATAAGAAAGTGACACAAATACAAATTGATTACGATCATGTGGATGGAAAGTGGAATAATAATTCGAATGGGAGTATAGTGAACAGAACCTCGACGGATGCTACGTATGATGTTTTGACAGACATTTCAGAAGAGCTTCCCGGAACGAAATACGCAACAAATAAAACAATGGTAAGTTCTTGATAGTGATCATTGACAATAAATCAATTAATCAACTAGTGAATTACGAATAATTATGTTTTGTTATATTTTCTCTATTGTCGTGCATAATTTTAGTTGCACAGTATTTTTCCTTGATTGTATAAAATAATCTAAAAGTTACCAATAAAAGTTTAGGGTAAGCACGAAACCCGCACTGAAAACCAGAAGAAAATAATATCAAGGTGACGTTGTTTCATACTAATTGCTGAATTTTATTGTAAAATTCAAAAGGTTGTGATAAATGCAAACACCTTCATACTAAACGGTAGCTTGTATCGAAACCACGGATATTCTATTAGGTAATTCGAGATTTTATTTTTGGTTTCCAATCATCACGTTTTTTTTTTCAATTTACTTTCCGAAGTGTGAACTTTCCGTACATGACATTGCACATTATTATTTGATAAAAATTTATGTCATTAATTTGTGCCACCTTGAGATAAATCAATAAAAGACCTTGTGAATGTTTTAGAGTAGCGACCAAGGAAATTCTAAATGACTGGCATTTTACGTAACGTAAACTAATCATATTTATTTGTCTATCGTGATATATCTGCTAACATGTAATTAATTTGTAAACCACAGGTGAACGTGACATAATAAATAATAATATTGTTGTCTTTTAATACATTTTGTTATGCACGATATTGATATTCTACATTATATCTACGTCATGTTTACTAGTAATACGGTAAATTTGCTTATAGGCACATACCAGCATATAGTTTGATGCTTATACAGGGACAGGTACTATTGAGTACCATGATCCATATGTGGGATCTGCAGATCTTATAGGCACAATACCAGCATATAGTTTGATGCTTATACAGGTACAGGTACTATTGAGTACCATGATCCATATGTGGGATATGCAGATCTTATAGGCACATACCAGCATATAGTTTGATGCTTATACAGGTACAGGTACTATTGAGTACCATGATCCATATGTGGGATCTGCAGATCTTTCGAAATTTAAATTATTTTTTCTTATTTATTGGCAAACGAATAATGTGAACAAAAAAAGTTGATCCATTTTAATATTTATTGCACAAACGTGTTGAAGACGATTTGTGCCATTTTTTTTTTTCAACAACAATAACACTATAGAGCATGTTGTGAGATTTTCTTAACAATGCTATTATTTATATATTTTGTGATCAAATATGTTCCAGTAACATATTTTCTGTTGTGAATTTTCATTATAATTAAAAGCTGAAACGACGCGACGGTAAGTTGATTATTCACACGCGAACTAAATAAGTACAAATAGGTATCTAATATTCTGTAATGTCCGTAAGGCTAACACCCACTTAAAATAACTATTTGATTGATTCCATTTCTCACGTAATAATAAAACCTACCTACCCACATTCTTACTATGTGTTGGGACTTTGGTTAATTACATCTTTCGAATTATGTTTAAATTGTATGATTTGTATTAGGTAGGTACTATACCGATTCGTCTCGCATGGTAGGTAATCTTAATATTATTTCAATATGTTTATAAGTAAAACATACACAATTCATTTATATGATAACCAATCAATTATTCACACTATAAGTACCCATAATGGAAGTTCACGTAAATAGGTACACCCAAGTAGGTGCCTACTTTATTAAGAAATATGCATAACGTAAAATTATGTAGTAATGACTATTTGATATTATTCATAAAGGTACGAAATTATTTTAGGATAGATACCTACCTACTTGATTACTATTCTATAATAATATAAATCTTTATTAACAGAACAATATAATTGTCAAAATTATATTTATACATAATAAATAGAATACTTATAATGTTCCGTTAAATGGCGGACTTGTCCCAGAGCAACGTCTTCCAGTCAACCATCTAAAATAAATAAAGTAGAAAAAAATAATTTAATTAAATAGGTACTAAAACTACACGTAAACAATAAATAAATAAAATGCTATGTTGGTACATTGTATTAACTTTATTTTAATATTTAAAACATAAATTTCATCAACTTTCTTGCCTATTAACGGACGATGGCTATTTATTTAGTTCAACTTCCTGTATAATAATATTATACTATATTATAACAAAATACGTGGGTGTAGGTATTATTTATTTTTAACGTGCGTCAAAAATGATGATGATGATAAAAATGTTTATTGCACAAAATAAACAATAACATGGTATGGAACAGATAAATTCGTACAGTGGACGAGTTAATCTTCTGACTATTTTATTAATCTTGTTATCCGTCAACAGTATTTCGATTATTTAAATATCACATGGTCTATTTCGTCAACAGTTTAATCGATATTCACATTTTAATGGTAAACAATATTAAAATCCATAAACTATTTAACTATCCTTCAAAATAATCACTAACTAATGCAAATTGATACAATTACTTACACAACAATCGACAACATTTGGATATATTTTTTTTATATTTTTAGGCAATTCAATATCTTTTTGGCATTTTAATATTAAATATATGACCTTGCATTTCTTTTGATTAATTCAGTATAATTGCATAATTGTAACTTGCATATATTACGTTATAATTATTGTTAAATATTTCATCTATGGTTTGTTGCATTAAAAAAATTGCGTCTACATTTGTTTACTTGACTCTTATTTACCATAATAAATAATTGGTAATTACCGTAGACTAATTACCTAGCGCATTTAACTAACACTTATGTGGGTTAAAGTTTTTAAATAAGTACCTATCCAATATTAAGTTTTTTTTTCTAGAATATTGAGACATTAATTTAAAATCATCATCATCAAATTTAAAATAGACATAGATATTTGACAGACTTTCCAATTTGTTAGTTTTATAATGTGATTCCATTTTTATTATATTTTGATTCAATACAAATACCCACAACATTCCAAATTAGTTTTGATGTGCCTCTGCCTGAATTTAGCATCTATTTTGTATAAAATAAACAAAACAGTGACTAAAATTTGTTTTTTAATGAATTTATTGTATTTGTATTTAAATTTTCATTTTTATTTTCTGACTTTAACTGGAGTATGTTTTGTCCGTTTTTATATTTTTTATATATTCGTACATGTGTTGAATGATTGTGTGATGTTATAAAGTTTATCTGTATACTTGTAAAGGCAATTGCCGTATATTGTGTTTTAAATAAATTAATAAATTCGTTCCATGAATTATTTACACAACTTTTAAACAGTAGGTGCTTACGAAGAGTAAACCTATTCGTATATGTATAGGTATATACAAATCCCGTGGAGTCCCTGGCAAAATAGTTCTCCCACTCTTTTATGAAAGTTTTTGTGTGTCCTGTAAAAAGCAGGTATTCGTAAAACGTTCAACACCTTTGATTTATCGATAAGGCATGCCAACTATTTATGTGTTAACTTTGAAGGCTTGCATGTTTTTTAACATGCATTTAGTCCGCTGGCTACCCGACATGTGGAAAATGCCGTGCTAGTATACATAAATGAATGAATTCACGAGTAATATATTGTAGCGGATACCTAAGCAGGTATAGGTATAAATTGTACAACATTATTTTAAGCGATTGGTGGTCATCTGATTTGAGGACCTTACAATTGAACTCGAGTGAGAATATTATATTATTAGCGTACACATATAATTAATTAACTGAACTAATTTTAAATCAGACATTCCACCGTTACATTACAATTTACATAATTTGTATTCGTAAATTGGATTGTGTATTTTTATACTTCAACAAACTCAAGGGACGAGTAAGATAAGGTAGTACATAATATTATTTATTCAGATAGTTTTATCAATACTCTATGAAGGTGTACCTACACGTTTGGTGAAATATCGAAAGTAGGTAGATATATATGAATAAATTAATTTATACCAATTTAATGGTTATAGTAAATATGGGTAGTTATATGCATTTATAACATAATATAATGCGTACTCTTAAAATATATTTCAATACGAAATAAATCAATAATAACTTACGAAATTTGAAGATAGTAGTGTAGAGTGTACTTACAATATCATTATGTAGGTTTTAGGTGTTATTGGTCCCTGACATTATTTAACCGAGATGTTAGTGATATTACGTACTACAAATATATATATATATATATGATTTATAGGTTACTACGTTACTAGCAAAACGTAGGTATGTATAACATAACTCTAGAGATAATTATTATAAGAACATGTTCTCATCTTGTCTATTGTCAAGTTTAGTATAGTTAATAGGTCGGTAGGTATACTGGCGGTGATTGGGTGTAATGAAATATTAATAATGTTATTTACATAAATATTTGAGTCCGTGTCTAAACATGTATATAATATGACGTATTCCATTTCAGATCAGCCATTTTTCTATCGTACTGTGGGTGATTTTTAATGAAAAAAAGATTTTTTGAAAAATTACTTTATCTTTTTTATTTATAAACATATCGAGATAATTTAAAAAAAAACATATTTTAATTACAAAATTTTCTAGTAGGTATAAAAAATATTTTTAATCATCGATATGTATCAAAAAAATACTTAATTTTGTTTTAAATTTACAATTCTAAAATTGCAAATTTCTCATTTTCGCATCATTATTTCAGATGGAAAACAGTCCGTCTACTTGCTACCCCTAACGTGGGAAATTCCGTGATGGTATGAATGAATTAATAAATGTAAACTCACATTCGTTGGGCGTGTTCTCGGAATATTTGTATAGAAGTGAATATATTTGAATAGCTCCATTCTATGTTTAATGGTTATCCACTCTTATGCGAATGATAAGGATTTTGTAAAGCTCATTTTTCATATATTGTCATTGAATTGTTTTCATATCCATCTGAGTAAAGCTGGGCTTAAGACTAGTCACTAGTAAGTATTGTGTTATATATTAAGTATTATGTAGGTATAATAATATAGACAAATAATGCATCAATCATACTATCATAACTATTTTATATGTTAAGAATAGTGAGTGTTGGGACTGTTGGGTCATACAATATTGAGTAAGAATAGAACCTTAGGACTAGGTAATTGAATTGAAATAATTTTTAATTAGGTATGATAAATTTTAAATTACCTATATTGCTTAGACTTTCAAAAGAATAATGAATACTGCAGATATTTGTAAGTGATTTCTATACATCAGAATTACGGTGTAAGCATAGATGTGTTATGATAGCTATCACTGAAGAATTAAATGCGTAACATACGAGAGTTATTTGATAGGTTTCTAGTTTTTTCTATAGAAATATAAATTTTGAAGTAATTCAACTTCAACTTCAAAATATTCATTTGTATTTGTATGTAATTTTGGTTGTTCCTTCAACAAACCCGGCGGAAGTTTTCTGATTATATTTTCATTTCCAAATCTTGTGTATACTCATTCAAATGATATTCTACAAGCCTCAGCAATATTCTTAAAATTCAGTCGACTACTTTTATTCACATTTTGATGTTTGTACTCATACTCATCCACCCAACGTTAAACATTGAAAATGAAAAGAGGCTTCACTGAATACGTAGCTTAACTTTTTTTTTTATTTCCTGAGTGTTTAGCCAATTTACTTCTTATTTTTTCATTGTTGACAGATAATGTGAGCTAACAAATTAAGAAATGTGTTGCAAATAAAGTAGAAGATGGACTTGAAATTTTTATAGTTTGTATATTTTGTTGAAATCATCTATTTGACGATTTAAAAAAAAATCTGCAGTTACCTGAAGTCAATGTGGTTAGAAAGTTTTCAAATAAATCTCGTATCACAGAATTATTAGTTTTAAGTTGTAATTTGCATCATATGATTTAATTTTTCAAGAGTATTTTCTTATAACTAGTTCTAGCTAAGCCTATAGCACAACTCGGAGACTATATAATAGACATCTATCTATCGAAATTATAATTTATCACAATAGTAACAATCTATTATTCTTCGGTGTTCTCAGTACCGTATTTTTTTTAAATGCGATATCTTGATAAAGACCGTTGTTCTTGTTCAACATTTTGCACAATATACTGTTATTACCCCGAATGTAAAAAATATTGTTATCAGAACCCGTAGACAATTCGTACTTAGCGATCGGCTACTGGCGAACTTTTCGACAATCTAACTACATGTACCATATAATTATGCGTTATTGTTGCAGTTATAGGCGAAAATTCGTTTGTAGTCGATCGCCAAGTGCATGTTTGTCTAGGGGCTCAGGTATATTGACAAACATTAATAAATAAATAGTGAAGTTATTTTTGAGCCATTTACACTTGAAATAACTTTGATATACTACATAATTCTTTTTTGTATTTTTTTTGTCGTTTCCCATATGTATGATGTTACTGAAAGTGATTTTTTCAATTTGTTAAAAAGAAAAAACATTGTAAAAACTGATGATTCCAAGTGCCCAAATAGTGGCCTACGGATGATGGAAAAGAATGAAGAATAAAGACCCGTCTAATAATATAAGAGTTTAATGACTTCAAGACGAATGTAAATAATATGTTCTAATAATCTCACCTGTTATTTTCAGACTGAAATAATGAGAGACGAAGGGGCCTTCTACGCCATACGTGTACTCGCACAAGGAGTTTTGGAGTCAGTAGCTGAAAGAATCGTTCCTGCAGGAATATTGGATTTATTTAAGCGAATACAAAATCAGAGTACAACTCTGGAATCTGAAAGGCTGAGAAGCAAAACTGAAAATGGAGGACTAGGTAATTTTTTAAACAAACAACAGAACGTAGGTACAGTAGTGTGCGAATTAATGTGAACATGGGTATACAAAACAGAAAAATAATATTTTTTTATATAAGATGAGATTTTAATTTAAAGAACAGTTTTTTCATATTACTATTTTTTTATTTTAATAGGATGTATGTCCTCCTTTAGCTTTTATTACGTCCTGAAGACTTTTTGGCATCGATTCAACAATTTTTTTACAATTTTCTTTAATTTTCTCGTCACGAAACCACACTTGAATTACCGCTTCTATCATCTTCCTTTTAGTTGTACAGTCCATTTTTCGAACCCGTTGTTTGCAAATCGCCCATAAGTTTTCGATTGGATTTAAGTCAGGTGAATTTCCTGGCCAATCTAACACATTTATTTTATTTTCTTCAAAATATTTAATCATCTTTTTGGATTTGTGGCAAGGCGCTGAATCTTGTTGAAACCATAATTTATCATTAGAATTAATTTTTCCCAATTCCCCATTTAATTTTGTTCCAATAACTCTTTATATTTGTCAGAGTTCATCATCCCAACAACAGGCACTAACGATCCTGGACCATAAAAAGAAAAGCAGCCCCATCACATAACTTTTTGTGGATGTTTTACCGTTTGTTCTATGTGAGCAGAAGTGATTTTTTCATTTGAACTCTTTCTTACATAACGTGAGCGCTCTCCTTGGACTAAAAAGTGAGTTTCATCAGAAAACAAAACATTTTTCCATTGGTCTTCCGTCCAATCAGCATACTTTTTAGCCCAAATATATCTTTTTTTTCATCATATCTGCTGTCAACAACTGTTTCTTTTGTGGTCTTATAGTCTTTCTTCCAGATTCAATGAGTCGTTTCCTTACTGTGGAGTCATGAATTTTCACTCCGTTGGCCTCCAAATCTTGCTGCAGATCAAAACTCGTCATCCTAGGGTTCAGTTTACTTTTTCTGATTAAATATGCTTCATCCCTTGCTGAAGTTTTTCTTTTTCTCCCACATTTTCCAACTCTTTTCACATTAACAGACCCATTTTCCCTTTTCTGCTTAATAATTTTATTGACAGCACCCAGACTAACCCCACACTGTTCGGCAATCTTCCTTTGACTCATTGAAGTATGCTCACATCAAGTGATAATCTTTTCCCGTTTTCGTGGAGTGATATCCATTGCACAAACTTCAAAAAATCACTAATAAAATCTTGACAAAACAGACCGTAGGTAGAAATTGCTTTAAAAAACCTTCAAAATCCCTTTAACTGCACCAAACTCACAACCAAACGACAGCTAATACTCTACACGACTGAAGTAGATACACAAAATTGAAAATGGCCGACATATCGTGATTGTGTAGTGTTGCAAACACGCAAAATGTTTTAATTAAGTCATGTTCACATTAATTCGCACACTACTGTAAATAGAAGAGTGAAGTAATATTGATTAAATAAGTGGAGGGGAAGGGGCAGGGGGGGGGCAGCAGCTAAATATTTTTTTTTATTACTATCGTAGCTCTCAGACGTTCACGCTTTCTCACACCCAGATGAAACATCTTCTTCGCCATCCATTCGTTCCACATGTTCAAACCATCAAAACTTATATATACAACCATTCTATCCGCAAAACTCCCTTTGCATTTTTATTAAGTTCATTAGTGTAACTTTTTTTAAAGGGCAGCGCCCGCCACATACCTCGTGCCGTACCTGGAGATATGTATCTCCATAACGACACATACATGCACAAACAGGATTTAATGTCGCATTAAAGCGAGAAATGCTGCCCCGAGGGAGCACTCTAGATTTAGCGGCCACACACCAAAAAAAATGGTGCAAAAAGGGAAGGGAAGAAATGGGAATATGCCTTCTTCTCTATGTTCATTAGTATAACTATTAAATGTGTGTGGACACGCAAAATCGTGTTTCACGATCTCCTCATTTTTGAACCGCCTTATATTTCTTCTTCTGCCAACTATCAAAATAAGTGTGAACCTTTTTTTTAGATTCAGTTTTCACGATTTTGTATGCATCTATGATCCCCTTGTTTATGTTAAAGATAACTATTTTAGAATCATCTTTTAATAATATTAAGTCTGACTTCTCTAAGGGAGCGGGGGGAGGGGGCAGTTTTCCACTTCAATGCCAGTTTTTTTTATTAATATTTTTGCCTACTTTCTTACTATTTTTGAGATCCTCGGTTTCAGAATCATCTTTTAATAGTAAGTCTAACTTCTCTAAGGGAGCGGGGGGGGGGGCAGCTTTCCACTTCAATGCCAGTTTTTTTATTAATAATTTTGCCTACTTTCTTACTATTTTTGAGATCCTCGGTTTCAGAATCATCTTTTAATAGTAATTCTGCCTTCTCTAAGGGAGCGAGGGGGGGCAGCTTTCCACTTGAATGCCAGTTTTTTTTATTAATAATTTTGCCTACTTTCGTACTATTTTTGAGATCCTCGTTTTGCCCAAGTTTGGTAGGTACTCTTTCTCTTTAAATGATTCATATCTTGTGTTTACGTTAAGTCTGTCGAGATTAATTTTACTAGTTAGTTTTTAAAGTAATTTTTCATAATAAGTAGGTATCACCTACTCAATCACATTACATTTTCTTTGTAACAAATCGAATCCAAACATAACACAATTTAATTTATTTATTTGGGTTAGTTGGAAGATATCGCGTCCCTGCAATAAACTCGCCCATTGCGCAAAATTATTCGTTTATACCATGTTGTAACCTTATTATTTTTATCCAAATATTTTGTACAATAAAGTTTATCATTTTTATTACACATATTAAGTACCTACTTATACAAGCAATTTATTCACTTATTTGAAATATGTTTATTTTTAGTATTTCATTGTACCAAGATAAACAGAAGAAGATACTTATACCTATTAGTTTGAAATAGGTATTAGTCCATATTATATTATGTAGGTACCTACCTATGTATATTGCAAAATTGTGGTATTTGAAATAGTTAAGCTTGTGAAATTATAATATTTAGGTGTTATTACATTCTTAATAAAAATAAACATATAAATTAATATAAACAACAAGGTATATTCGTTTATTTTTTGTTGCTAAACGTTGCATTGAATTTATGGTAAACAAGAATTTGAGAGAACCATTACCTGTATTAGCACGTGTACCTAGTTCGGCCGTAACTACAGCATGAAACGAATCATGTTTACACATTTTTGGCACACATTATTGTAGGATGCCAGGATCATTCCTGATTGGTTTAAAGCATTGATTCCCAAAGTGGTTCACGGGAAACTCGTCGGGGTTCTACGTTGGCGTGACTAAAAATGGGGGTCCACGAGTCGTAAAATTCCTAACAAATACCCGTTACATTGTAGAAAAAGGTTCTGTGAGAAAATATTATGTAAGAAACAGTGGAGTTTTTGAAATTTAAAATCCTATTACATGTCAAAAAATTTGCGATGGGGGGGGGGGGGGAGTAAAATATATTTTAAAGTTTCATTCAATAAAGACAACCATTGTCTCTCACTTTAGGTGATAGGATAATTCTGAAAATGATGATCCAACAATTGTATAATATTCGCTTTAAGTACCTACTTTACACGCCTTCTTACATAATTTTGTGTGACTTGGTACGTATGTAAATCTTCACCCGTGTGGGCTGCGTCATAAATGAAAACTTCTTACATAAAAAAAGTTGACTTCGCAGTCATGGATATCCATTGACCTACGCCATGTAGGTATTTTTAAACCAATGTTAATGTTTTTGTCATCAATTTGAATTCGATATATGTAAAGAGCTCTGAATAATATCCCAATCACATTACATAAGCCTCAGTATAATTGTCAAGCTTTTAGATAGACGAGATAACCAGTTTTATTTCACAAGTCACTTATATTGTCGTCGGGCAAGCGCGAAACCCGTTTGTTCGATGCAGATAGGTCACGTTCAAAACCATTGTGTCTTTAATCATTTTTTTTTTCAGGCAACTGGGGTCGCAGCATTTTGAGGAGTGTGTTAGCAGATCCTTTGAATCAATTTATGCAAGGAGCCCGTGACAATGGTTCCTTGGATTCAAATAGAAACTTTTTAAGTGGAGTGGCGTCAGGAGTAGTATACGTAGCTGATTCTGTAGCTGAATCTTTCAAAGATAGAGTAAAGGCCATATATCCAGGTAGGTAATTTTCCTTATGTGTACTTTTTACCTAAATTCAATTTCTCGAATTAATGTTCATTATGTTAATGAATAAAACCATGTTCAAAAAGTTTATTCTTTGGAATGTATTGATTCCAAAATATTGCCATTATTAATAAATATTATCTAACAGGACATTACTTTTATAAATCATCCAAAATTTAGTTACCCCGCTTGTGGGATACGTAGCGATGGTATTTATATAGTGAAAAATATTACCTATTCTAGGAACCCTTTGGTGTGGAGATGGCGATGTGGCAAGATCTAACGAAGTGGGATTATTCTATCTCACAGATCTTTGTTGCAAGAACCATGATACGTGCAAGCATTATATCCGAGCTGGAGATACCAAATTCGGTCTTATTAATACTGGGATATTTTCCAGGTACGTATACTCTAACTGAGATATTGTCCTCAATGGAGTGTTGTATTCTTTTTCAACTTCTTTACGATTTTTATACTCGAAAAAACGAGTTCCAAAATAGTAGGTACATCACATTCATCAAAAAACTTTTAAGACTGGTAATCTGCTAAATGCTATGAGTATTTATGTGTGCGAAATTATCCCAAAATTTTCACAATAATCAACAGTTTTTTATTTTAGATCACACTGCAGCTGTGATAAAGCTTTTTATCGCTGTCTAAAGAAAACAAATTCAATAATTTCAACACAGATTGGAGTGACATTCTTTTCAATATTGGGGCCACAGTGTTTCAAAAAAGATTATCCCATTGTAAGATGCGTGAGGCGAACCAGGTAGAATTAATTAAATATTTACATAGATAACAGGAGTTCTAATGAATTTAAATAACGCGACATCACGTAAGAAAAAACTAGTTAAATGCATTAAGTAAAAATGTGGAAAGGTAATAAAAAATATAAAGGTGAATATTTATTACCTACTTTTGTTTGTAATTTGAAGTTCATCTAAGTACTAGGTAGACGTTAAATTTTCAAAGTTACATCAGTTTGTACATCTAATGCTATATAATATTAATGTTAACGAATGAAGGAAAACACAATTGGTTTTAGTTTTACTTTAAATTTAATTATACGGTGACCTAGTTTGGACTTACAATGACTTTGACAATGACTTTGTAAGTCGAAAGTAGGCCACTGTAAAATTAAATATTAAGTTAAACTAAAATCAATTCAACTCACTGTATCGGTGTTTAGGAAGTAGAATTCCATAATGAAATAAAAAAACAAATATTTTCTTTTACTATAATAATATATTCTTCATTGAGAGAGTCATCTTTCGTCTTTCTAGAACATTGAAAGTCAAAAGTAAGACGAAAGTCGTTCCTCTCAATAAAGGACATATGTTTTATTTCATTTTCAAAACCAATTGTATTTTCTTTTGTATATAAAATGGAGGTTTGAAAAAATAAACTTCAACTCCATCAATTAATATTTGTGTTTATGGAAACAAGCTTTATTTAAGATTCAATTAGACATTAATACACTTAAGTAGTAAAGATTTCTACCTGTATCTTGGTTAAATATGCACCTCCTTTTCTAAGACGTATTTCCTCTTCTAATTTTCAGATTAACTGGACAGAAGTGTGAAGAATATGAACTTGATCGAAACCATCCTAAAATATGGCAATGGTTTGATTCTCCAACGTTTTAAATTTCAGCCAAGATATTCAAGAACTCAATTTGAAAATGTGGGAATATCAGATCGATTGAATCGAAACATTTAGCAGACAAGTACCAGGAAATTTACATCCTCTATGAAAACTTGTACATATTGGTAAAGAGTATTCCTTGAAAAGAGTCTCTTGTTCAATAACAAAGATTTCTCAGAAATATTGGCAGATTACCTACTAAAAATGGGATTATCACCCTAAATCGTTCAGAAATTTGTGAATAATTTAATTTTAAAGCATATAGCTTGTTTTACTTCGAAGATTTCCTATTGAAAATTGGAATATCAACATAAATCCCATCAATGATCCTATATCTGAATGAAGCCAAAATTGAAACACTTATGCTATTATCACAATTTTTGGAAGCTGACCTTGCCATATAGCACCTACCTGAAATTAAATTATTCATCTTACTACTACTATACCATCACGGCATATCCCACAAGTGGGGTAGCCAGCAGACCAGTTGCATATAAAACATGCAAGCTGTCTTCTCCGTACCAATATAAAATCAAGACATTCAGGATGGGTGGAAAACCTCATCGCTGAATTTAAGATGTAAAATGTCTTATTTTTTCGAACACCTGTCTTTTACAGGACACTCGAAGAAAACTTATGGAGAAGAGTGGGAGACCAATTCTTTACCGGGTGCTCCACGGGATAAATTAAATTATTCATCTTACCAGTGATAAACTCGAAAAAAATCATTATTGATTTATTAATTGATTCTTATTGCCGAGGCGGTTTTAGCCGGTCAGCCCCTCAGGCTGCCCACGGTGGCTCGCACGAGAGTACAACGTATTTTTTTAATAAGTGCATATAGAAGTCCCCGACTTCTGAAATACTACAGCAACCAGCAATATTGGAATATATACCTATGTAGGTACTTGGAAAAAATGAAAAAATATTTACTTGGAAAACCACCAACATATTTTAATCTCTAGATGTATTTTTAGCAAGTATCCAGATACATAGGTTTTAATTTGTTTTCTATACTTATTTAATTTATTGAAGGACCTAAATTTAAAACCGTGCATTTATGTATTACCTATTTACCTATAACAATTTTTTATTGTAACGATTGTTGTGATTGTTTTATGTGATTAAATAAAACTTTTAAAACTCATTTGCTGTTTCATTTCTACTTTGCGCACAGAAAACATGATTAGAAGCCGTTGGTCTAGGATTTCCATGAGAAAGATATAACTCATGTCTCGCCGCCGATCTACTCTATTCTCATGATACAAGCGATAAGCGATATTGCTTATTGTGAGAATGTTGTAAGTGTATTTGGGATTATCATAAAGTCAGATTCATTTATCTTATCTATGCATACATAGAGCGATCACATGATGGAGTAGAAGAAGGCTGGATGCGGGGTACAAAACACGAATGAGGGCGGTGCATTAGGATGCGTGGAGCGAATGGATGACGAAGAAGATGTACAGCTATCTTAAAAAGAAGGTGTGAGAAATCGTGAACATCCGAGAACTACGTGGCTTAATCACGTGGATCTCGGAAAATTGTATGTGGCAGAAGCAAAAGAAGTATTTAGAGATAGAGATGTGTTGCGTTCCGTCCTCTCCGCCTACCCCACTTGGGTGAGGGTATGTATAGATAGTAGTAGGTAGTAATTATTATTAGTATAGAACCATTATCATCAATGGTTCTACAACTTTGGATGCCAATGTGCTTTGCACCCTTATTAACACCATCCAGCCATCGAAGCTTCGGCCTTCCTGGTTTTCTTCGACCCCCTGTTATACCATGCAAAAGCCTTCTTGGAGTGTCCTTCTCGCTCATTCGTGTCCAGCCAAACTGAGTCTCTCAACTAAAATTTCATGTGTTATTGTATAGGGTCTCCACTCCATATTGATCTACAGCTCCTGATTACATGTACCTAGATGATAGGCCAATCTCCGTTATTGTGAATGGGGCCACATATTTTGCGCAGAATCTTCTTTTCAAACGTCTCCAAAACCTTCATGTCCACTCTACTCACTGTCAAACACCTGAGCCATAGGTAAGTAGGTACATGCCGGATGAGGGTTTAATAAAGCAGAGTTTTCTAGATGCACACATTTGGGGTAGGTACATAAAACCACCAAAATAACATTTTATTATCCCTATATTATACTTTGTTTATTTATTATCGTTATTTGTATTAACTCTAATCTAATAAATATGTTTGATTCTCATTTTTGTTTTATTTTCTTGAAAAAATCCATTTATATTAATTCTTGTTTGCTTTGAATAATAAAAGAAATTTTTTTGTACGGTCCGGTAGGAAATCTCATTTCTAAAATTTGGCCTGGCTGCTAAAAAGGTTGGCAGCCCATGATCTAGAGCAGTGATTCCCAAAGTGGTCCAGGTGGACCCCCAGGGGTCCACGGGAGACTTGACAGGGGTTTACGATGGCGTGACCAAAAAATGGGGGTGCACGAGTCGTAATTGGGGACCACGAATCCATAGCTGTTAAATTATCGGATATTCGGTTAAAGCTCCAGATATTGACATAAACAATAGTTGGTACAAATACCCGGTACATTGTAGAAAAAGGCACTGTGAGTAAATATTCTTTAAGAAAACCGAGAGAGTTTTTGAAATAAGTATTTCAAATTCCTATACCATTTTGAAAATTGAAAGACGAGGGGGGGGGGTAGAAATTTAAACGCGTAATATTTTTAAAGTAAACAATTGTCGGTACAAATACCCGTTACATTATAGAAAAAAGGTACTGTGAGAAAATATTTTGTAAGAAAACCGAAGATTTTTTGAAATATTTCAAATTCCCATACCATTTCGAAAATTTGGCGACGGGGGGTTGAAATACAGAGGTCCACCGGAACCAGCAAAACTTTGTAAATGGTCTATGAGAAAAAAGTTTGGGAACCTCTGATCTAGTGTGTTAAGGTCAAAGCTGTTCCATCAATGTGAACACGTCGATTCACACTTATTCATCATGTACTTTCACTGCGATGTCAATATTCAGTCATGTTGCATCACGTATTAATTTGTAAAAATAATTTAAAAGAAATAAATTGAAAATGATAGTTATTAAACATAAAAATAATAATATTGTCGTTCGTCGAGAATAAGACAAATAATAGGAAAAACTTTTTTATGGTTTGTGAAAGGACTTTCATCAAAATTATATTATTCCTTTCATTTATTGATGAAACATTTATTCACACCTTTTCAATCTGGAGAATTTTCCAGATCTAGAGTGATCACAGGAAATAATTACGTCTGAATATCCGTGTAAAGGGTCGTTCACATTTGTTCACTTTCAGTGATCACTCCGGATGATCCTCCAAGATGAATAGGTGTGAACGGGCGTTTCATCAATAGTGATCACTAGCGATGACGGAGGAAAGAGATTTACCACTCGTCATAATTTCGATGAAAAGTCCTTTCACTGAAACGAACATTAACAAGTTTTATCTATGAAATTTTATTTATTTAATTATTTTTTTACGTAAATACGTCAAACTACATACAACATGACCGTGAGTGTTGACATGGCAGTGAAAGCATAGGATGAACAAGTGTGAACAGACGTGTTCACTTTCAATGAACGTTTTGACCCTGACACTCTGGATAATCATCCAAAGTGAAGCAATGTGAATGCTACTTTACTTTTATCCTAAATCTACGTATATAGCTTCTTTTGGCCTAAATAGTTACTTCTTTTTCAAAATGCGAGTTGGCAACACTAAGTTGCACAACATTTTGGCGCGACAATTTGTGACGTTTATACATCTGTCAGTTCGTTCGCTTGGAAATTTTGAGGAACTAAGTAAATGTGATTGTATTTACTAATTATTTTGTTAAATTTTTAAAAGTAGTATAATGAATACATTTGACGTAAACTTATGTTTAACGTTCTTAAACTTGTCCTAGTGCATACGAGTGTGAGACGATACGTGAGTTATAAAATTAAACTACGCCGGAATAAAGCATTTATCTACCCATGTAGAACGGTCATAATACTGTGAATATATTATTTTAGGTGAGTCCTTTTAGAAGCAGAATTAACGTTTTATCTCCTGCAATGGCTCAGAAGAGTATAACGTCATTTTTCAGTCGTGCACCCTCCCAGCCAGCACAAGCTACACCTACTAAAAATAAAGTTAAAGTAGACAGTGAAGACAGTTGTTCTCCATTAAAAATTGGAAATGTAAGTATTTTTTCATTATCAGGTAATCCTCTTTATTGTGTGTAAGTAAGTTTGTTCATATATTTTCTTTTCATATTTGCAGAAAAGCTCTAAAAGATTGAGAATTGAAAGTGATTCTGATTCGGATTCACCACCAGAGAAAAGGAACTCGGTTAACGGAAATAATGCAAATGGTAAATCTTCGCCAGTAACTGTTAAAAAAGAAAATGATGAAAGAGAGACTGCGTCTTTAGAAAATGATTTAGAGATGGATGCCAGTGAAACATCGGAGAATGTCAAAGTTGAAAAAAATGTTTCTCCCAAAGCCCAGAAAACTGATGATATTTCAAATGATAAGAAAGTAAAATCACCAGCTATTAAACAGAAAGTATCTCCCAAATCAAAAAAGGAAAAAACCTCATCAAAAAACATTAAGAATAAATCTCCGCTCAGTAATAAAACTGAAGATAAATTAAAGAAAACATTGATTGGTACAAATGAATTCAAAGATGAGAACAAAGACGAAGATAGTTTAAAAGTCAAAAAGGTAAATGTTTCTCAAGAAGATACAAAAAATAATTGCCAAGAAATAACTGAAAAAAAGAAACCTCAAGGGCTACAAGGATTCTTTACAACAAAGTCAACTAAAACAGATGACAAAACTGAAAAGAATATAGTATATGATCCTACAAAAACAAAATATCATCCTATTGATGATGCTATTTGGTCTCAGGGGGACAAAGTGCCTTATCTGGCACTCGCTAGAACTTTAGAAGAAATAGAAAAGATATCTGCTAGACTGAAGATTATTGAAGTGTTGAGTAACTTCTTAAGGTCAGTGATTGTGCTGTCACCCAATGATTTATTACCAAGCGTGTATTTGTGTTTGAATAAATTAGCCCCAGCATATGAGAGTGTAGAGTTAGGTATAGCAGAGACCACTCTGATGAAAGCTATTGCTCAGACCACTGGACGTTCAATGGCTCAGATAAAGAATGATTGTAACGGTACAGGGGATATTGGCTTGGTAGCTGAGCAGTCTAAATCTAATCAAAGAATGATGTTCCAACCCGCTCCATTGACAGTCAGAGCAGTGTTTGATAAACTGAAGGATATTGCACAAATGTCTGGTAAATTTAATTTCTTTACCATATTTTAAATATTTCAATAACTTTCATAATAATTTTATGTTCTTTAATGCTTATCAATTTTTATTTTAGGGCATGCATCAATGGCAAAAAAGGTTGATAAAATTCAGTCTATGTTTGTTGCCTGTAGATTCTCCGAAGCAAGATTTCTGATTAGGTAGCATTCTCAAGTCATATTATAATTATGCTTATTACTTTTTTGTAATTTACAATCAATGTATCCTTTTAATTTATAGATCATTAGCAGGAAAATTAAGAATAGGCCTAGCGGAACAATCAGTTCTGCAGGCTTTAGCGCAGGCTTGTACAACAACACCACCACTAGCCACTCAGGAAGGAGATGAATGGCCTCCTAAAGTTCTCAATGCTTCTAAGGGACTCTCTCAGGAACAATTCAAGGTATAACTATGTTTTTTATTTGAATTGCTGTTATTAGAGTTTAGAAAATCTATTTGCGAGGAGGAAACTACACTAGCCAGACATCTAGCAGATATGATCTATGAACATAAAATTGTAGTGCTTATTACATATTTTTTGATGCTATATTCAACATGTTATTATTTCCATAAATACAAAATGATGTAAAAAGAATTACCGAGCAAAACAATGGTAATTGAATTTTGTATAATTAAAGTCTTCAAAAAGCTTATAAATACAACTAATACAATATCCGGCAATCATGTATGGCAGTAATAATTATGCATTAATTAACATTTAAGTCTTCAAAAAGCTTATAAATACAACTAATACAATATCCTGCAATCATCTATGGCAGTAATAATTATGCATTAATTAACATTTAAGTCTTCAAAAAGCTTATAAATACAACTAATACAATATCCTGCAATCATCTATGGCAGTAATAATTATGCATTAATTAACATTTAAGTCTTCAAAAAGCTTATAAATACAACTAATACAATATCCTGCAATCATCTATGGCAGTAATAATTATGCATTAATTAACATTTAAGTCTTCAAAAAGCTTATAAATACAACTAATACAATATCCGGCAATCATCTATGGCAGTAATAATTGAACGTAGTTATGCAAAAAGCAGACAGCCCACAAAAAGTATAATTTAAATATGGCCGTTTTTGCATATGGACACTATATTATATTGAGTGAACTGATTTTTTTTTCAACGTATTTTTTATGAAATGTTTATATGAAAGGCCCCTGGCTGGTTTTTGTAAACTGTAGTATTAGACATTTTAAATCTCGTAAGACAAAAAACTCAAATATACGTAATTGTGGACTGTCTGCTTTCTGCATAACTACGTTCAATTATGCATTAATTAACATTTAAGATGGAAATATAATTATGTTTAGGAAACTTTAAATAGTCATACTGAAAAATGTCATTGCTTGACATAGTATACTTTCTCTATGACCAACAGAAATTTAAACAAATTGTCCTACTATTTACATTATTTTTTAATTTGTTATTGCAGGCCATGGTAGATGAGCAGGCTCTCATATTAAAGACAGTTTACTGCGAGTGTCCCAACTACGATATGATTATCCCTATCATACTGGAACATGGCATTGAAGGACTGCCAAAGCATTGTCGTCTAACTCCGGGGATACCACTCAAACCCATGTTGGCACATCCTACTAAGGGTGTGCAAGAAGTTCTACAAAGGTAAGCATTTTGTCAACATCTCAGAGCTTGCTATTATGGGAACCAGATTTATAATGTTTCACACTTTATATAAGTGTTTTGTTCCTTCTACATAAAGTAAAAATGTTATGATTGTTGATTGTAGATTTGAAAACGTAGAATTTACATGCGAATGGAAGTATGATGGGGAGCGAGCTCAGATTCACGTGCCATCTATCGAGAAAGATGGAAAATTGACTTGCAATGTTAGCGGGGCGTCAATATACAGCAGAAACCAGGAGAATAATACAACCAAATATCCTGACATTATCAACAGATTGGAGAAAACTTTGAAAGACACGGTCACAAGTTGTATATTAGACTGTGAAGCTGTAGCTTGGGATAAAGAAAAGAAAACCATCATGCCATTCCAGGTATATTGAAAACACTTTTGGACTTTTGCTAGATTAGGAAATTGAGATTCGTTTATTTCTATTTTATGATTTGAAAAGTATTCAATCTACTTTATAATGCATGTTTGGAGAAAAAAAAGTTATTAATGTAAATGTACAATAAACTTTTCCAGGTATTATCAACCCGTAAAAAGAAGGATGCAAATGAAGCTGATATCAAAGTGGCAGTTTGTATTTTCATGTTTGATCTACTCTATCTCAATGGAGAAGCTTTGGTAAAGAAACCATTTGAAGAACGAAGAAAATTACTTCGAGAAAATTTCAATATGGTGGATGGAGAGTGGCATATGGCCACCAGTCTAGACTGTAGCACCATAGAAAGTATACAAGAGTTTCTGGAGGAGAGTGTAAAGGGGAACTGTGAAGGACTTATGGTGAAAACTCTTAATGGAAAGGATGCTACATATGAAATTGCAAAGAGGTCTAGAAATTGGCTTAAGGTGGTTATAGTGTTGTTATAATTAAAGTACATTAATTTCTAATATTATAATAATATATGTAAATCATATATGTATAATGAGTTAATTGAATAATCATATATGTATAAAAGTATTATTTTATGATGTTCTCTATATCCATAGAGAAATGTCAAAAAAGTCAGGAATGTCAAAATTTTATTAGTTACTGTGTTCGTTACTAGAATTTTTTTCTGTGTAAATTCAAAGAGGGTATTTCTTTTTTATGGAACCAATCGTTATTTTTTATATTTTGGGTTTACAGGTGAATATTCTCAAAATTTTCTCAATTTCACTGTCAAACGTTTAAGGAATGCCCCATAAGATTTGAATTAAATTTAATTTGAGTAAATGGGGAAATATGCTCACCTTGTTATCTATTTTTTTATAAATATTGTGCCACTTTATAGTTTGTTTACAAAGGTCTTGTAATTATTAATTTTAGTTGAAGAAAGACTATTTGGAAGGAGTCGGAGATACCATAGATGCAGTCGTTATCGGAGGTTATCTTGGTCGAGGTAAACGTACAGGAGTTTACGGAGGTTTCCTGCTTGCATGCTATGATAAAGATACAGATGAATATCAGAGTCTGTGCAAAATAGGTACCGGATTCAGTGATCAGGATTTACAGGACCACTCCAAGTCTTTAGCAGAACATGTAATTCCTGCGCCCAAAGGATATTACAGATATGACTCATCCTTAGAACCTGATAATTGGTTCGACGCTGTTCAGGTTTGGGAAATCAAGTGTGCAGATTTGTCTCTATCGCCCATTCACAGAGCTGCAATGGGGATAGTGGATCCAGAAAAAGGGATTTCTCTACGTTTTCCCAGGTAAACAAAATAGTAATATTAATTGGTTTTTATTCTGCCGAATGTAGTGCATAAACCATACTGAATTTGAATTCTATTAGAATTCCTTATTTAAGAAAATAACTGATCTACTTTATATCTATATATCTGTTCACAATAGTAACTTTGATATTTCCTATAAAATATATATAGGATACAAGGTACTCCGATTTGAGCTGTACAATTCACATGTGACAAAGGATTGAAAATTGTTAAATTAAAAATCAATTTTTTTTTATGGAACACATCGATAGTATTTTCAAAGTGTATTATTATTTTAAATTTCCAATAATGTTTTTTGTTTCAGATTTATAAGAATAAGAGATGATAAAACTGCAGAAAATGCCACATCGGCACAACAAATAGCTGAGCTATACTGCAATCAAGATCAGGTGAAAAACCAAACATCAAACACTACTAAGAACATTGAAGATGACTTCTACTAAATTACAAATTGTATTCATATGTTATGTTATATTTGACTTACAAATTAGTACCAACCATTTATTTGTGATTACCCATACGGCCAGAGTGTCATGGAGGTAATACTTTTGCCTTTGAGTTACAAGGTCCTGGGTTCAATTTCGGGCCAAGACTAAATAAAGAATGATTTTTTCAAATTATTCTGGGTCTGGGTGTTACATCTATTTGTGATCAGTGAAGTATATGTATGTGTATCGTCTCCTTAGTACCCATAGTACCAAATTCATATCTTAGTTTGGGGCTCTCTCGATCTTTGTGATCTTATATTTGAAAAAAGTATATCCTCTTAAACCCCACAATTTTTTATTACAATATATAATTTTGAATGTATTTCTTGTTGAACATAAATTTTGTAACTTTTCGATTTTCGAAGAGGAAACACTATGAAAGTTCATTTTAATTTAGATAATAAATATTTAAAGAAAAAACACTGTTTACGTTCATTTAAAATTGTTATATTATTAAAAGCTTTTCGGACATACGTCCATCTTCAGTAATAATTACTTATAACTAATGACAAATTGATGGTACATGATAATACAAAATCTCTATTAACCCCGCCCACTCCCCCTCCCCATAATTAATTTTGTATTATCATGTACCATCAATTTGTCATTAGTTATAAGTAATTATTACTGAAGATGGACGTATGTCCGAAAAGCTTTTAATAATATAACAATTTTAAATGAAAGTAAACAGTGTTTTTTCTTTAAATATTTATTATCTAAAATAAATTTTGTGTCAAATTTTATACTTACCAATAAATGTTACTATTGATAATTATTTACCTTAATTTATTTTTTAATCTTTCATTCTGCTCACTTATGTAGATCGAATCTACAAAAAAATACATCTTGTTGAAACTGTCGCAGAAAATTTCAAATGATATGAATGTATCAAAATAAAATTTATGAATTTTCAAATAATAATCTGTCTAAATTTGGTTGATTTCATGAGTACAAAATAAACTATGTCCATTTTTTTATACAATGTTTTAGCATAAAGTGACACCAGCAGGGTTATTCTTGACGCTTTCTTATTCGATACTAATACTTTTTCTGATACTTTTCTTAAATTGGTATTCTTGAAATTAAGTAGTGGCGCTATTTCGATGCGAATACTTTTGAAAGCTTTTCGTGACTAGAAATCCGTTAATGCGTCTTAATTTAGTACTAAATTGGTATTCTTGAAATAAACTTAAGACCGCCAATAAGACGGATACTTATAAAATGACGTTTAATAATAAGAAACCAAAAGTGTTGTCTTATTTGAAGAAAACTTCGTGGTAAATGATTAAAACATGTAAGTATTTTAGGAAAATAATGTATTTTGTATATTTTTAAATATTGAAATATAACTTATAAATTAATTGTTACATTATTTCTTCTTTGAGAGCAACTTAACATCAAGTTTTAAGCAAATATAATACATACGTTTTAATATGTAAGCATAGTTTTTCAAATTAAAATTTGTGTTTGTATTCAATATTTGCCATATTTTCACGTGTTGATTTTGTTAAAGGGCTCACGCATTGACGCATATGATATGAAAAACGTTTTGAGAAGTGCAAAATAACAGTGTCTAAATGCTTAAAGGAAGTTACGTTGGCCCTAAACCACGCTTACATTATAAAAAAAATATATATTAAATTTCCCAATCTTAAAGCAAAGAAAAGATAGTGAATTATCATTAAAACAATATAGCTCATGATATAATATAATTTGCTCTACAATTCGGCCATGGTTGCCAAAATTACATAATGCCTGTCGTCTAATACAGCAAAATTGCCTCTTCCACCAGATATCCCTGTAGAAGATATGGCTTATGCATACTTCTTCTGAAGATACCCATACTGATGAACTAAGGAGAGATATGAATCAGAGGGATAAATTTTGTTGCAGCATTACAGCGGACACATCAAAGACGAACTTCATAGATAGCAACAAACTTTTGCTCTACATAATATAATATACATATTAGTAAATATTTTTCTTAACTCAATTACCATACTTTTGCCTTGTTCTTATAATATAATTATTTACTACTTAATTTGTTTCTTTTTTATACATACCCTTTTTTCTAGTCATGCCATGGAAGGAAATATTGTAAAAAATAAAACAAAATAATATTTTTATATTAAAAGTTTATTGGTGACACTATGTTGCGAACAAAAATGCAATGGCAACACATTACAAACATTCATAAAGAAAAACATATTAGAATGAAATGGAAATCTGAGAAGAGTGTGTGTGAAAACAGACTGATAGAGCGAAGAATGAAAAGATAGAGAAGAATGTAAATTGAGGTGTTGTCAAAAGATAGAAAGTGAATAAGTTGAGATGTTTTGTCAAATTGAAAGAATGATGTAAAAATCTACATGGCTAAAAGGAAGGTATCTAGGAAGTGTGGCTGTCCTCGGGTAACATGGTTGGATCACTGTCTGGATTCTGAAGGATGGTGACGTCAGAAATAGAAGGATATGTATGAATTTGATGGAAGCGAGAGAAGTAAGTAAACACCTATTTCTTTAGCGATATATTCTCTTAGGGGATATGGTGTGGTAGGACAGATAGATGCTACTACTACTACTATACCATCACGGCATATCCCACAAGTGGGGTAGCCAGCAGATCAGCCGCATGTAAGGAACATGCAAACTGTCCTCTTCGTGCCAATATAAAATCAAGACATTCAGGATGGGTGGCAAACCTCATCGCTGAATCACAGATAGATGCAACACCATATAATGGGAAAGATATATATAAATATAAAATCAAGACATTCAGGATGGGTGGCAAACCTCATCGCTGAATCACAGATAGATGCAACACCATATAATGGGAAAGATAGGTATATTTAAAAAATATCTCAAAATAAATTAACATTTGGTTCATCCCACAGCACAAGGTAATGTGAACTAATGAAGATTTATATAAGTAAACTACATAACGGTTTAATAATTCATTTCAGAATGGGCTGGGAGTGCCAAGTGGAATATTTTCATAAGCAGAGAAACAAATGTTTATTTATTTTGTTGTCAAATGTTGATATATTGATTGAATATAGTTTTATTGTAATTATTATTTCTAAAGATTTTGAAATATCTCCCAACGTTTGTCCGTTTCACCCGTTGTTTAACCACCTCAAAGTGCTCTCTTTCTATTGTCATCTTCTCCTTTTCTGCCCCAGCTCGCGTCCACTCAGCCTAAATATACCTTTCTTCTAGATTTAAGATTATTTCACACTCCATCTCAAAAACATTTCCTGGACGTCTCCTTGGTGAAAATTGAGTGCAAGTTGGTGGACGCTGACGTCGTGGTGCTGAAAAAAAATTAACATTATGTTACAAGTGTATCATCTTATATACTTGATTTCTGGATACGTGATAGAGAGTCTGAGGAGTGTAAACTTAGATTTCAAAGGTTAGAAGAGTATTATAGGACAGTCACTTCAATATAATTATTGTATTGTATTAGAACCAACTTAACAAGAATAACAGTGTCTTAATTACAATGAAACATCCAACAATTATAAAATCTTCCCTAATGGTGAATGTTTTTGACTTGAAATAAGTCAAACCAAACTGGACAGAGAGGATTGTAACTTGTAAGTCCAATGGATAGTCCATCTAAGATTCATATAGTGCGACATATACTTATGTTATAATGCTATGTATCTCTCATTGATGAAATCTATAATAATTGTGTAATCAACTTCATATTGTATAAAAGTACATCTTCACTACAAGTTGTTGTGCAAATATAGTAAATTAGTAAGATAGTTTTAATTTTTATGTAAAAAAAACACTAACTGGAAAGTCTTGTTGCCTCGTCAGGTGGTTAACTGTTTCTTGTTGGACTTCCTGTGAATTCAATATTATATCTTTTATTTTAGGTTGGACCTCCCCTTCGATGTCACTAGCGCGTTCCATCGCATGTAGGACAATCTCGACATATTTTCTAAAAAACAGAATAAATATATACTTAATGCACTTAAAAAAGGTTTTGTTACCTGTATTAAACAATGATTATGTACATAAATATATTGTATTAATGTATTCACAAACATCCCGACTCTATTTTACTTATTGTATCAAGTATTTTACGTTTGTAAAACTTTGTAAATGTAGGTACTTACACATTTAGTTAGAATATTGTACCTATGTGATTTTTATAAATTAATAAGTTACAGCACAAGTTAATAATCTATCTAAGTAATAAATAATAAGTTATATCATATAATACAAGTAAAACTTTATATTCACTTACCAGCAAAATTACAACAAACGCCGCGCAATAAATGACATTTCCTTTCAAGGTTAGTTCGTAAGCGTTCTGTCAAAAGTCAAGAATCAATATGACCAACTTTGAAATATCAAATAACATTAAATAAACGATTTAAATGAAAATAACTTTACAAATAATTTATTAAATCTAGTAATTTATTGTCAATTTAAATATTTTACATATTTGTTCAAAAATATTTCGTGAAAATTAAGTATTATTCGCAAAAATATGAAATTTGCCGAAACCATAGACAATACGACAAAAATTCACATTGTTGCTAACGGGCCGTTAAACTAGTATCGGAAAAGATCGAAGTTCCAAATAAGAAAGAGAAAAAGAAAGTGTCAGGAATACGAAATTTAGTCATGGTCTTTTTATTTACGATCTTAAGTCTAGTATTAGTATCGAATAAGAAAGCGTCAAGAATAAGCCTGCAGATCTAACCTATAATCAGTCATATGTAAAATATTGTATACTTGTGATACATGAATATGTAGGAATAGTGCAAATAATTGATTGTGCACCTAAAAATCAACACAATTCCACCATATTTTTACTCTTCAATTGAATTACTACATATGTATATAAAAAAAACGACATTTAGATACGTTCAAGAGATTTGAAAAAGTTCTCTGGTTGCAGATCTACAAAACTTTGTAGTCGATAATTGAATCGTGTATTTCAGAAACCCCAAAACTCCCTTTTTTTCGAATTTCACTTTTTCGCAGAATTTAATTGTTCATGGGTAGACACATGTTATAGTGAAGAGAAACACCAAAAATCTATCAATTCAATAGAACAAATAAACCGCCAAAAATTTAATGTATTGCAGAAACACCAAAAATCCGGGAGTTGTGGTGTTTCTGCAATACACTCTGAATATACGATAGTGAAACACACTGATGATAATGCCCAATTCGAGTCAAATACTCGATTGGAAAAATTTTATTATAAGAAGACAATGCTTTCAGTTGAATCAATGGGAAAAAAAAATATTTCAAGAGATCAAAAGTTTAGCTTTAAAATATCTCAGTTTCGCCACTTTATCCATTCTTGGGAACATGAAGGTGTTGTCATAACAAAAGACTATTGATGGTTTCCAAGATCACTCTTTTAGGCTACGCAATAGTAATAGAGATATTATTCGTTTTCCCACAAAAACAGCATACACACAAGTTGTATACCAATAAATACGTTGAAAATGCAGGACATAAAAAAACTTGAAAAGTATATTCCCGATGAGGAGGGAATTTCAGCATTTTACACAGAAATTTTTGATTGGCCGACATGTGACCCCAATAAAGATGCTAGCCCAGATGAAGATTAATTTTTATTATTGTTATTTTAATTTGAAAATATATTTTTTTATATAAAAACAGATTTTTTTACTTTTATGTTTACCCATAAATACGTGTATTGCAGAAACACCAATAATCCAACAATTTCAAAACTTAAAAAATAAATAAAGAAACTCAAATGTGTTTCATTTTTTATTCTTATCGTATCCGTTAGCATTAAAACTATATTTCTCTCTCATACACAAAAATACGTTTTCCACAAAAAAATTACAGTATTCACTTTTTTTCGATTTCCCAATAAATTGATTCTAAGGAGTTTTGGGCTTTCTGAAATACACGATTCAATTAAAAATGGGTGAAAACTTATTCTACGATGAAGTCATGTCGCATAATATCACAATGTAAAATGCTCATAAAATAGCAAATATCAAATAATATAGGTATCTGCATAGAATGTTATTTGCACCAATTTTAACCACAAAATTAGATCCAGTATTCAACCATTAGCATAAGAGAGCTGTATATGCTGAGATCATATGACAGTGAATGAATGGTGCAAGGGGTTACACTGGTTTGAATTTCGCGGGATTTGAATTGGTGTAAAATAGTAAAGACGACATTTTATTGTCGTGATGTTGACTTTCGTAGTAGGATCATGGAGATGGAAAAGTTGTGCTTGTGCTGCCATCTATTGATATCGATGGTTATCTGAGCAACCTTCGTGTATGTTGTGTGATGTGCACGCGAGATCTTACTTATTTTTCGTTTATTTTGTTATAATACTTAGTTAATGATTGTGAAATCAATGTGATTAAATAAGTTTGGTGTGTTTTTTATTACTCCTACCACGTTCCGGCTACATGGATCCCGCCGTAGCGTGGTATCAGCCTGAACAAGAAGGTCCCGCGAAGCAACTTTGGCTCCGCATTTGGGAATCGCAAGACGATCTGTTAAAAATTAAATCGGACAGTACGAACGCAATAATAGCAAACAATATGAAGACTCCAGACTTTATACCTGTGAATGATATCAGTGCGGGTGATTATAGGAATAATATAAATATCAATTATTATAATCCTCCCAGGAGGAAAGTGGTTGACAACCGCGCTTCCACATTCAATATGAATAAAAACTATATTCAACTTATTGGCGAATTTGGTGGGTGTCCGTGGAGGGTCCCCAACTTCCATTATTCTCCAGGAGTATTCGGGTAAATATGTTACTTTCATTACTGAGTCGCTTTAGGAATATTTTCATTGATATACATCTGTCATCCCTACCTACTCCATAACTATTACGAGTTAGTATTGTGTACCTGCTGGGCTGATAAATGTACTTGTACTAACATAATATAAAGGAATGTAATATGTGAGTGTGACTGATTGCAAATTGAAAAGAAATGTGGCTCGTTGTAGCCTTGACCCGCGTTCCTATCATTTATTTTTCGCAGGATACTCAACAACTTTTCGTAGCGTGCTATAATAAGTTCTCGTAATATAAACTGTACCCAATAAATCTCAATTGAGTGTTCGCTTTTCCCTGTGGCATTTCGTCTTCCTAATTAAGATGGCGCATGTGGGTTGACATCGCGGATTATACTACAATTTTTATTATTCATTACAACATATTTTGTTATAATGTCATATAGTAATTTTATCGTTGTTGTATACAACTTCGTTCATTCTTTAGTATCCCACTTTTACTTTCAATTTTAAAATATGTGTATAACCTACAAATAAAAAAATTCCTAAGTGAATATTAGCAAAATATAATTTTGACCAATATCTTTATCCAATAGTTTTTTTATGTTTAAAACGTCTCCTATGGTAGTGGTTTAAAAGGGTCAATGGTTTGAAAAACCAAGTTATGAGCTGATTCAGTTTATGTTATGTTATTTTAGTTCTACTATTTGCAATGATTTTTTGACACTGTTTTTCCCTGTTTAGAAATATAAATAGAGATGCTATCCTTTATGTACACAAAAAAAAAAAAAATTAATATCTAATATGTATGTGTATTAAGATATATGTTAGTAATTGAAGTGATTAAAACATAGGCTGGAAATTCAAAGAAAAAATTGGTAACCCAATCAACATAATTTTATATCCATCAGTTTTAGGTTAATGAACATTGGTTCAAAGGGATTCATTAAAAAAAAATGCAGATGCATTTATAAAAGTTCTGTACCGTTGATACAAAATATATTGATGGTCCATGTATTTATAGTGCACCTGTTGGTTTTGTTTTTATAATTCCTTACTAAACTTGAGAACATCTAGTTTTTTTTCATTATTATAGAGTCCTTTTATGATTTTTTAGGTATATATAATGTATTAGAACGAAAAAGACCACTACCATCTTATTTTTATGGATTGATACAGCATAATATTATTATTGTTAATTTTGGAATATGTTGACTGAGTACATTAATAATAAGTTATTAGGCTATTACCTATGTCAATGGAAAAAAATATGCTTCCCACTATGACTGTAAGGTCTATTTTCCTATGAAAAAATATGCGTACCACGTGAGATAGTAGCTCTTCGAGTGGTGTCCCTTTCTAACACATAGTTGTACCTGTTATATGACAGTTTGGCGGGGAGGTATCATTCTTGCTTTTAAGTCACAGGGTCCCGGGTTTGATTCCCAGGCAGCGCAAAATGAAAAATTTTCTTTTCCAAATTGGCCTGGGTCTGAGTATTACATGTATTTGTGTGTGGTGCATTGTGTATTGTTGTGTAAGTACCCATAATACAAGATTCATATCCTAGTTTGGGAATAGCTCGTCTGTGTGCTAAATATAATATAAATTAATATAGTTTATTATTTCTATCACAGAGACCTCTCCCTTTCTAACACATGGTTATACTATGTGAAAGAAAGGGACAGCTCTCTAAGAATTACTTCTCAGGTGGCACAGTTTTTCATGGAAGTGTACAGTCTGGGTATCAATTAAATCCGTGCATATAACTTTGACAAATTGGTCAAAATGAGCATTAGGGAGATTTTATTTATACCACATCATGTACATTTTATCATAGGAGAGACTATGGGATCAGAAAAAGGTGATTTGGAACAAATTAGTCTCAACTTTTATTGATCAAAGACTCCAAAGGGTTAATAGTAATAAAAGTTTTAGGCACTAGGACATAATAGATATAATATGTAGTTATTTATTTTTTTATATTGTGTAAATATTAAAACTAATGTAATAAACATTTAATTATTTCATGAACACAAGTTGTATATATGGTCTGAAGATGTCAGCTGTTGTGTTTCGAGAAGGATCTGACTGTATATATACTGCACAAATATTTTTTCCATCATGTATTCCAGATTTATTACCCCCCCCCCTCCCCTTTGCTTCACAATTATTAAATAAATTAATATTACATTTTTTTGTTATGAAATTCTGTTCTAAAATAATTCACACTCTTAACATTCTAATGTGTAATATTGGATGGCATTTGAATATAGAATAGAAAAGATTCTAGTAGTCTATCCTGTATATATATCATAATTTATTTGTGGTGCAAACAGTCTTTTACATCCACTTGTGGGAGATGGACTATCACAGAATCGCTAGTCTAGAGCCGGTGTTGAGGCATATATACATGAAAGTTTTGCATATATTTAACCCCCAATTTTATTTTCATACCCGTAAATAATAAAATAATCCATCGTTTTTCATATGTTACTGTTTTGAAAAAAGTGTGACGTGTATATATTTCAAAACTTGAACAAAAAGTGTGAGTTCATTATCCCCCAAATAAATGATCGGGAAGACAAGTTTTTCTATAACGAATTTTGGTTTTATTAATCAAATACTGTAGCCGAGTTTTGTGTGGAACTGGCTCAAACTTTTTGCGAAAAAGAAAAATGTTTTATAAGCATTTCTTTATTGTCACGCGATTTTTATGTGATCTGTCATGCATATAGTCTGCTGGCTACCCTATTTGTGGGAAATGCCATGATGGTATGATTAAATGATAATATGGTGACTGCAATCATTAATTATGGATGTAATTAGTTCCGTGGCTATTCCACTTTATGGAAATGCTGTGGCGATAAAGAGTAAAAAGTAATTGGCATCAAAGTTATTCGAGAATATTATAATAACAGTGTCTAAATAAAATGTCTCTCTTAGCGTAACTTCTCATTTCATTTGAAAAGATGTGAACCGATTATTAATTAAGTAGGTACCTAAGTACAATATCAATCATTTCTTTATTTAAAATAAAATATTTGTGTATGTAACAGCATGTAACATCCATCCAAATGCTATAAATAAATAAATAAATAACTCTTTATTGGCAAACGAAAGACAAAACTATTGGAAAGTGAAACAGTAGAATCCCAAAATGCGATCTTATTGCTTGAGCAATCCCTTCCTTGTAGAAAATTAACGACCCAAGGACCGATAAGGTTTCTAGGACCGATTAAGTTCCTAATGTGGTGTTCTCACTTTGGCGAATATCGCCAGGGCACCAAAATATCGCCAGCCATTTGAACCGTGTGAACAAAATGACAGCTAGTCTGAAACGATAAAAACCAGTAGAAACGATATCGTCTCGAGTTGACCACCTTCCAACTTTTTCGTCAGATTGAACGATTCGCGCATGCGCAGATGTGCGCGGCGTTCGTATCTATGGTAAAAACTTTATAACCTATAAATTTTATAATGTTTCCCGCTTCGTGACAGCTGTTATCTTTGTTGTTAGTTTGTGGCGTTTGTTTCCTTAATTAAAAGGCGCCTTATAACCTCTACTATAACATTTTCGACTAAAAATAAACACTTCGCGATCTCCATCTCGACGTCCGCCATTTTGAAAACAGTGTCAAAATCATAGCACATCTGACAGATCGTTTTTATATCGGTAGACTGTGTGAACAGGTGTGCCGATCAATGGATGTCCGGCGAATATTGTTTTTTCGCCAGGCGATATATTTTGAAATTCACCTGGCGATATTCGCCAAATGTGAACACCCCATAAATGTAAATAATTTCTATAGTAAGAAATACTTATTTTTTGCTAAAAACGTACACGGGCTGGATATCTGCGTGTCAGCAGCTAAAAATGCCTGCTATTTGAAGAGATTTATACTTTACAACGAGAGATGCGTTTCGTTCGCTTGTTTTAATTGATCCAACTATGGATTTCTACCACTTGTGTACCAATACTATAAATAACGAGAAATATTGCAGCATTAATATTTCCCGTGACATCAACCGTTTGTTTTTGTTTTTTTTTTTTTAATTTTTCATTGAAAACCAAATTTAGTGCACTTGCGTGTTGATTATCTTTTTAATATCATTTTCAGTTTGATTTTTAACTAATTTGTGCAAACGGCGATGTTGTTTGTACTTATTTTATCCGATAAACAATAATAAGCATACGATTTTGACCTAGTCCAATATTAGACATGTTTAACGTGATTATAGCTAGATAGATTGTTGTAGATTCTAGTTTTGCTCCATGCAATACTATTGAAAAGTTTGTGTACAAAATACAAATACATTAATTGTGAATAAAAAGAGAACCATTGATGGGAGTTGTGGTCTTCTAAGTATTGCACAGTTTTACGTATTATAAAATTTAAGTGTATAAATACATAACATTATGTATAAAAATAAGCCGCATTTTGGAGGAGACAAAATAAAAGATACTTTAAACCATTTACTTTATTCATATTTTAATTATAAATTTGTTAAAACCGGTGTCAGTTAATTTATAAAAAATAAAATAATTTTACGATGTGCGACAGTTTGTATCACCTGGAGTATATAAATAATATCGAGGTTTTCTTCTGATTACATAGAAAAAAACATTATTATTATCATCCTAAAAATATCACCCTGCACTGAGACCATAACAGCTTTTGGCCAAGGCGATCTCAGCAGGAATAATGAATATGTGAGATTTTGAAAATATGCCCGGTCCCGGGGTACCATCTATTGAAAATTTTGCTGGTCCGCGACTTGTAAAGACGCAAGTGGAACAGAAATCAAATTATTTGTATAATTGCAATTTAAAGCAGTACCTATATTGTAATTGGTGTGCGCATACCATTCCATACCATATTCATCGTGTGTCATCATAGGTGGAAATGTAGATCTATACATGTATTAGGTATGTACTATTAGGTTCACTCTCAGTACAGTATATTTACTGAATCCGTAGCTGTTTCCATAGAAACAAGATACCCGATATTACGAAATATTTTTAGCACATACAAACACGCTGACGCGACCACGTGTTTTTGACGTACGGTGCGAAAATATGTTCTTTTCCCTCTAGCAACTTGTACGGAGTACTATCTGGTATAAGCATATACGCACACCTACATTACACTCCGTCATAGAATAATATACCTACATCATAACATTATAGAGTTGTGACCACTCGCTTTGCCTATGTAATTACTAAGATTATTTGCACCGATTAAGAATTCAAGTGTGATTTTATCGAACAAATATGTTGAAATATATTATTAAATTTTAATGCGGTGTCTTATTGATATAAATAATAATAAGACAAATATCAGGCGCCGTGTACTGAATTAAATCATCGCAGTGACTACCAAATGTTTATGTCTTCCAAACAAGTAGTATTGAATCGCTTTGTAATATTTCACTTTATTTTAGACTCAGTGATTAGGTATTAATTACTTGATTTTCAATGATTGGATATTTAACAATATGTTTCCAAACTATTACATAGTAAATTCATCAAAATATATTATTCCGCATTCCCATACCTAAATGTAACCTATATAAATTTATTCTGTATTATTTATTGCTTTACTCAGTTTCATCCCCAGAGAAAATTAATTCGAGCATTTCGCTCTGTTATCCATCTTTTCGTATTTATTAAACCCACTCATATCTTTTACCAATGTTTTATGTATTTACTAGCTTATTTTGACACACCATGATTGGCTCATTATATAGACCTCTTTTTATAAATTCTTACTATTTTGTGTTTATTTGGATCTTGACTTACGAATTTGCAATCTACCTGTGTGATTGTGTATGATTGTTTTTCTTGTTGGCTGTCATACTTTTTTTTAACTTTTATTTTGTATAAGGCTCACGCCGTATATGATTAGAATAAATAAATAAACTCATTATTATCTATCTGTACCATCACGACATATTTCTCAAACGGGGTAGTCAGCGGACTAACTGCACGTAATGAATGTACATATAAGCCGTCGTATTTGTGCCATAATTAAATTCAGTGTTGGTGGAATACCTTATCGCTGAATAGAAGGTATTCAATGTTATATTCATCGAGTCATGACTTATCAAATGATCGACACCAATTTTTTTCTGTATTAAAGACTTATCCATATTTACTGAAAATGTGATAGGTACATACGATATTATACAATTGGTATTGTCAGCGACGTATAGACAAATCTTTAGATTGATAATGACGCTTGGCCTCTGGTTGATTTATGTATTGTGATGTTGTTGTCGTTGTCGTCGTCGTACAACCTGTAGTGTATAGAATATTTACATATTATACGTGTGTCTATTGTTTGCACTTTCAGATGCGAGTTAGTACTATAAGTATTTACATTAGCGGGTACGTACGTAAGTAACGTAAGCTTAGTTCGTCATAGTTGTTGTAACGTTAAATACGTGTTTATTATAATTCCTAATGTGTAAGCACCGGCTTATGTGGTGGTAACGAATACAAACAATTCTCTGCCAACCCCCACAACTTGTGGTACTCGACGATCATACTAAAAGGTTGTTTAACACCGTCCCAAATACTTGGTGAATAATGCAACACCTGAGATATGAGCACAGTTATTTAGGTTATGAAGTGTTTACTTGATTCATTACTCCAATAGTTTGCAAACATTACTTCGCTTTACTTGTCATATCGTACAATAGTATCACATAGTTTTTTTTAAATAATATTTATATGGACAGTTCACACAGCGATCTAGTCGCTAAGTAAATATGTATATGGATAGTTCACACAAATCGAGCTAATCCCAAACTAAGATATGAATCTTGTTCTACGGATACTAAAGCGACGTTACACATACTTTGAAGAGAGATCCATCTCCCACTCGGATATCTCAAGAGACGTAGGACCATGGGGCAGGCCTGAAGGGCTAGCTAGACAAAATATAATATAAAGGGTCGTTCACAGACGTTCACTTTCAGTGATCACTCCGGATGATCCTCCAAGATGAACAGGTGTGAACGGGCGTTTCATCGCTAGTGATCACTAGCGATGACGGAGAAAAGAGATTACCACTCGTCATAATGGGGTGTTCACATTTGGCGAATATCGCCAGCCGAATTTCAAAATATAACGCCAGGCGAAAAAACAAAATTCGCCGTACGCCCATTGATCGTCACACCTGTTCACACAAGTCCACCGATATAGAAACGATCTGTCAGATGCGCTTTGATTTTGACACTGTTTTCAAAATGGCGTCGATATGGAGATCGCGAAGTGTTTATTTTTAGTCGTAAATGTTATAGTAGAGGTTATAAGGCGCCTTTTAATTAAGGAAACAAACGCCACAAACCAACAAAAAAGATAACAGCTGTCACGAAGCGGGAAACATTATAAAATTTATAGGTTATAAAGCTTTTACCATAGACACAAACGCCGCGCATATCTGCGCATGTGCAAATCGTTCGATCGCCCGAGAAAGTTGGAAGGTGGTCAACTCGAGACGATATCGTTTCTACTGGTTTTTATCGTTTCAGACTAGCTGTCATTTTGTTCACACGGTTCAAATGGCTGGCGATATTTTGGTGCCCTAGCGATATTCGCCAAAGTGAGAACACCACATAATTTTGATGAAAGGTCCTTTCACTGAAACGACCATAAACAAGTTTTATCTTATTATTTGTTTAATTCTCTATGAATTTGTATTGAATGTCAGAATCATGTACAAAATTATTATGCAGTCGAGAGCTATATTTATTTATTTTAAGTGTTATTTTCCATGTTTGAATTTGTTTAATTATTTTTGTACGAAAATACGTCAAACTACATACGACATGACTGAGAGTGTTGACATGGCAGTGAAAGCATAGGATGAACCAATGTGAACAGACGTGTTCACTTTCGATGAACAGGTTTGACCCTGACACTCTGGATGATCATCCAAAGTGAAACAATGTGAATGCTACTTAACGCATCAAACACATAATTATGTAGGTACCTCTTAGTTAAGGAGTATTGGTGCAGTACCTGTTTACTGCAATGTCCACCAGCACATTTCTGCTGCTAGTAGATTATGGACAATACTGTGTTAGATTCACCTACATACATGCCTACCTATCGAATGAGTGATGGTGTTGTTATGTTTGTAGTTTACAGTAATATAATTGTTGCTAGATTTGTATACGGATTTTAGCATAATATGAGTATTACGTCGTAATATGATTAATTTAAATATAGATAAATAATATCATAATACCTAGTTTTCTGTAGAGCACTTGGCTATGAATTGGTCTCTCACTATTTTCTGTAAGTTTTCAAATGTCCTGTAAAAGGCAGTTGTTCGAAAAATAACCACAGCTTTCATCTCAAATTCAGCGATGAAATTTGTCATCCATCCTGAATGTCTTGAATTTTTATTGGCATAGAGAGGACGGCTTGCATCTTTAAAATAGTTTTTCTCGTTCTTAGTGACACGAATATCTTGGATTAAAAAAAAACTTCGGCAATAATTGGGTAGTTGGAGTTTGCCCCGTCCATTAAAAATATATTTGAATCGAAAATATATTTTACTAACTTTGGGAACTTTGATTCTTCTATATCGATATATATCTTCTTAAATTGAGAAATAATTTCTTGTTTGAGAATTTTTATTTTTTCACCAAGGCAAATTCTCTTGACTTGAAATTTTTTTCTGTGTATTCATAATTAACAATTCGTCACAGTCTTTTTGAGACAAAGTACCTACCCAAAATAGTAGGTAAATAATGACCGCAGCTTATTCATCTCTCACTAAATAATTACATTATAAACACTTTGAACTCCATCTATATTGCAATCGTCTGAAATATTGCTACTCAAAATATTTTTAGGTAGGTAGTAGTATTAATTATATTAGTAGTGAGACTATTAACCGTATGGACCTACAATATGCAATGAATCATTCGTACATACTAAATAGTAAGTCTCTAATATATCTAATATACGTACAATGTCTTGAAGATGATGTAGGTACATTAATGTAGTGGTCCTTTGTATAGGTATATTTACATATCTATAAATGCAACGTACATATATCGATATTGTGTCATATAGGTTTATATAATACATATATATCTAGTCGAGTTTACTTTGTAATGGCTTATTACGAGCTGTCATGGGAACCATAAATTGTTTTCCCCGTTATAGGCGGTGGTCCATTGGTCATTGCTAGACCGTGAAAGCCTCAAAACATGCCTCCCATGGGAATTTTAAAAAGTCACTCACAAACACGAATGAAAGTTTATGTGGTATGTATTGTTGTAGTAAAGTATGGTAGATAATTGATATGCCAATATTTTTTTTGCTGAACTACGTAACTTCGCGTCGTACCTAATTATTGTAATCGCAACCACTATCTTCCAAATTAATATAATACTTTTCATTTTTAAATAAAATGTTTAAACTTGAATCACTATGTTTATTTGTTACATTAATTAATTATGTTTATTATTATAACACTATGTTTATTTGTTAATTAATGTAACAAATAAACATAGTGATTCAAGTTTAAACATTTTATTTAAAAATGCCTAGAAATATTGTTACATAGTAAATGCCTCTAAAATAAGTGAAATAATACTTTTCGTTACGGCTTGATTTTATGAATTCAATAATTTGAAAAAAATATATGTAGACAGATTAATCTTTGCTAAATCGTAGTGCACGATTTCTACTCGTGTAAATATTACACCGATACATGTATTATCTAGGGTTTAGGGAATCTAATACAAAACAAAATATTGTGTTTCTATTTTTGAAATAATCACTTATGTATTTGTTTGTAAATTGCTAATAAAAACTAAGAAATTGGATATAAAATGCATTACGACAGTCTGGAACTGCAATTTTCAAATTATTTTAAACATGAACAGAGTCCTGTTTAGTAAAATTCAATTCTCAATATTTCTCGAGGATATTCTCTCAAAACAAACCCTAGTATTGTCACATAGATCTCAATAGTTGTTGCTTATGTAGTTATGTACTTAGTTTTAAAATATCTTCGATATTCAATTCTCCGCAGCCTGATAAAATCTGCTATCTACAGTATTATGTTTATAGTGTTCTTGTCTATCAGATCATGTGAGTTGGGTTTCCTCCCTTGTACATGTCTATATAATAATGCATACTGTGTAACTGTAGATGTGGTATTCACCATTCAGTGTATTGAATGTGAAGGTACTGGCTGACTATGTATAAAATATTATAGTAGACACTTGGTGTACCTACTATGTCTATACTATATATTACATACAATCTGAATAAATTGTCTTGCCATTATTTTGAGATACAGATGTTCACATATCTTACAACTAGAGTTTATTTACATAATAATACACGTAATATTTACACCATTGAATGAATGTATTGTGTAACTGTAAAATAAATTGTAGTGTTAAATTATCTGTTGTAGTGTTGACCCGTGGAGCACCCGGTAAAGAATTGGTCTCCCACTCTTTCTCGTAAGTTTTCGAGTGTCCTGTAAAAGGCAGGTGTTCGAAAAAATTAAGACATTTTACATCTTAAATTCAGCGTTGAGGTTTGCCACCCATCCTGAATGTCTTGATTGTATGTTGGCACGAAGAGGACAGCATGCATGTTTGTCATATGCATGTGCACGCTGCAATTTAATATGTTATACTTTTATTATTATGTGTCCGTAAGTGCATTGTTGCTTGCATGTGTTCTTTTTCTTTTCTTTTGTTTACTTTGTGTTGTATTTTTATTTCTTTTATGACTGTTGATATGTAAGGGTGTATATAATATGTATGCATGTGTTTTTTTTTTTTTTTTTTAAATTTTGTTTAGTTTTAGTTACCGGGTTAGTTGGAAGACATCGCATTTTAGCGATAAACTCGCCCTCTGTACATTGAATTTATAATTGTTATTTTTATGCCACTATTTCACTATGTAATATTGTAACCAATGTACAGTAAAGAATAAAATAAATAAATAAATAAATAAATATGCAGCTGGTCTGCTGGCTACCCCACTTGTGGGATATGCCGTGATGGTATAGATAGATAGTTAAATTATCTTCAAACTGCTCATATTGGTATTAGCTATATGGGTGATTAATTTCTGATAAAATAGACTTTCCACTCTTTGCTGTACGTTTTCTGCAAAAAATGTGTCCTGTTAATAGCGGGTACTCGTATACTATCCCTTACAAGGCATTTTAACATCTTCAATTCATCGATGAAGCCTGTCGTGCATCCCGAATGTCTTAGCATTTATTGGCTTGGAGAGGATGACTTGCATGCTTATTACATGGTAATTCGCTGACTCCCCCACTTGTAGGAAGTGCCGTGATGGTATGAATGAATGAGCGATACCCTTATATAAGTCTCAATTTTTTTATCAGATTGTCTCTACTGTAAAAAGCATGTCAGTAGTTGTAAATTGAATTACTACGTGATAACGAATGACTGATTGTATTTACATTATTTATATGCGAGTGGCCCACCACCCAGAAAGATCTACGCTGTGAGCAGATTATAACTATGAACATGGAATAACAATGAAAACATGTTAATAGTTTAACTATTAAGAGTATTATATAGGTACTTAACATAATATGCATTGTACACGCATTATTATTATGTGTGTAGCGTGTGGATACATATATATCTATAGTGTTATACCTACTAACTGATATCGTCCGCCTATCATTACGCTTATGCCCACTCAGTGTTCATGTTCCCATTTTTCCATCCACATCACCAAGAATGCCTACTGTGAATGTATGTATGTCTACACACGGCTACTTACCAACTACCGCTGAATACTGGAAGTAGATACAAGACGAGTGACTAATTGACCAATACGAATACGCACTATGGTTCCAGGAAGTCTGCTTCGGCCACTAGTGGAATCAGCAGGCTTATTCTTGACGCTTTCTTATTCGATACTAGTACTAGACTTAAGATCGCAAATAAAAAGACCATGACTAAATTTCGTATTCCTGACACTTTCTTTTTCTCTTTCTTATTTGGAACTTCGATCTTTTCCGATACTAGTTGAACGGCCCGTTAGCAACAATGTGAATTTTTGTCGTATTGTCTATGGTTTCGGCAAATTTCATATTTTTGCGAATAATACTTAATTTTCACGAAATATTTTTGAACAAATATGTAAAATATTTAAATTGACAATAAATTACTACATTTAATAAATTATTTGTAAAGTTATTTTCATTTAAATCGTTTATTTAATGTTATTTGATATTTCAAAGTTGGTCATATTGATTCTTGACTTTTGACAGTACGCTTACGAACTAACCTTGAAAGGAAATGTCATTTATTTCGCGGCATTGTGATTTTGCTGGTAAGTGAATATAAAGTTTTACTTGTATATTATATGATATAACTTATTCTTTATTACTTAGATAGATAGATTATTAACTTGTGCTATAACTTATTAATTTATAAAAATCACATAGGTACAATATTCTAACTAAATGTGTAAGTACATTTACAAAGTTTTACAAACGTACTTCAAACGTAAAATACTTGATACAATAAGTAAAATAGAGTCGGGATGTTTGTGAATACATTAAAACAATATATTTATGTACATAATCATTGTTTAATACAGGTAACAAAACCTTTTTAAAGTGCATTAAGTATATATTTATTCTGTTTTTTAGAAAACATGTCGAGATTGTCCTACATGCGATGGAACGCGCTAGTGACATCGAAGGGGAGGTCCAACCTAAAATAAAAGATATAATTGAATTCACAGAAAGTCCAACAAGAAACAGTAAACCACCTGACGAGGCAACAAGACTTTCCAGTTAGTGGTTTTTTTTTACATAAAAATTAAAACTGTCTTTTACTAATTTACTATATTTGCACAACAACTTGTAGTGAAAATGTACTTTTATACAATATGAAGTTGTTTACACAATTATTATAGATTTCATCAATGAGAGATACATAGCATTATAACATAAGTATATGTCGCACTATATGAATCTTAGATGGACTATCCATTGGACTTACAAGTTACAATCCTCTCTGTCCAGTTTGGTTTGACTTATTTCAAGTCAAAAACATTCACCATTAGGGAAGATTTTATAATTGTTGGATGTTGTTTCATTGTAATTAAGACACTGTTATTCTTGTTAAGTTGGTTCTAATACAGTACAATATATTGAAGTGACTGTCCTATAATACTCTTCTAAACTTTGAAATCTAAGTTTACACTCCTCAGACTCTCTATCACGTATCCAGAAATCAAGTATTTATGATACACTTGTAACATAATGTTAATTTTTTTTTCAGCTCCACGACGTCAGCGTCCACCAACATGCACTCAATTTTCACCAAGGAGACGTCCAGGAAATGTTTTTGAGATGGAGTGTGAAAGAATCTTAAATCTAGAAGAAAGGTATATTGAGGCTGAGTGGACGCGAGCTGGGGCAGAAAAGGAGAGGATGACACAAGAAATAGAGCACCTTGAGGTGGTTAAACAACGGGTGAAACGGACAAACGTTGGGAGATATTTCAAAATCTTTAGAAATAATAATTACAATAAAACTATATTCAATCAATATATCAACATTTGACAACAAAATAAATAAACATTTGTTTCTCTGCTTATGAAAATATTCCACTTGGCACTCCCAGCCCATTCTGAAATGAATTATTAAACCGTTATGTAGTTTACTTATATTAATCTTATGGTTCAATAAAAGTCAACTATACTAATTGTTTCATTTTAAAATAGTTTGGCAATGCAAGTGGTCCAATTTTCAAAATATAAACAGAATGGGTGCTGTGGGATGAACCAAATGTTAATTTATTTTGAGATATTTTTTAAATATACCTATCTTTCCCATTATATGGTGTTGCATCTATCTGTGATTCAGCGATGAGGTTTGCCACCCATCCTGAATGTCTTGATTTTATATTTATATATATCTTTCCCATTATATGGTGTTGCATCTATCTGTGATTCAGCGATGAAGTTTGCCACCCATCCTGAATATCTTGATTTTATAATTTTTGTTCAGTTGTGGACAGTTTGCATGTTCCTTACATGCGGCTGATCTGCTGGCTACCCCACTTGTGGGATATGCCGGGATGGTATAGTAGTAGTAGTAGCATCTATCTGTCCTACCACACCATATCCCCTAAGAGAATATATCGCTAAAGAAATAGGTGTTTACTTACTTCTCTCGCTTCCATCAAATTCATACAATTCCTCATACATATCCTTCTATTTCTGACGTCACCATCCTTCAGAATCCAGACAGTGATCCAACCATGTTACCCGAGGACAGCCACACTTCCTAGATACCTTCCTTTTAGCCATGTAGATTTTTACATCATTCTTTCAATTTGACAAAACATCTCAACTTATTCACTTTCTATCTTTTGACAACACCTCAATTTACATTCTTCTCTATCTTTTCATTCTTCGCTCTATCAGTCTGTTTTCACACACACTCTTCTCAGATTTCCATTTCATTCTAATATGTTTTTCTTTATGAATGTTTGTAATGTGTTGCCATTGCATTTTTGTTCGCAACATAGTGTCACCAATAAACTTTTAATATAAAAATATTATTTTGTTTTATTTTTCCATTATTTCCTTCCATGGCATGACTAGAAAAAAGGGTATGTATAAAAAAGAAACAAATTAAGTAGTAAATAATTATATTATAAGAACAAGGCAAAAGTATGGTAATTGAGTTAAGAAAAATGTTAACTAATATGTATATTATATTATGTAGAGCAAAAGTTTGTTGCTATCTATGAAGTTCGTCTTTGATGTGTCCGCTGTAATGCTGCAACAAAATTTATCCCTCTGATTCATATCTTTCCTTAGTTCATCAGTATGGGTATCTTCAGAAGAAGTATGCATAAGCCATATCTTCTACAGGGATATCTGGTGGAAGAGGCAATTTTGCTGTATTAGACAGGCATTATGTAATTTTGGCAACCATGGCCGAATTTTAGAGCAAATTATATTATATCATGAGCTATATTGTTTTAATGATAATTCACTATCTTTTCTTTGCTGTAAGATTGGGAAATTTAATATATTTTTTTTTTATAATGTAAGCGTGGTTTAGGGCCAACGTAACTTCCTTTAAGGATTTAGACGCTGTTAGTTTGCACTTCTCAAAACGTTTTTCATATCATATGCGTCAATGCGTGAGCCCTTTAACAAAATCAACACGTAAAAATATGTCAAATATTGGATACAAACACAAATTTTTATTTGAAAAACTATGCTTACATATTAAAACGTATTATATTTAACTAATTGCTTAAAACTTGATGTTAAGTTGCTCTAAAAGAAGAAATAATGTAACAATTAATTTATAAGTTATATTTCAATATTTAAAAATATACAAAATACATTATTTTCCTAAAATACTTACATGTTTTAATCATTTACCACGAAGTTTTCTTCAAATAAGACAACACTTTTGGTTTCTTATTATTAAACGTCATTTTATAAGTATCCGTCTTATTGGCGGTCTTAAGTATATTTCAAGAATACCAATTTAGTACTAAATTAAGACGCATTAACGGATTTCTAGTCACGAAAAGCTTTCAAAAGTATTCGCATCGAAATAGCGCCACTACTTAATTTCAAGAATACCAATTTAAGAAAAGTATCAGAAAAAGTATTAGTATCGAATAAGAAAGCGTCAAGAATAACCCTGCTGTATAAGATAATAAATATCTTTTATTTTTTAAGCGATCACTACATGAGTACGTTTCTTCTCTCATGTCATCTAGCAAAGAAGTTGACTATTTAGTTGCATTTTTTAATGCATTTGGAATTCAGCCTCTATATTCTACGGTAAATTTCTCAGCCTGTTGGCTGCGTGCATCAGTTTTCTTAATAGATTTCATATTATATGCGATCTACTGAATGTTGTATAAATAATGTATTATTTAATTATTAATCCAAATGGTATATATAATCTCTTAAAAATACTAACTGTACAAATGTAATGTAGTTCATCAATCGATTGGCCACGTATTTTTTACGTTATATGAGGTATTTATTATAAATGTTTTTTTTATGGCATGTGTTGAATCAGATAAAATCACTAGACTGTGTCGGTCTGAATCTGAAATTTCTCTAAGTCTCCAGTTGATAGGTTTAGGCGGTAGATTAAATTAATAATGTTATAATTCATAGAATTTCCGTTATCAGATTGTTTAATACCTACATATCAAGTACTGACATTAGGTACCCTATATTACCTCAAGTTGAAATAACGATACTACTTTATATACTTGATTTTATTGCCAAATAGCTCTGTAATCATCTGCTTTATTTTCTCAGTCTGTGATCGCATTCTTTTAATTTACAACTTTTTAATTATCAGGTATATTTTGTTTTTTTTTTGTGCATTACTGATAATAATTATTTGTAAGTTTGAAGTTCAGGTACACTGCCTCATTAAAAATTTAACGATGGAATGTAATTGATTTTTTTATTTATTTTATTCTTCTTGCGCATAATCATTCTCATAACAAAATTAACAAACCAGTTTACATAAGAAAAAATGTGATGATATGCAGTGGTTAGTATATCACTATATAGTGATTTGTTTCATCTAACCACGTCACATTAACACTAAACACAAATAAAAATAATAACAATAAAAACCCAAACAATAAGAAAAATCGCTACATAAATCAAAATGAGAAAAATCTACAATCCACACACATAACACTCCAAAGGGACCGGGATCTAAAGGAAATATAGGAAGGGGATAGGGGACGGATGCTGAGTTAGAAGACAATAAATACTTCTTGACGGCGTATTTAAACCCATCAAAAGATTGAGATATTCTGTGAGAAGAAGGGAGATTATTCCAGCAACCATCATATACTGAGAATGATTGAGAGTAAAAATTGGTGTGTAGGAATTGCCGGAAGACTATGTGGTTAATTTAAATTACTTATATACCGACGTTAAATGATTTTTTTTTAATTATTTTCGAAATGTTGCTGTTTACATATAGGTCAGAATAAATAATAAGTACTTAGATAAAATTATTCAGTAATTCATTCATAATTTTATTTGTCAATTCGCTATTTGATGAAAGTGTTATCTCGCGGGTGGGTGTATGTTATTACAGTATTATAATATGGTATATGTATGCAGTGTAGATACGTTTACAGTGTAAGTAAGTTCTCCAAAATTCGATCAATGGACGCAGGACGACAGTGACCCAAGTATTTAGTTCAGCGTGATTAATACAAGATAAATTAATAATATTATTCTCTATGTATCTCGCGGATGCAGACGTACTACCTACTACTACTACTATGTATTATAAATATGCACAATACCTACACGTATATACTACATCCAGTCTGATGTTAACAGCAATATTGTATGTGTGTGCATGTATATAAATCAATATTTATATTCGTATTTACTATGTACTAGTTCCTCAATACCTTTTTTATTTTAGCACACAAAACCTTACTGGATTGAATGATTAAGTATCTGTATATCAAATGTATGTAAGTAGCAGGTAGGCCAGTAGAAATTTCTCAACAAACAATAAGAGTGTTATTTGATCTTATAATAACTGTTTGCACTTTACAAATTATTGTACATAATAGCGTGCAGATGTCACGTGAACGTTTCAGGATTTATGTTGTTTATGCAAACAGCAAGTGCAGCACGTTACGAATAATACATGATAATAATATGCAATAGCTATAATACATTAGGTACATACTGTATTATATTATTATTGTCGTGTACGAGTATCTATCTCTCTGTGTTGAGTACAGTATGTGATATAATATGTATGATGGTATGTGAGGACAACGTAGGTAGGTAGGTAGGTAGACGGAGCGGATAGAGGCGTGTTTCCAATGACCTTGAGTGTCGACTAGCAGACATAGACTCGTAGATCCTGTACCCCGTAGATTTGTACACTGATCTCATACTATCTATTCTAACATAATAATATTATACTCACAAGAAATTACATCGCTCACTTTCTAGTCTTCGAATCAACTGTGAATGTATATAAATCATTAAAATATATACATGTATTGTGTATGTATTTGTGTTTTTATTATTATTATTGTTGTTGTAATTTGATACGGATATTTTTCGCAACACTTGTATTTTTACATACTTTATCTATGTAGGTAATAATAATATGCGCAATTATTGTTCAGGTGATGTACCATTGTTCAGTGCCACCGATGGGTATTCAGCATTACTATGTAATATTGTATGTGTCACGCCAAAAACTTTACGAACTTGACCATAATTGTAACTCAACTATCCATAAACCAACGTCAAGCGAAAATGTATTTTTTTTGTCTAAAATTATAAGACCTATATTCCTATGCAAAATTAATGTAGGTACCACGTGGGGGAAAAGTTATTGGGGTGGTGTCCTTTTCTAAAACTACGTAATACTAACGATGTTTCCCTAAGGATCAGCACTCAGCAGCAATCTTACACTTTCCCTCTCATGCGGTATGTTATCCTAGGAAGTATATAATCTTAATACGATACCTTACTAACTTTCAAGTCATCTGTCACTTTTTGCGTGTTTAAATCTGTGTAATATTTTGATGCATTTTATTTAGATCTATTTAAAAGAATCACGGAACATAAAAACGACGCCAACCACTGTCAAACCACTCTTACTGACAGTTGTCATACCACTCTTACTGACAGTTGTCATAACATAGTAATACGTTGAAAGTTGTTTGCCCCTCAAATATTTGATAGCTCTATTGAAAATACCACGTGACTCTTAATGGTTTGTTATCAGCCGACACCACCGGCATCCCTGTAAACAATACTTTACAGTAGGGTAAGTCCAAGTCAGGCGGTCCAGAAATAAATAAAATGGTTGCTTGACCATCTCAGAAAAAATTGATATTTTGTATGCTATCACCCCAATATGTTGGTAGTTCAAAATGATAATTATTTTAATTTTATTGGTTTTAGTTTTTGTGTGGCGGCCATATTTGTTTTACTAGGCGGAGACATTTTCGCAGTTTAAAGGGTTTGCGAAAACTTAAATATCTCAGGTCCTATTTATTTTATCAACATGAAACTAATGGCAGTTTGTTTATAAAAATATAAGCTTTAAGGTTGTTTACAAACATTTTGACCTAAATATAATTTTAAGGGATGAAATTTCAGTCTACATTCTTAACTCTCTTTTGTAAAAACTCCCATTTTCACGGAAAGATTTTGGACGAAGGGAAAGAGTCCACACATCAAAACTTTTTTTGACAAACAACTAGGTACTAGTTGTGTTTGATAAACAAAATTTCAAGTCTGAGACTTGACCCCTCTTTTCAAAAAAAAATTTCAAAAATTGGAAATTCTCAAAATTTTCCATTTTCCGAGCTCAATATCTCTGGTGGGGGACCAGATAAAAATTTGAAATATCACCCCATAATAGACCTGTACCATAGTATTATGAGGCAAAAATTTGGAGTTTGAGATTTTACTACGAACAGAGATATGGCAATCACAAAATGTCCAAAAATTAGTACTTCAACGGGCATACCGCATCGGCATAATTATATAGAATATAAAATTGTATACTAATATTTAATCAATGTATAATAAATAATATTTACAAAATAGAATTCTTAGTATAATACCATGTTATATAATTAAATATCTCGATTGTGTGTGTGTGGGAGGGGCTAAAACTCTGGGAGAACTGGCAGTCTGAATCAAAATAATGCACACTTCAGTGGGTGAATATAATGCATTAAGTCGATTAATATGTGACATGTTCTTGGCAAAAAGGACATTTTATACAAATCTAAAGGCTTACTGTTATACATACACACATAAAATTTAAAGCAAACTTCTTTCTGGTAGCTAATACATATGGGCATACGCATAGTCTTCAACTAATTTTGGTGTACAACGAAGAGCTGAGAGATAATTGAGGGGTGATAGTGCGATAGCGACCAGTTACAGATATAAGTTCCATTGGTGCGAGCTTTCTTAGAATGTTCTTCATAGGTACCCAGGTCTTATCACCTCTTGAAATTTTGAACGAGGTTCGTGGTCCAGCTGGCTCATAAAAGTGAACTTTCAGGTCATTGTTTTCGATGCTCACTTCCTCGATAACTCCAAGGTACCATTGCTCTTCATATATGCATGTAACTATGTCTTCTTTCTAGAGGGATAATGAGGCAGTTTTTGACACACGCACGTCATCAAAGTCGTCAGAAATTGAAGTTAGATAGCACCTTATGACTGTATCATTTATCGGAACATATTCAGAGGGCGGTCCGATAAGTACTTAGCCTCTCCGCCCGGTGGCATCACTATCACAAGAAAAATATACCATCGTGTAGTGCATTCTTGTAGACAGTTACTATCAAAATTTCAGCCGAATTGGACTTATGGTTTTGTTTTGACCGCGTGTGGAAGCGGGCGGGTCCACGGATTTTCGAAAAATGGAAAAAGAGCAATATCGGTCGGTGATTCGATTCTTGTTTTTGGAAGGGAAATCGTGCAGCGAAATCAAAGACCGCTTGGATGCTGTGTACGGTGACTCTTGTTCTTTGATAACGATCGTCAAAAATTGGTTTAAGAGTTTCGACATGGTTGTACGTCGGTTTTTGACGAATCACGCCCAGGTGCCCCGAAAACGGTTACCTCGGAGGATAACGTGTCAAAAATCCATGATATCGTAATGGTAGACCGCTTATTTAAGGTGCGTAAGATACCTAAGATAATAGGCATCTCAAAAGACCAAATGGATTATACCATTCATGAAATTTTGGACATGAGAAAGCTGTTGGCACAATGGGTGCCGCGTTTTGTCACTCCGGACAACAAGCGCAACCGTGAGACTATTTCAGAGCAGTTTTTGACGCTTTTTAAGAGCAATCCGAAGGAGTTTCTGCATCGTTTTGAAGCCATTGACAAAACATAGATCCACTGGTACACGCCGAAGACCAAAGAACAGTCAAAACAGTGGATTTTACCCGGCGAACGTGCTCCAAAGAAGGCGAAGACTGTCCTATCGACCGGAAAGGTGATAGTCACCGTTTTCTGGGATTTGCACGGTGTGATCTACATCGACGCCTAAAGAAAGGTAAAACGATCACAAGGCTCTACTATGCCAAATTATTGGGCCGATTCGATGCCGAATTGTAGAAAAAACGGCCCCATTCGTCGACGAAAAAATTATCTTCCACCGTGACAATGCACCGGCTCACACCTCCGTTGTCGCCACGGCCAAATTGGTCGAATAGGGCTACGGACTGCTACTCTATCCATCGTATTCTCTAGATTTGGCTCCGTGCGACTTCTTTTTGTTTCCAAACATGAAAAGGTCACTCGCTGGGTGGAAATTTGAGTCGAATGAAGAGGTCATTGCCGCCACGGAAGCCTACTTTGTAGACCTCGAGAAAACGTATGTTTTAGACGGGTTAAAGAAGTTGGAGAATCGCTGGTTCAAGTGTATCGAGCTAAAAGAAGACTATGTTGAAAAATAAATCACCACTTTTCCAAAATTTTCATTTTTTCTTATGTAGGCTAAGTACTTATCGGACCGCCCTCGTAGTTATGCCGATGCGGTATGCCCGTTGAAGTACTAATTTTTGGACATTTTGTGATTGCCATATCTCTGTTCGTAGTAAAATCTCAAACTCCAAATTTTTGCCTCATAATACTATGGTACAGGTCTATTATGGGGTGATATTTCAAATTTTTATCTGGTCCCCCACCAGAGATATTGAGCTCGGAAAATGGAAAATTTTGAGAATTTCCAATTTTTGAAATTTTTTTTTGAAAAGAGGGGTCAAGTCTCAGACTTGAAATTTTGTTTATCAAACACAACTAGTACCTAGTTGTTTGTCAAAAAAAGTTTTGATGTGTGGACTCTTTCCCTTCGTCCAAAATCTTTCCGTGAAAATGGGAGTTTTTACAAAAGAGAGTTAAGAATGTAGACTGAAATTTCATCCCTTAAAATTATATTTAGGTCAAAATGTTTGTAAACAACCTTAAAGCTTATATTTTTATAAACAAACTGCCATTAGTTTCATGTTGATAAAATAAATAGGACCTGAGATATTTAAGTTTTCGCAAACCCTTTAAACTGCGAAAATGTCTCCGCCTAGTAAAACAAATATGGCCGCCACACAAAAACTAAAACCAATAAAATTAAAATAATTGTCATTTTGAACTACCAACATATTGGGGTGATAGCATACAAAATATCATTTTTTTCTGAGATGGTCAAGCAACCAGTGCTGGACCGCCTGACTTGGACTTACCCAGTATATATTATAATAATATAGGTGTTAGTTACATTTAATAACACGCTACTCCCTCAATATTGTATTATTTATTTTTTATTTATTCAATTTTATTCAATTGTAGATTACAAATTAGAAGAAATGAATTACATTTAGTATACGTATATACATGCCTATTACATAATTATAACTTATATTTTCCTTTACCATGGTTATTGAATGGACAATAGATAACACATTAATTAAATCGTTAATTTAACATAAATTTAATCAATCATCATCATCATCATGTCAGCCTCCTTGCGTCCATCGTTGAACATAGGCCTCCCCCATTGATCTCCACAGCTCTCTATCCTGGGCAGACCGCATCCAGCCGCCCCCTGCAACCCGTCTTACGTCGTCCGACCATCGTGCTTGAGGCCTACCAACACTTCTTCTGCCTGTTCTAGGTCGCCACTCCAGAACTTTCTTTGTCCACCTAGAGTCTGTGGTTCTGGCCACATGACCAGCCCAACTCCATTTCTGACTAGAAACTCTGTGAACGACATCGACGACCCTGGTCTTTTCTCTGATCCATACATTAGTTTTCCTGTCTCTCAGTGAAATACCCAGCATTCTCCTTTCCATGGCTCTTTGCGTCACTGATAATTTGTGTAAAATTCTTTTCGTGAACACAAAAGTTTCACAGCCATAGGTGAGCACTGGGAGAACACAGGCATCAAATAGCTTCTTTTTCAGATAATTTGGGTATTTCGGGGATTTCAGGATATAAGATAATTTACCAAAGGCCGCCCATGCCAAGCCTCGTCTTCTTTCAATTTCTACCTCTTGATTCTCTCTTCCAAGTTTTACGGTGTGCCCTAGGTATACATAACTATCAACTTGTTGGATAGCTTGTCCATCTACCATGATATTACATGACTGGTTTGCATCACTCATGACTTTGGTCTTTGATATATTCATTTTTAGGCCTATTCTTTGGGACGCTGTGTTGACATCAATTATCATGTTTTCCAGTTCTCTATCGTTTTTGGCAAATAAGACTATATCATCTGCGAATTTAATCAATACATATGATAAATTAGAGTATTAGAAAAGGTTAGATGGAAGAAATCACTAATACGGTGATAGTATCGCCACTGCATATCATCACATTTTTTATGTGAATTGATTTGTTGATTTTGTTACGTAAATATGATGATGTGCAAAAAGAGTAAAATAAAATAAATAAATAAATAAATGTATTTACATTATTGCACAACTTCATGTCTCTTTAAATTTTCTTTTGTACTTATTGAATTGTTGAAAATTTTGATATGTGTATTGTGACATGTTAGAAGGTGCTACTATCAGCTTATGAGTTTTATGAATAGTATTGTAAATATTAGTTATTTAATTATAAGTATGAATAAAAATATTATGTTATACTTATAATAGACGGCAGGCAGGTACATGTAATATGCAGTGCAGATGTATGAGTATACATATAATGCACCTAATGTTGCATTTTCCAGTTTGGACTTCAGAAATTATTATTTAAATAACTACTTACCTATGAATTAATATTCCTATTTATATCATCGCTAGTGCCAAACTCATAAATATCCTTTAAACTTGTCTTCACTTACAAAGCAGCAACCATCATCAGATGTATGGGACTGTCAATTTCTTTTCCAATTGTTTATTTACCCATATTATTTTTTTGTATACTTATACTTTAAAAATATAAAACAATTTGTGTATTGTTTTATATAATTATGTTAACAATATAAATTGTCCTAGTATTAACATTCTCAAGTAGGTACGTACAAAATCATGTGAAGCCCATCAAACTATCTTCAGATATGTTGACTAACTGCCCCAACAATTAGGCACATGGTTAATTAGAAGTTTGACAGTACTGTCTTATTGTCTTCAAACATACAAATGACGTCTGTGTTTTGCTATATGTATTTCTTACAAGATTTACTTCTTTATTTTTTTCTTTGCTGCATATTGTTTTTAACATAGACATACTAGATGTGCAGCGCGGTACATTTTTTTTAATTTTTTGTGTTCCAACATCGATGACCTTCAAGCATTAGCAATGTATTGTCTTACAACAGACGTCAGTTTAAAACTGGATGCAAAATTTGATTGGCTGTATGACTGATTTTTTCTTTTAATTACCGATTTAGTATATCTTTGGTTTTTAAGATAAATTGTCATTTTACATAGAAGTAAGAACACAAATTTACGATTCAATGTATGTAGGACGAATCTATCGCTATATAACAATATCTTCCAACTAATCAATAATATTTACCCTTTTTGGGCATTTTTTCAGTATTAAGAATACTTTCACTAAAATACAATACTTTTTATTTTGTCTTAAAGTATGTATAGGTGAAAAATTAAAACTTTTTTCAAAAATAATATTGTCAAAGATGATTTCTTCTAATCAGTAATAAATACTTATCCAAATTAAAATGATTTTTAATTCCCTACAGATTTGTGTTAAGTAGATTATAATAATTGATATGTGTAGATTGGCGAGGAAGATGTGTGTGTGTATGTTTGTGGGGTGCGGTGTGGTGTTATAAGTTTGGTTGAAGAAAAGTGGTTGACATTTTCATGTGATGCCCAGAGTAGAGCAGAGTAGAGTAATCTGTCTATTTAATGATTACAATTCTCTGTATGCAAATATTTTTATTATCACATTCCAAGGTCATAAGATGTAGTTAGTAAGTAAACCTATATAGTCACTATTGGTGTAGGTGTATAGGTGCCTCCACATCAACATGTAAACAGGCACTGGAGCCACACTCACACATGTACACGTTTTTACATGGGTGGTGTTGTGCAACAATGCATTGAGCTCAAACTGAGAGATAAGCTATTTTTGTGTTGAGTCAACATGGGTATGGGCTGTGAGTTAACAAATGGAGTGCCTCGTTTTTAACTTTAAATTACGGCATTAGTTTTTTCCGACTTTCTGGCTTGATACATTGTTATATATCACTGTCCACATATTATGTAACAATAGATAACACAATTCAGCTGCAGATATTTTTAGAATAAACACATTTTATTATTATGAAGTGCCGCAATGTTTTTTTTTTTAATTTGTTGTGAATTTATTAAACTAGATAGTTTTGTTTGCTGTGAAGTAATATTTAATATATTTGAATCAATTTGTCAAATACTTATTCAGATTTGTGCAGTTTCCTGTGAACTTACTTCTTACTGATCTTACTACATACTACACACATTGTACCATTGTAAATCAATATAAGTTTTGTATAGACAATTCACACAGACGGAGCTAGTCCCAAACTAAGATATGAATCTTGTATTATGGGTACTAACACGACGATACACATATATAATCCACTGCACACATATACATGTAACACCCAGACCCAGGACAATTTGAAAAAGGTCATTCTTCATTTTGCCTTGGCCGGGAATCGAACCCGGGACCTCGTGACTCAAGGCAAGTGCGTTAGCCTCCACGCCACACCGGTCGTCGTCTATATTCCAAAATTAAACTAATCATTTGATTAATGTTTAGATGTTGACGTCACAAGGGCTAAATCATCCTCTGCTGGATGGAACGTCCTTTTAACTTTTGTTTGTGTGCTGATATTTTTCAATATCATTCCTATATAAGCCAGTGAATGACCTTGTAAAGAATATAATGGATGAATTTAAAATAGCTGAACTGTTTATTGATTAAGAGTCACTCAATTACTTCACTAATTATTCCATACCATATGAGAGCATACCTGTGTCAGATCACTATTTAGTGGAGGAGAGAATTAGTATTTTTTTTACACTAGGTACTTATTATTTATTATTATATATTACCCCCACTTGTTAGTGACGCGTGATGGTATGGATAGAAACTTATTTTTTTACACTACTTATTATTTATTATTATATATTACCCCCACTTGTTAGTGACGCCGTGATGGTATGGATAGAAACTTATTTTTTTACACTACTTATTATTTATTATTATATATTACCCCCACTTGTTAGTGACGCCGTGATGGTATGGATAGAAACTTATTTTTTTTGGTATCTTTTTACAATTGCATAATAACATAGTAGAACTTAACATAATTAAAAAAAAATGTCTGCCACACTAGCCATAGGGCTGTGTTGTGGTAAATATAGCAAACTTAATCAGCAATTAAAAAAAACTATATTTTTTTTGAATATAGAATGAAACAACTAGTCAAACAACATTAATTATTTACAAATATATCTCAAGAATATTAATAACAAACATAAAAATGAACTAACATAACACAACAAAAATGAGTAGGTATTTGAATGAATATTATTATTGATTGTGTTAGTATCTTGAGTTAATAATAATTGTCGCATTGTCATTAAGTGTATCTCAGTAAATAGATGTTTATATAGTTATGCAATACCTCTTTAACGGTATTCGTTAATGAATGAATGACATATCAATGAGATATAATGCTTACATATACCTACTATCTACTTTTATCTGATTCTTGATAATGTCCTAAAGTAACTAGTGGTGGCTCTAAGCAGTTATACAACAACACTGTGTCATTGCGATAGAAAATTATGCATCCCACTCTATCTGTCTTGTCTGTCTGTCTTCTGTGGTGCACTGCCATGCCTCTAATGCCAGCCAACAAGGTTAATGTTTAATTACAGTCAGCCCAGCCCTTCCTGGCCCGTATTTACTTATGCTTAGCTCTATGATTTTATTTGATTGATTATAGTTACTCTTTTTTATGTAAGTACTACTATGGTATATACCTCTCTTTACCAGGAAAGGTTTTTGCTCCTTGTTTTATAAGAAAGGGGATTAATTAAGCCACTTTTCCAAACTTAATTTGTTAATAAATAAACATGTATAGTTTTAACTAAGTAAGCCATGGAAAAAGGAAAAATATTTTAGAACATGGGTTCACTTTCCTTTAGGGATATAGTTTTTCCCTTTGTATGCAATCATTTTGTTTATATCTTTTACTAGTGTAACGATTTTTAAAATTGGTTTATCGGCACTTCTTGTAAAACAGTTGTAACAAATCTTAGTTTTTCACTTATAATTCATTTTTTTTTTTTTTTAAAAAAGATATATCTGGGTTTGGTTATAAACCCAAATACAACCTTATACACCTTTCACACTAAGCTATTTAAAGCAATGTTTTTTTTTTTCAATAATTATGGGATTATGTACACTTCTTGGCTTCCTTATGTTAATCCTCACTCAACATTACTATGTTGAGGCTCAAACCATCATAAAAAAATTAGAAGGAAACGACTCAAATTGTGGATAAACAAGTTGTAGATTCTTTATCAAGACAATGGACCAATACTCAATGCATTGTTTGTCAAAACCTTAACCCAAAACAACATCCCAGCGTTAGACCATCTCTCCACCTCATTTGCCTGATCTAGCACAGTGAGACTTTTATGTGTTCCTATGATCAAATCTTCAGAATTGTACACGTTATATTTGTCTCATACCTCACGTATGAGATAAATATAACGTGTACAATTCTGCGATGAGACATGCTCCTATCCTGAATATTATAATTTGTTTTGGAAAGGATGGGATGTCTGTTAGCTATGTGCTGGTATAAATAGATATTTAGACTGTTGAATCTGTAAAAGTGTCATAAGTCCTGATGAAGCTCACCCAAAAAGACTTCTGATATAATGTGTCACATTTAGAGGAAAGAAATATTCTATAATTTATCTTTGTTGTTTTTTATACACATGGAAAAGAAATATTTAACTAAATATTTTCCTTTTCTTTTGAGTATCAATGGAGAGAAGAAAAGTGAAATAGAACATTCATTAGCAACGTTAATGCTGTACATGCATCTGGACGTGTGCACCTATATTTAATTTGATTATAATTAATTATGATTCTGTCTCTGGAACATTATAATTTGTGTAATGTGTATGTATTTAAATAGATTAAGTGTAAGGTGTACTTTAGCACACACACACACACCATATTATAATTATCATAAAGACTGCATAAATACAAACATACCTACAATTGCTTGTTATATAATACATTCACTCTTGACCCCGATAGAGGTCATCTGCCATTTGTTTGTGTATTGTTTACCAAATGGAGCAGTCAGCATGGTCTTGTAGAGAAAGTTGTCTGTCTAATGTAAACTGTATAATGTTACATATTATTATTAATATGTTATCTCACCTACATTATCTGTATGTCAGAGCGAAACAACACTGTGTAACAAAATGTCATTTTTTTTAAATGGGCCTTCGAAGTTTTGTGAACATAAATAACAAAATTTGCTTCTCAACATGTACATTAACATAAAATTACTATTACAAATGATGATGGGTGATTGTTTTTTAAACTGCAACAATATCAAATAAAAATGACATTTAATTTGATATTGTGCATCTAAGAATATCACAAAACATAATGTGTCTCAAGGTAGATAAATATGACATCAATAGAACATAATGATGACTACAACACTATGTTCATAAATCACTGTGGCCAAATTCAACATAGTGTAGTTTCATTCCAACATAGGTACATACATACAGATAGATAGGTATACGGACACATGGATTAGTTACTAGATATGTATTATGTTTTTCTACATAATAGATAATGAATTTTGCTTACTGGGCAATTTACTAATGTTTACTTAGTTTGTAACTATTTTGCTTACTGTGGGAAATTTTACATTATGTTGTTGTTTTGTTATGAGATCAGTAATTCCAAATCATTGTAAACAAATCATTAGACCTAAGACCTGAATGCACTATATACAGATACAGTACTGCTGCATACTGTACTCAATGAATCATTCTATTATTGTATTAAAATATAAACACAACAACACACGGTTATATAAATCATCTCAAGTCTATGATTGTGTAACAATTTGTTTGTGTTTCTTTTTCAGGCTCCACCAAGAGATAGAGCACTTCTTCCAATACATGTCTCCCACAGAGACAGAGCACAGAGTGAGGGGTCACGCAGTGCGGAGAATCACTGAAGTGGTGAAGAGACTATGGCCCCATGCACAGGTGGAGGTCTTTGGCTCCTATCGCACAGGACTCTACCTGCCCACCAGTGATATTGATCTAGTCGTATTAGGTGAATATTCCGCTGATTCTTATACATGTATTTATTATCTTTTGCAAAGTTTGAGCCTTATCGTAATTGAATGTTTTGCAGGTAATTGGGAGAAGCTCCCCCTGCGGACATTGGAGAAGGAGCTGGTAGCTAGTGATATAGCTGAAGCCAACTCTATCAAAGTGTTAGAGAAGGCTACTGTGCCAATTGTGAAAATGACTGACAAGTACTCGGATGTGAAAGTTGACATATCATTCAATATGAGCAGTGGTGTGAAGAGTGCCGAACTTATCAAAGAATACAAGCAGAGGTACCCAGTGTTAGCTAAATTAGTTATGGTCTTAAAACAATTTCTCTTACAAAGAGACTTGAATGAAGTGTTTACTGGTGGTATATCTAGTTATTCCTTAATACTCATGTGTATCAGTTTCCTACAGTTGCATCCCCGTCCCGAGAGGCTAAATGGGGATGTGAACCTTGGTGTTTTATTAATAGAGTTCTTTGAATTATACGGACGAAAGTTTAACTATGTTAGAGCTGCGATAAGAGTGAAGAATGGTGGCAGCTATGTGTCCAAAGATGAAATCCTTAAAGAAATGAATGATGGGTACAGACCGAGCATGCTTTGCATAGAAGACCCCCTTACAGCCGGTAATGATATTGGAAAATCAAGTTATGGGGCTCTACAAGTCAAAAATGCCTTCGATTACAGCTATATAAAATTACAACAGGCTGTGACACCTTCTTTGGACAGTTTAATATCAGACTGCAATAAGAACTCAATTCTGGGGAGGATTGTGCGAGTCACAGACAATGTGCTGCAGTACAGAAGATGGGTGAGGGAAACATTTGAGGCTCAGTTCCTATCACTCGCTCCTGCATTGCTCAGCATATCTAGTCCTACATCATCAGGGAGTGATTCCTGCAACACTGACAGTGACTTGGTAAGTCCTATTATATGGAATGCAAATATATTTTATGCTCAAATAGACATTATAAAGGATAAAAAAATAAATAAAACAAATGTTTTATTCTACTATTTGTTAGAATAGTAGAACAAATTAGAATAAAAAAATTGTTTTATTTATTTCGCTATGAAATTCTACTACCTAAACACCGACACAGTGAATAAAAAAAAACTTTACGTCTTTGTGTACGGGTAGTGTTATGTGTTGTCAAATGCAGTTGCTAAATACTATTAATAATTAATATGTGTTTACATATTAATGCATGTGCAGAAATCCACTAAAGTATGAAAACCATGTTTAAAAATATATACATATAAAAAAAAATTCAAAACAAAAAGCCATTTATTTTTCGCATTAATACGCTTGAGGTGTTTCGTCGAGCCAGCTTGACAATATCAGGCTTTCTTGAAACCCTGGAAACAAGTATAAATATTCATATAGATAGATATTATGTCACGTGTGTATTATGATTGAATGACTTTTACTTATTTGATGTTTGTTTTGATCGGCAGGCCCCAGTGCATTTCCGCGCTGTCCAACTTATAATGTAGAGGAATGAAATTATTGAGGCAAGTGAAGATGTTTGTCACATCCTAACACTAGCTTGTTGCATTATTACTTATATATATTATAATATGTACATATATCATCCGCTTCCACCACGCATCCCTGCTCTGGTGGTGGTGCAATGTGGTGTGGTGTGGTGCTACTGACACATTCTACTCTTGCTTCAATAATATTTATAGCAGCTACTACTACTATCTAGTAATATATATGTATATATATTGCTGCTGTCAGTCACTCTACGCACATTGCTTGAATATTTTACAAACTACAAGTTGTGAGTAATTACACTAACAGGTTTAATGTTTTTCTATTAGGTATTATTATTAATAATAATATTTCCATCACCTATCTATCTATCCACACATCATACCTACTTGTCTGTCTACCAATTACATAACGTGAAGGTATAATAATAAATATTATAATTTCTTATCAGCAAATTATTTTAAGTATAAATATGGAGATGGCTTAATCATCTAGTAGAGGTATATATTTGAGGACTTGAAAATTGGTGTAAATAAACAATACCATACTATACCATCACGGCGTATCCCACAAGTGGGGTAGCCAGCGGACTATCTGCATGTAAATGTATAAACATGGAAATTGTCCTCTTAACACCGATATGAAACGAGAGAATCAAGATGGGTAGTATGCCTCATGACTGAATTGTAGACGCTAATTTGCTTGTACATTTGAATAAATTACAAAATATATATCAGTGTCTCGCCACCCAGTAGTTAGATTAGCCAGTTTACTAAATGATAGGTGGTTACTACAAAGCTGGCATTCAATCTAATGACTACATTTATATTCTTAGAATTTTACCAAATGATTTTCCATAGGCTCTGTAGTTATCTAGATCATACAGACACTGTCTAGAATACAACTAGTCTATGGAATGGCAAAGAGCCCTGTCATTAGAAAGTGATTGATAAATTTCGTTTAAAAACTTTACTTACCAAGAAGTGTATCATTAATTTTTTTAAATCAATCTCAAACAATTTTTGTGTTTGTTTCACAGGCTCTGCTTAATGTGAATACTTATATTTGTGTATAATACTCTAAAAAATGTATTTGAATTAGCATTGCTCTATATACTTATACTCGGATTGCATGTCAAAACTCACCCAATAAAGATTTTATTATATTGATTTAAAAAATCTATAACAAGAAAAAGATTAGTAAAAACAAAAATTTATTAAAATTGTATTAACATGTTGAACAGTCGTACTATCTGTAATAATCATTTTGTCATAAAAGAACTATGCACTGTGTTGCTTGCTGAGCATTTCCATTTCTTTTAATACCATTTTTGAATCTTTAATATTTGTGAGATTTCGTATGATTTTTATTAATAGAATTCATAAACTTTGAGAAGCAAATACTAATCTGGTGTTTAAGGATATTTAATAAGTAGTACATGCAAGGGTGCTGAAGCCAATATATCCTGCAAAACACATGCTTCATTGTTATTTTTTTAAGTATGATGTACTGGAGGTTTGTAATAAGAATATAATGAAACATTTAACCAGTCATTGTTATTAATTACAATGGTCCAACCAGATTATAATCAGGCAATGTGTGTATCTATTATAATATACCAAACTATTTGTCATATTGTTACTATGTTATCTCCTTTTAATTCAGGATTTCATTTTATTTTATTTCAGGATTTGGAGGAACACTTCAACAGCCGGGACAACTCCCCCAATAACAATTCCACTGGTGGTGTTCTGGTGAGCTCTCTGCATGGTCCCGCTCCCACTCCCCTGTCATCCCTCCCTCTCCATCCCCCCCACCCCACCCACCCCCACCCCATGCCCTCTGCCCCAGTCACCCTGCACTACACCTCTGCCCCCCTCCCTCCACAACATCATCATCACAACCTACCACCACCACACCATCATCCCCCCGCACCTCCACCACACTTGCCACACTCCTCCAGTGTCAGTGAACCTGGTGGCAGGCAAAACAGAAACATCCTGCATCATGTTAAGCAACGTAGATACAACTCATCCCAAAATGTTGCTGTCATGCCCAAAAAGATATCGGAGCAAGGGAATCAGAATCAGAATATACCTAATGGAGGACGGTTCTCACCCGGAAGTAACAACGCAAGAGTAAACAACCAGGTATATCAGAACAATGGACCTGTGGCGGGCAGGCCAAACAAAAAGAGGAAACCATACAACATGATACACAACAATATCTCACACCATCATATCAGTCAGCACAATATGCACAACACACCAACACCCAACAACAATAATAATAATAATAACAATAATGGAAACAACAAGCGACATCAGGAATATGCAGGACGATGATTTCGGAGATTACGCCCTGGAGTTAGGAAACCAAAGGGGCGGTCATCCAGATGATACTGAATCTGTATAAAGACAATATAACAAACATAACTGCCTATAATCCTCTGCTGGTACGGGGAGCGGCTCAGATTATCATCATCTTTCATGATATTGTTGTATATTTTGTTTTATTTATTTATTTTTTGTTTTACTTTGTTATATTATTTTATATTTATTCTGCTTAGAGAGGCCAGTATATTGTATAGTTGGTTATCTCAATATTATTGAGAGGCATCAAATGCCCTCAGCTGTGTAAAAAGTAACGTGATCAATCTGCTTCATACATAATGCTGATTTATATTAATTTGTATGGTGTAAGGTAGGGATGTTTACAGTACAACAAGAGTATTGTGTCATCGCAATATCTACTGTACTTATATCATAACTGTAGGATGGATAAGAGCAATGTACAAATTATATCTATCTTTATCACATAGGGACAGGTGATTGTACTGTGAATTATAATTATTCATGACAATACAAAACCTCCATATCTTTTATAATATTATTTATATTCTCTATAATGTTATTGGATTTGTTAATTTTATTTTTTAGTGCTTATTATTTATTTTGTTTTTATTTTATTTTTATTTTATGCTGCTTTTACCTCTTTGGTAGAAATATACCCGAGAGTTTATTTGGTTTTGTAATGAATCTTTCCACAGTGCTCATGCTATTGTTATTATTATATTGATCTCTCGTTGTAACAACAGTAAAAAAAAATGGTGAAACTTGCTCAGATACATTCGGAATGAGTGGCACAGGGATACAATTGAAGGTGATGTGGAAATAAATCTGTTAACATCTTCAATGTTGACAAAATCATTTATGAATTTGAGATAGAGATTTGATTGTTGGGATGTCTGTCATAAGGAGTATTTGGCAAAACATTATCTTAATATATTGGGGACGTGTAGGTTGTACCTTATATGTGTAAATGAATATCCAAATATTAAAAAGAGATATAATTTTGATGAACAAAATTTTAATTTTTTTAGTAAAGCTATATATTATTATCATTATTCATAGGATCAGAATGTATTTTTGCAATGGTTGTTACTTGTTGTATGTGTGGGGTTTGTCTTTGAGAAATATAGATATTATGATTTTGATAAAAGTAAACTCTATTCAGTACATTTTCAATTCATTGATTATTCCCTGAGATGTTTTATAGCTAGTGTGTGCTGTAGTATGTTTACTTGAACAAATGAAATTGGCATTTAGTTAGTGTATGTGTGAGTAAGTGATTGCTGTGTAGGAAAGTGAGAAGAGCATTTGTATTACAAGTTGTTGTATCTGCTAGTGTGAATGTTTTGCAGACTGATTATGATAAATACGTACCTACTAAGTTATGTATTATGTATTGTATACCTATGTATATCTACTAGATATTCATAGTAGATAATAATATGTGGTCTGATGCCATGTGTAGTCTTACTGTTACATATTATTTTGTTGATTAGGTCTACTTTGTGATAACTAGTCCTATGTTTGTTTGTCACAGTATTTTGTAATTTATTTTATGCTTATGTAGAAATGTTTATATGAAAATATATATATATATTTATTTATTGCATCACACGTTATTTATATTTTGTGAAGGAAATTATTTAATTCATGGTTGTTTAAGCTTTATAAACCAAAATTAAATTGAACTTATTCTTACAATTATAAAGCAATAAAATTATGTATTGTACTTCCGTCATACGTGTTTGCAAAAAGCGTTGGAATATTTTTGCTAAACAAGGCAATCATACATTTTACAATGTTGAGCAAATGGCAGCATCTTTACCTGCCCCTCAGTGTCACTCAGTTGACAGTCAGAGATTGTGTGAATTAGTAATATTGTCAGTCATTGGTGCTAGGCTAGTGTAGTCACTGATATAGTTATCGGGCCAATTAATAATGATTTTGGGCTTTATCCCCAATTTGGACAGCTAATTGTATCAAATAAATATTTAACTGAGTCACTGACAAAAATGCATATAGAACTGTTGACTTATTTACTTTTAAAGCCACTTGCTCATTAAATAAATTGGATATTTTTATTTTATCAATAGAATCTCTCGCTACTATAGTTTTGTGTAATTTCGATTGCAAATTTAGTTAATTTATTGTATTTTTGATGTGTTTAGGGCCTCATAGCGTATAAAGGATTTAAGTGAAATTCTAAATGAGTTGCTAAAGTTTACATGTATTTTTTATGAATTGTAAGCAATATATAGATATATGTATAAATATGTATTATATAAAGATATTTCACTTTGTTTGTTCCATATAAAGTTTAATTACTGCCATTTTAATGTAATATTTTGTTTGTTTGTATATACGTAAATAAGTTTGTGTAAGATAGGATATATTACATAGGATAGATCCATATAGTTGAGTGATACATGCATATTATTTGTGTAACTCCTATTTTTATTGTAGTGTTTTTGTTACGGTTGTGGTTGTGATATCTCATACTGATATGCGCTGTGTATTTACATTCTGAAGTTCTGTTTTATAAACAAACATTCAGAATATTCACCTGCTACAGGAAAACAACAGTTTCAAATTGAATCTTACAGACAGAACGTAAGTTAACTTACCTACAACATATATTATGTATTTATATTAGAAATAGGATTGTTTGATTGCATGGGATGATAGGTAGGCAAAGCCACAAATACACAATACAATCATATTAATATATCTACATGTTCACAAATCAATTTTTTTCATGACAATTTTCCTACTTCCTCTAAATGTTTTGCTTCTTACAAACAATTAATTTGATTGCAATATTAGTGTGTATGCATTTATGGTGGTAACTTTTCTCTTTTTTCCTCGGAGGAAGGTTTCGGAGGCATGTATATTGTTTATTTATTTTTTACTTTTCATTCCCATTGTGATTCCTCAAATAATTCTCTTGGTAATATCTGTAAGTGTGCTGAGCCCAGAGAATTGGCATCAGTTGCTCCCTCGTTAGAGGGATATCTTAAAAATGCATTGTATCATTGAAGACTCCCTGCCATGCCCAGATATGTCAGATGTTGAGGGACTAGCTGACCAAAACCAAGATAGCCAAAATCTTGATAATCTGTTATACATTTATATTTTTGTTTCTCATCTTAGGATGATAGTATGTCTCAACTAAGACTACACGGTTTCAACAGAAATGATTGAAGCAATATGACTTTTGTTATTTAACATAACATAATATATGTACAAATATAAATGTGTTCAGTGCAGTGCAAGGATGGCACTAGATGAGAGTGTCCCCAGTCACTATGGAACCAGTCCAATTCTCGTCTCACTCGTGTAATATACATATATTTACTCCAACATAATTCTTAGTACGTGTAAGGTGTAATTAAGATGTGTATATTTTATTACACATTATTATACATATTTCTAAAATACAATAAGTGCTTAAATAAATTTACTTTAGGTGTGTACATATACATTCACTGTAAGGAAGACTTAATTATATGTATTATATTGTTTGTCTATCAACTGTTGTTACATTGTATTATTAATATTTGTCAAAATACATTTTTCAATAATGATTGTAAAAATCTTGCAGATAATATTATTATCATATTATTATCCTAATAATATTATTATCCTCCAGCCTCATAATATTCTAATTGTAATTTTTGCAAATTGGTTTTATCCACGGTGTAACCTACCCATAGATAATACAATTTAATGTCTGCCTAGTTGTGGTAACACATACTACTCTATCTAATGTGATACAACACCAGTGTTGTACTATTGGGCTGCAGTCGTAGTAACAATATATATAACCACTCAAGTCAGGCCCAATATTGAGTAATTGTTTAAAGTGGTTGAGTGTTTCCTGTAAAATGAAACACTAATGATTAGATGTGTCTTGTTGTTTAAAACAAAGAAGTGTAATAATCCACGGGGCACACACTCAATGCATTTATGTTTAAGGAACAGACCTGAAATGTGCTACAGTAAACATTTGTTGTAGCAGAGGTTGTGATTTACTAAACTGAAGATCTTAGTAATAAAATATTGTACGGGTTATCTATATGTACATCACAATTTTGTTGATAAGAAAATGAATTGCAATCTGCCTAATATAAATGTTTACATAGATATTATTATTAATGAAGGAGGTGTAACTGCAATAATTACTATAATAAAAACAGTGATATACATATCTTCAATTTATTACCATTATGTTATGTGTCTTATGCTTATAGGGAATAAATAATATATGTAGTGGATATATGTATATCCCCTCCTATATTGTGTCAGTACATTAGGAAATATCTGTTTATCTTTATATATTGTTATGATAAATACACTTTACTCTTCAATGATTTTGGTATTTTGAAAATAATTATTATTTTTGCTGCAAAACATTTTAGTTCAAATTACAGCCTCACCATATATATAAAACTGTTTTTGTAATATCTTTTGTAATAATTTTCAATATTACAAGTATTTTTTTAAGAATTTTACACGTCTTTGTATTATGTGAATTATACAGCAAAGTTATCACCCACTATTTTGTATCTGGGAAACGAGTTGATTCAACATAGTTTTTTTAGGTTACGGAACTTTGTGTCTGTGTATCTCACAATAATAATGTAAACTTATAGAGTAAATCAATTTAGTGAACATCTTAACATAAATTCAGCGTAACATCACTAATCCAAGTGGAAGCTGGTTCTATATCATTGCATGCATTTATATGCTTTCAACATTTGATTTGATTAATTATTGTGCAACCTGTTGTGTTTATGTTGGATGTATTCCTGCTTTCAAAATATTAGAAAACATTCATAAGCTATTATAAAGTTAATATTAATCATATGTGTATTTGGATTCTAAAATAGATAATATTTTTAAAGTGAAGTTGTGTTGAGATTTTATTATTTTATAGCGACAGACAGCTATGATACTTCACATTTACAATACAAACTCAACGTTTTCAGTCTTTCAACCGTATGATCTCGTAGGTTCTTCCCATACCACAGACTCTTTTATCGGTGATATTATTTTCATTAATGAAATAATTTGTAGTAAGGTTTGCTATTATTATTATTTATTTTATAAAACCAAAAGAATATTAATGTTAGTGTCCAAAAACAATAATAAATAATTCAACATACCTATAACATAGGTTTTATTATAATTATATTGTAAATATATTCAACAACAACTGTTACCTTTTAAACATTTTAAACTTGTCATAATAATTAGGTTATGTGGTGATGTAATAATTAATAATAATAATTCAAATACAATACTAGATATGGTGATATATGATATTAATTAGTTTGTATATACAATACAATTAGCATTTACTAAGTTGACTGTATATCACTATGTGGGATGTTACTACTTCTTAAACTATTATACTAACTATACTTTACTGTCTCACGCCTGTCTACTGTCAGGTGCTGCTCAAATGTTTGCTCCATTTTCAAATCATACATCCCTCGTACATCGCATCACCTATCACATTATATCCCTGTGTCCTCTTTTCTCCCATCGCAATCTCCCCTCCCTGTGTAGACCACAATATAAATGCAGTTGTGGGATTATTATCATCACAAGTTAGTTTTATATATATATCTGAATCATCGTCTCCTGGATTCAGTTGAATCAGTGCACTCTCGATGAGGCTTCTTGTATTCCTACTTACTACTGAGTAATTTAAAGTGCTTCTTAATATTTACTGTGATAAAGATAGCTCTTCATATTGTTTTGGTGTTCTATATATATACATACATTATGTATGCAGGTGTATTTGCGTATTGTTCATTGTCAGGTATGAAGGGATTCTGTACACCAAATACAAATCATTGAACCACCTTACGCTTCAGAGGATGCTCGTGCAGTTGTTTATTCATTTGTTGAGTCATTTTACATTAAGGTAGGTAGGTATAGGTATATTTATGTTTTTATCATTATTGACATAAATTAATATAAATTTTAAATACGAAAATAAAGGAATAAAAAATAAATAATAAAAAACAAAAAAAAATAAAAAAATTGCAGACAAAAATATAAAAAAAATGTAGATTTATTATCGTAGATCTGTTTGTCCTGTTAGCTGTTACTTTTGTGTTTGTACGTTAAATTTTAAATTAAAATTGATTTATATTCCCTTACATCACCGTCATTATTTACCTGTGTATCATCATTATGTTTTGATATAGGAAAAGTACCAGCTGCGTGACACCACTCTGTGACAAATGCAACAGCAACACCAACACTAAAACACAATGCATGTGACAATATATCATATTGAATCCAGAGGATTAAGTATATTTTGGTGAATGTGTCAAAATATAGTACCTAATAAATATTCATATATTGTCAGTAGGTAGGTTGTTGTGTATTTGGTGAGATTGGTACTAGTGTTTGTAATACTGAAATGTTTCACTATTGCTATTTAGTAAGAATAAGATGTAATAATATTGTATTGAACCCGATGTACAAATGATTTTGCAATAATAATTAGAGCATGTTTATGATCCCTTGTCGTCGTGTGTTTGTGTTTTACATAATGTTGATGATAACTGTATTGTCACGCTATAACTATATTATTATGGATTATATATGTAACTATACTGTATACTTAGTTTACTGCTAATTACTTACTTTGTTATACATTGTTAAGGATTTTTACTGCCTTTATCCAATCCAATCTCTTGTTCAACTGTGCATGCGGTGCAGTAATTATAAATTTACGTTGTGCCTGATGTTTATATTTTGATGTGAGCAATAATAATAATAATATTTCCAATTGAAAAGATATTTGAATCATCATAGAGACAGTAGAGTAATACTACTACCATCTTTATTTTATCCTCTAAACTTTTGTGATACTTAACTAGATAACTTTGTAGATGTTTTGCCTTAAAGTAATTAATGATAATAAGTTGAAGGAAGCCAAGGTGACCACATGTAATTAATAAATAACTAAGCCAATAACACCACTCAGTTGTAATATAATAAAGTCTATTATTAATAATTATTGTCAATATTTAATGCCATATCAATCATTTAAGTTTTGCTTATATTTTGTCTCCATCACAATGCTCTAAGTTGTATTGCCTGTGGCTGAGTAGTAATATGGATTGTCTTAGTGTATGTATGTGTATATACATTATAACTTTGTATACAAAGTAACTTTTTACAAACAATCAAATTTATTGTGATCTAAATTATTATTATTTTTAATTTAGATTAACTGAAATGAGTGATCCATTTTTATCTACTCTACAAAACTAAACTATTAAAGGATTGTAATAAATAAATAATACATGCAATAATTAATTAAATGATATTTAAGCGACTATATAATACGCTTTACACTACCATCTCAGGGTCTAGAAACAATGAATTCATTATCAATCACTAAGTTTATCAAATTGCTAGAAATCTGTTGGATTGTGTTGTGATTTTATTAATTTTACTTTACATTTGTATAATCATTTCTCACTTTACTCCAAATACTGATAGTTAAGGTGAATTCTCTGTAGGAAAATAAATTAATAAGAATTAGATGAATTGCAATAAATACTGTTGGGGAACAACATAATATTATGTGATTATGTATTGTAACTGAATAAACTTTGTTTGGTTTTAGTTTATTTATTGATTATTAATAAGTTATTAGAAAACACATGAAACCATATTATTATTATTATTACTATCATTAGTTTGTGTAATCATTTTATATTATAGTAGATATAGTCCTCAGTCATAATATTATTTACCACAGTTTGCTGGGATCAAAATGTCAAAACGTTTTTTGGCCCTGAAGAATGTTAATTTCAGTATCAAAAAATTCCCGTTAAAGATTAAAATATATAAACCTCATGTAAGTAATTTATTTCTAATATTTACAAATTTAAAGCTAACCAGATATGTCGAGTAGAGAACCATATTTACACAATGTAGCTTTGTGTTCATAAGCATTGGGATGCCTTTCTGACTTCTTCCAATTAAATTTTGCACATTGTTATGTAACGCATGGTTCTTGAAACATTGTGTAAACATGGTTCTCGAATCCAGATGTCTGTTTGAATTTATTTGTATTATTTTTTAAGCTAAAAATTTTCAAAAGCTGTTTGGCCATTGGAAGTAATACAATATATCAGTGGTGGAAGTAGAGTCTTTACATTGGTCATGCTTTGTACAAATGTGCTTGAGAATATTAAAATAACTATATTATGTATGGAAGTAAAGATACTCAACAATAAGTTGGATTTTCAATGTTACATGGCCGTGGTGGAAAATTTAGTACAAGGTTTATGTTAACCCCTTACTCCATGATTTTTTTAAAAAATTTTAAATGATTTCTTTTTTCCTATGTAAAATAGTAAAAATATTTTGATCCAAATCTGGCACACTATGCAGTTGAAGTAAAAAAATACTGGAGTACATGACATCGCTTGAAAACAAAAACCACTACTCCTCTTGAAAATGTGTAAAGCAATTCCTGTCATTATACAGACATATTTTATTTAGCATTTTTTGCAGATGACAAAAGATCGTCCTGTATAATATGGGTGCTTACACTTCTAATGGTCTGTGTCTTTTTGTGGGATTTCTGTTTTGGGACCTTGCCTTAATTTTTTTCTGCCTAGGTCTTCCCCTTTTTATCCCTAGTTTCTAGTTTAAGTTTCCATGTTTTATTTAGGCATCAGCTACGGCTAGCTTGAAGTCAACAAAGGGCATATAAAAATCATTCCTTTTTCGGAACAGCAACCAGCTGTTAACCGTCACCAAATCATATGAAAAGTATTTTCATGTACCATTTCTTGGACTTAATTTCAATCCGGTAGTAGCCCAACATTGAATCTAAGGACATCACCTTTCCACTTATTATAAATTGTGACGGCTTGAGGACATGGAATTTGTTTCCTTTCTTTTTCCTTATAAATCTGCTCGCATGTTGAATCGGCAATGATCCAACCTATGTGGAAAGCAAACTAACAGTTTAATTATCAAACCACGAAACTGCACTCAATTTGATGCCATCAATAAATGTTATTTTCTCCACAATGGTCCCTCACTATATTTTTTCATCTCATTGTTGAGTATGCCCTATCCTAAAACTCTATTTTCTCTAATAGTTCCTAGAGACCATATGCATTTTTTGGGAAGGTGAACAATTAAGGGAACATTTGTAAACCAGTTGTCAAAAAAAGTTTAGTAACGGCCAAATACTGGCCGTCATGCGAATCACAACATTGCGGCTGGTGCCCAGATTCGGAGTATTTTCTGGTAATTTCACGAAAGTGCCCCACAATATAAGTCAAAATCAAAACTGAACCCAGACATTCTGCTTTAAACAGACATTTTATATCCCCACTTGTGAGGTGTTTTTAGGATTTTATTGAATAATGCGGGGTGTTCTAGTTTTGGTAGGGATGATTTGTTCATTGACTGCTATAAATTCTTCTTTGGGTATTTTAGGGCAGCGATTACGGATTCCTTAAAAAATCAGCCTAATTTTCTGAAGAGGGTCAAAATCTGGAGAATCTTGAGATGCCATTACATTACAGTCAATATTTCGGAAATTAATGGATTACCTAGATCAGGATTCCAATAATGACGTGTAGAGGGTAACTGTACTATAGACATCATCATACATATTCCAATGAATTGTTCTGTTATTTTTTCAACGATAAGATTGGTTTGTAGAGTATAACCTTGAATCCAGAACTGTTTGTTCCAAAATGTCTACAAAAATATATTTAAAAAATTGAACAGGAGTATCTATATCGTCAAAAATCTTTTGGAAACTTTCCATCTCCCAAAAATGCAATACCATCCGGTGATTTACACATATTTTGACTTCTCCACATGTACTTCTTGGTAGCAAAAGTTGAAGGAGCTTCTTGGACTTTGTTTTCTTCATTACGTTTGTATAGAAAATCATAAATTACTGTTAGTTGGAAACAGTTGAATGCGCATTTGGTACAACCAGAGACATCTAGCAAGAAGTTTAGCAACTAGTAATGTGGATTATAGATAAAGCGAGGAGGATTATTGTGAGGAGCCAAAATATTATTTTCGTTGTTTTTATGGCGAAAGATTATTTTGGATTATGTATGACCCAGTATGTGGTAAGGGGTTAATATCATTTAAGGATATATTTTAGGGCATGCGTTGCACATTTGAATGTATGGAAGGCCCACCACTGATACATATATGAAATCACAATAAGTGATGTTAATTTTTCCTGCTCTTTATTGCTATTAATTTTTTTTGAATAAAAGAGTTAACATTTTATTACTTATTTGTGAATATTATAATTTTTGGACTTTTTCAACTTGCGTAATTCTTTTCACGCGCAAATAAATTTCATGTTGCTTGCATACATATGTTACACTGAATTTTTTATCAATAGGTCCAGACTGATCAAGAAACAAATTCATTTATTTAATTCAATCATATAGGTACCACAATAACAAATTTTGCCACCTCACTGCCCTGTGTCGGGGCAGGTAAAACAAATGGTTATGTGAATATGTAAGAATACAAAATTATTTAGGTACTTTGATAAATAGATAAAATAATAAATTACATGTTTTTTTTTTCTAAATTACATAACGAAGGGAAGAAACTTGACTGTTTTGTCTTTGATTCCAACAAATGTGTTTAGAACATTAATGTGCCAGTGGCGGAACTGATTTGTTATTATATGATATTGATTAAATATACATATGTATACATATATATATATATATAATTTATTTATGTATATTATTGTGTACCTACTACCATAGTGTGTATATGGATTGTATTCTTATTAATAATAATATATATGTATATGTATTCTTATTAATAATAATATATATATGTGTGTATATTCCCTTTATTGTATTTATATACTAATGTACAGATATATTAATTTACTATATATATATTTTCTTTTGATGAGAAATAAAATTGTTTAAAATAAAAATTATAGAAAAAAAAACAAAAAATAAAAATTGTAAATTATAAAAAAAAGATGAACATACGTGAAAGTATGAACACAAAGAAAACAAAGATATTTGTTTCATTGTATCACCTGTTTGTTAATTTCTGTCTGTGAAGGGACTCTACAGTTGCCAGCTATTAGGAGCATACAAAGAATTATCTGTGATCTAACTACCAGCATTACTGGTAGGTGAGTTTTTGTAATAGGAAAGAATGGCGATGCCTTCGGAGGTGTGCTGATGTGGGTGCAATCTCCCTTTGTAAATTCAAATTTTTTATCTTATTCTAATTACTGCTTCTTTATTGTAGCAGCATATCTCTTAAGCCAATGGGCTAATTGCATACAAGGAACAAGCAGATTGTCATTTCCATAGAAATAAAAAATAAAGAAAGTAAAATATGTTAATTTTTCCTAACACCTGCCTTTTATGGATAAACGGAAAAGAGTAGGAGACTATTTTTTTGCCAGACCCACCACGGAACCATTTCTTGAAAATTATGTAAGATAATTTTGTATAATGTTGAATGAATGGAAGAGAAAAGAATGACAAAGAGGATATACTTGTCTGAAAAGAGGGGTGTAAGAAAGCGCGGGCGTCCGAGAACTACATTGCTTGATCATGTAAGTCAAATTCTCAAGGATGGCCGTATTTTGAGTAAAAGAAACTGACGTGCGTGCGTAAGAAATTGTATGACAAGAAGAAGCGAAAGAAGTATGTAAGGACAGATCTATATGGTGTTTCATTCTCTTTGCCTACCCCACTTGAGATATGGCGTGAAGGAATAGATAGATAATTTTTACAATCCAGTGTGTCTTTAATTATAAAAATTAAGAAAGGATATCTTCTATAAGAACCAGCCGCTTACGGTAAGGAGAGCATGGAAATAGAATGTACCAACAATAGAGATCATCTCTAACTTGATATTAAAATCTCAGATTGTTTAAATCATCCTGCTGCTGATTTACTATGACAGAGGTGATCTATAACTTTGTACTAAAATCTCAGATTGCTCTAATCATCCTGCTGCTGATTTACTATGACAAGAGGTGATCTATAACTTTATACTAAAATCTCAGATTGTTTAAATCATCCTGCTGCTGATTTACTATGACAAGAGGTGATCTATAACTTTATACTAAAATCTCAGATTGCTCTAATCATCCTGCTGCTGATTTACTATGACAGAGGTGATCTATAACTTTATACTAAAATCTCAGATTGCTCTAATCATCCTGCTGCTGATTTACTATGACAGAGGTGATCTATAACTTTATACTAAAATATCAGATTGCTCAAATCATCCTGCTGCTGATTTACTATGACAGAGGTGATCTATAACTTTATACTAAAATTTCAGATTGCTCGAATCATCCTGCTGCTGATTGTGGATTTGTGATGTGAATTGTAATAATTTTTAAAGAAAAAAGTATATGTTTCCTCCAAAAATCTTCTCTTCATTAAATTTTAGGCATCATTTATATATAATTTTGGTTAATTTATAAAATTGAAATGGCTCACATTACAAGTGAGAGATTGTTTGTGGGTATTATAAAAAATGTTAAACCTGCTCAATGAAATTAGTCAAATAAATGTCATGTAGGTATATTCAAATTGCAACATATTTTAAAGCAAGTTTACTTGGGAATACGGTAATAAAAATAGCTTGACAATACCTTCACCAAAAGTTAAAATTAAAAAAACATGACAATACTCTTGTTGTATTTAATGGACTTCAAGATTTTTAGATCTCTGCTATTGCTATTGTTTTATTCTGTAATATATGTGATACTGAAGATATATTTTGAATAAACATAATTTTATTTTAACGTTAAGTGTTTGAGTTGTGTGTATTTCTTGATAAACGATGTATAAAATACGTAACACTGTTGTAAGTATTTTTTCAAGTTTATTGAAACCAAATTTATAAACAGTTTTAACTCAAAAATAAAACAAAATGTTTTATCATGTAATTTAATAATGAGAGCTAGATTAAGTAGTAAGGATTTGATTACTTGGATTTACTCTGTTTTTATAATAGATTTGGTTTTATAATTTTGCTTTAAAATAATTTGCACCATCGAGATGAATTTTAAAAAGATTTATAATTGGAAAAAGCGTGAACTTTTTCACAAATATGCATTGAAAAGTAAATATTCAATTACTATTTCCTTGAAAATAATAATTTCCTCACCATTATTTTTTTATATTTGGAGGGGTCCATATTTTCTAACAAAGTTGGGATAGTTTCTGATGATGATAAGATTGAAGTGTTTGTGGTAAATGATTCCTGGTCAACCAAAGATGTGGCTAAACATATTGTACGGAATACAAAAGATTCGGTGGAAAAGAATAGATCATTCACAATACTAAATATTAAATATCTCATAGACCAAGTGAACAAGTGGAACTCGTGGATGCCTAGAGTAAAACCATTCTACGGTGAGTCAGGATTTCTACATCTCTATAAATAAATACCATCACAACATCTTCCAAAAGCAATTTAGCATGTGAACTACCTGAATAACTTAACATACAGGTCCTCTCCATGCAGTAGCGGTCTTAACAGTGAGTAACAGCCTGAGGCTCGTCACTAGAAACTTAAGATACTGAAACTTTAAAAAAATTAAAACAAGATTTCTTCCGCTTTCACTTTATTTTTTAGTAATATTTTTGTACATCAGATCCCTGTGCACTCCCCTTATTTATCTGTAACTGCCACGGTAAGGGGCCCCACAAAATGTCTATACCCGGGGCTAGCCTAGGATCCTGTAATTCTATTCTACTATTCAAAGAGAATTGAAGATTTTAAATGTATAATGTTTTTATAATTTAGAAATACTGTAAAATCTGAATACCATATTTATAATCAAAACTGTACATTTTTTTTATTATACTGTGAAAAAATATATCTTTTCAGCTGTGAAATGCAGTAACAGTGATATAGTTCTAGAAGTGTTAGCCAGTTTAGATGTTAATTTTGATTGTGCTTCATTAAATGAAATAAAACAAGTGTTATCCGTAGGAGTGAAACCTCAGTGAGTATGCATAAGCCATTTATATATTCTTCATTTTAAAATTATGGTAATTTCATTTGGTTTTATTTTTTTCAGCCGCGTAATATTTGCCCATACAACTAAACCACACTCTTCATTAAAATACGCTAAATCTAACAATATTGATTTGCTCACATTTGACTCGGATATTGAACTGTTGAAAATCAAACAATGTCATCCATCCTCTAGGTAAGTAAAATAAAACACAATGTCTTCATCCTCTATATACATTACATAAAACACAATGTGATCCATCCTCTAGGTGAGTTAAATAAAACACAATGTCATCCATCCTTTAGGTGAGTTAAATAAAACACAGTGTCATCCATCATCTAGGTAAGTTAAATAAAACACAATGCCATCCATCATCTAGGTAAGTTAAATAAAACACAAAGTCATCCATCATCTAGGTAAGTTAAATAAAACACAAAGTCATTCATCATCTAGGTAAGTTAAATAAAACCCAATGTCATCTATCCTCTGGGTAAGTTAAATAAAACGCCATCAAACAATCTTTTAGGGGAGTTAAATAAAACACGACCAATGTCATCCAGCTTCTTCATAAAATGTGCATATATAATTTAAACTACTATATTTAAAACAATGTAATTTTTCTGTAAAACTTAGATAGGTACCTACCTCAAAATCTTCAACCAATACAACTGTAGAATTTAATTTGTTAATAGCATCTATTTTGTTCTAATCTTCTGCTTGTTTTTAGATTATTGATTCGAATAAGAAGTGATGCCCTAACAGCTGTAAACCTTTTGGGAAATAAATTTGGATGTTGTGCCAATTCTGAAGCTCCATTGTTGCTTAAAATTGCTAGAGATCTTCAACTTAATGTATGTTCTTATAGTTTGTCATAAAACATAGTAATATTGTTTACTTAACCTTACATGAATAGGTTAAGTAAACAGTTTGAATATTTTTTCATTACTACACTATAAAGGTCGTGGGAGTCTGCTTCCATGTGGGATCTCTGTGCAATGAGACTGAAGCATACATCAGGGGGATTCGAATGGCAAAGGAACTCTTCAAATATGGATCTGAGTTGGGACACAATATGAAAATTGTAGATATTGGTGGAGGATTCCCAGGTGATTCAGACACCAACATGATGGCTGTAAGTATGTAGATTAGTATTATATTTCATTTACACCCACATTTACTCTGAATCTATTTTTCTATGGAAACATTTTCAGATGGCCGAAGCGATAAATTCAGCTCTGGATGAATATTTCCCTCCTGATGAATCAACAGAGATAATTGCGGAACCTGGCAGATTCTTTGTGTCATCTGCTTTTACACTAGCGTGTCTAGTCCACTCTGCTAAGAGACCCATCTCAATGGTACAAGGA